>OU342744.1:311711756-312067327 GCA_910589775.1 Avena eriantha | reverse complement strand
TGAACACTCGTGGATCCATATGTGGTTTGTGAAAAGAACACACATGCAATGCCATTGGTTGATCCATATGTGGTTTGTGAAAAGAACACACATGCAATGACTCTAGTGGATACATGTGTGGTTTGTGGAAAGAACACACATGCAATGTACAGTGGTGGATTTGTGTGTGGTTTGTGACAGGAACACACATGAAGTGACACTGGTTGATCCGTGTGTGGTTTGTGGAAAGAACACACATGCAATGACATTGGTGGATCCATATGTTGTTTGTGGAAAGAACACAGATGCAATGAACACAGGTGGATCCATATGTGGTTCATGATAGGAACACACATGCAATGACATTGGTTGATCCATATGTGGTTTGTGACAATAACACACATGCAATGCCATTAGTTAATCCATGTGTGGTTTGTGGAAAGAACACACATGCAATGACTCTGGTGAATCCATGTCTGGTTTGTAGAAAGAACACACATGCAATGAACATTGGTGGATCCATGTGCGGTTCATTACAGGAACACACATGCAATGACTCTGGTGGATCCATGTGTGGTTTGTGAAAAGAACACACATGCAATGCCATTGGTTGATCCTTGTGTGGTTTGTGGAAAGAAAACACATGCAATGACTCAAGTGGGTCCATGTGTGGTTTGTGAAAAGAACACACATGCAATGACTCTTGTTGATCAATGTGTGGTTTGTGGAAAGAACACACATGCAATACCATTGGTGGATCCATGTGTGGTTTGTCGAAAATAACACACATGCAATCACTCTGGTGGATCCATATGTGGTTTGTGACAGGAACACACATGCAATGACACTGGTGGATGTATATGTGGTTTGTGAAAAGAACACACATGCAATGCCATTGGTTGATCCATATGTGGTTCGTGAAAAGAACACACATGCAATGACTCTAGTGGATACATGTGTGGTTTGTGGAAAGAGCACACATGCAATGAACACTGGTGGATCCATGTGTGGTTTATGACAGAAACAAACATGCCGTGACACTGGTTGATCCATGTGTGGTTTGTGGAAAGAACACACATGCAATGACATTGGTGGATCCATATGTGGTTTGTGGTAAGAACACACATGCAATGAACTCTGGTGGATCCATATGTGGTTCATGACAGGAACACACATGCAATGACATTGGTTGATCCATATGTGGTTTGTGACAATAACACACATGCGATGCCATGAGTTAATCCATGTGTGGTTTGTGGAAATAACACACATACAATGACTCAATGGGTCCATATGTGATTTGTGAAAAGAACACACATGCAATGACTCTGGTGGATCCATGTGTGGTTTGTAGAAATAACACACATGCAATGAAAACTGGTGGATCCATGTGCGGTTCATTATAGGAACACAAATGCAATGACTCTGGTGGATCCATGTGTGGTTTCTGAAAAGAACACACAGTGCAATGCCATTGGTTGATCCATGTGTGGTTTGTAGAAAGAACACACATGCAATGACTCAAGTGGGTCCATGTGTGGTTTGCGAAAAGAACACACATGTAATGACTCTTGTTGATCAATGTGTGGTTTGTCGAAAGAACACACATGCAATGACATTGGTGGATCCATGTGTGGTTTGTCGAAAAGAACACACATGCAATGGCTCTGGTGGATCCATCTGTGGTTTGTGACAGGAACACACATTTAATGACTCTAGTGCTGGTTTTAGTATAAGAACACACATGAATGACTTTAGTGGGTCCATATGTGGTTTGTGAAAAGAACAGACATGCAATGTCTCTAGTGGATCCATATGTGGTTTGTGGAAAGAACACACATGCAATAACCACTGGTTGATCCATATGTGGTTTGTGGAAAGAACACACATGCAATGACTCTGGTGGATCCATGTTTGGTTAGTAGAAAGAACACACATGCAATGAGCACTGGTGGATCCATGTGTGGTTCATGACAGGAACACACATGCAATGACTCTGGTGGATCCATGTGTGGTTTGTGAAAAGAACACACATGCAATGCCATTGGTTGATCCATGTGTGGTTTGTGAAAAGAACACACATGCAATGCCATTAGTTGATCCATGTGTGGTTTGTGGAAAGAACACACATGCAATGCCATTGGTTGATGCATGTGTGGTTTGTGGAAAAGAACACATATGCAATGAACACTAGTTGATCCATAAGTGGTTTGTGGAAAGAACACACACGCAGTGAACACTGGTGGATCCATATGTGGTTTGTGAAAAGAACACACATGCAATGCCATTGGTTGATCCATATGTGGTTTGTGAAAAGAACACACATGCAATGACTCAGTGGATACATGTGTGGTTTGTGGAAAGAACACACATGCAATGAACACTGGTGGATCCATGTGTGGTTTGTGGCAGGAACACACATGAGTGATACTGGTTGATCCATGTGTGGTTTGTGGAAACAACACACATGCAGTGGCATTGGTGGATCCATATGTGGTTTGTGGAAAGAACACACATGCCATTAAAACTGGTGGATCCATATATGGTTCATGACAGGAACACACATGGAATTACATTGGTTCATCCATGTGTGGTTTGTGACAATAACACACATGCAATGCCATTGGTTGATGCATCTGTGGTCTGTGGAAAAGAACACACATGCAATGAACACTCGTGGATCCATAAGTGGTTTGTGGAAAGAACACAAACACGCAGTGAACACTAGTGGATCCATATGTGGTTTGTGAAAAGAACACACATGCAATGAACACTAGTGGATCCATGTGTGGTTCATGACAGGAACACACATGCAATAACTCTAGGTGGATCCATGTGTGGTTTGTGAAAAGAACACACATGCAATATAATTGGTTGATCCATGTGTGGTTGTGAAAAGAACACACATGCAATGCCATTGGTTAATCCATGTGTGGTTTGTGGAAATAACACACGTGCAATGCAATTTGTTGATGTATGTGTGGTTTGTGGAAAAGAACACACATGCAATGAACACTGGTGGATCCATAAGTGGTTTGTGGAAAGAACACACAGTGAACACTGGTGGCTCCATATGTGGTTTGTGCAAAGAACACACATGCAATGCCATTGGTTGATACATATGTGGTTTTTGAAAAGAACACACATGTAATGACTCTAGTGGATACATGTGTGGTTTGTGGAAAGAACACACATGCAATGAACACTGGTGGATCCATGTGTGGTTTGGGACAGGAACACACATGCAATGACATTGGTTGATCCATATGTGGTATGTGACAGTAACACACATGCAATGCCATTAGTTAATCCATGTGTGGTTTGTGGAAAGAACACACATGCATTGACTCAACTGGTTCCATATGTGGTTTGTGAAAAGAACACACATGCAATGACTCTGGTGGATCCATGTGTGGTTTGTAGAAAGAACACACATGCAATGAATACTGGTGGATCCATGTAAGGTTCATTACAGGAACACACATGCAATGACTCTGGTGGATCCATGTGTGGTTTGTGAAAAGAACACACATGCAATGCCATTGGTTGATCCATGTGTGGTTTGTAGAAAGAACACACATGCAATGCCTCAAGTGGGTCCATGTGTGGTTTGTGAAAAGAACACACAAGCAATGACTCTTGTTGATCAATGTGTGGTTTGTCGAAAGAACACACATGTAATGACATTGGTGGATCCATGTGTGGTTTGTCGGAAAGAACACACATGCAATGACTCTGGTGGATCCATATGTGGTTTGTGACAGGAATACACATGCAATGATACTGGTGGATCCATAGGTGGGTTGTTAAAAGAACACACATTTAATGACTCTAGTGCTGGTTTTAGTATAAGAACACACATGCAATGACTCTAGTGGGTCCATATGTGGTTTGTGAAAAGAACAGACATGCAATGACTCTAGTGGATCCATATGTGGTTTCTGGAAAGAACACACATGCAATAACCACTGGTTGATCCATATGTGGTTTGTGGAAAGAACACACATGCAATGATTCTGGTTGATCCATGTGTGGTTTGTTGAAATAACACACATGCAATGACATTGGTTGATCCATGTGTGGTTTGTGGAAATGAACACAAATGCAATTACTCTGGTGGATCCATGTGTGGTTTGTGGAAAGAACACACATGCAATGACTCTGGTGGATCCATGTGTGGTTTGTGAAAAGAACACACATGCAATGCCATTGGTAGATGCATGTGTGGTTTGTGAAAAGACAACACATGCAATGAAATTGGTTGATCCATGTGTGGTTTGGGGAAAGAACACACATGCAATGCCATTGGTTGATGCAAAATCACACATGCAATGAACACTAGTGGATCCATAAGTGGTTTGTGGAAAGAACACACACGCAATGAACACTGGTGGATCCATACGTGGTTTGTGAAAAGAACACACATGTAATGACTCTAGTGCTGGTTTTAGTATAAGAACACACATGCAATGACTGTAGTGCTGTTTTTAGTATAAGAACACACATGCAATGACTCTAGTGGATCCATATGTGGTTTGTGAAAAGAACACACATGCAATGACTCTAGTGTATCCTTATGTGGTTTGTGGAAAGAACACACATGCAATGACCACTGGTTGATCCATATGTGGTTTGTGGAAAGAACACACATGCAATGACACTAGTTGATCCATATGTGGTTTGTGTAAAGAACACACATGCAATGACTCTGGTGGATCCATGTGTGGTTTGTGAAAAGAACACACATGCAATGCCATTGGTTGATCCACGCGTGGTTTGTGAAAAGAACACACATGCAATGCCATTGGTTGATCCATGTGTGGTTTGTGGAAAGACCACACATGCAATGCCATTGGTTGATGCATGTGTAGTTTGTAGAAAGAACGCACGTGCAATGACTCAAGTGGGTCCATGTGTGGTTTGCAAAAAGAACACACATGTAATGACTCTTGTTGATCAATGTGTGGTTTGTCGAAAGAACACACATGCAATGACATTGGTGGATCCATGTGTGGTTTGTCGAAAAGAACACACATGCAATGGCTCAGGTGGATCCATATGTGGTTTGTGACAGGAACACACATGCAATGAGACTGGTGGATCCATATGTGGGTTGTTAAAAGAACACACATTTAATGACTCTAGTGCTGGTTTTAGTATAAGAACACACATGAATGACTCTAGTAGGTCCATATGTGGTTTGTGAAAAGAACAGACATGCAATGACTCTAGTGGATCCATATGTGGTTTCTGGAAAGAACACACATGCAATAACCACTGGTTGATCCATATGTGGTTTGTGGAAAGAACACACATGCAATGACTCTGGTGGATCCATGTTTGGTTTGTAGAAAGAACACACATGCAATGAGCAGTGGTGGATCCATGTGTGGTTCATGACAGGAACACACATGCAATGACTCTGGTGGATCAATGTGTGGTTTGTGAAAAGAACACACATGCAATGCCATTGGTTGATCCATGTGTGGTTTGTGAAAAGAACACACATGCAATGCCATTGGTTGATCCATGTGTGGTTTGTGGAAAGAACACAAATGCAATGCCATTGGTTGATGCATGTGTGGTTTGTGGAAAAGAACACATATGCAATGAACACTAGTTGATCCATAAGTGGTTTGTGGAAAGAACACACACGTAGTGAACACTGGTGGATCCATATGTGGTTTGTGAAAAGAACACACATGCAATGCCATTGGTTGATCCATATGTGGTTTGTGAAAAGAACACACATGCAATGACTCAGTGGATACATGTGTGGTTTGTGGAAAGAGCACACATGCAATGAATACTGGTGGATCCATGTGTGGTTTTTAGAAAGAACACACATGTAATGAACACTGGTGGATCCATGTGCGGTTCATTACAGGAACACACATGCAATGACTCTGGTGGATCCATGTGTGGTTTGTGAAAAGAACACACATGCAATGCTATTGGTTGATCCATGTGTGGTTTGTGGAAAGAACACACATGCAATGACTCAAGTGGGTCCATGTGTGGTTTGTGAAAAGAACACACATGCAATGACTCTTGTTGATCAATGTGTGGTTTGTGGAAAGAACACACATGTAATGACATTGGTGGATCCATGTGTGGTTTGTGACAGGAACACACATGAGTGACACTGGTTGATCCATGTGTGGTTTGTGGAAAGAACACACACGCAATGACATTGGTTGATCCATGTGTGGTTTGTGAAAAGAACACACATGCAATGATTCTAGTGGATACCTATGTGGTTTCGGGAAAGAACACACATGCAATGAACACTAGTGGATCCATATGTGGTTCATGACAGGAACACACATGCAATGACTCTAGTGGATACTGTGGTTTGTGGAAAGAACACACATGCAATGAACTCTAGTGGATCTATCTTGGCATAATTTGATGTATGCCATGATGTATTTCATTGTAAAAGACACTCACTTTTTCCATTTTTATACTACTCAGTTTTTCCCTTGGTTTTTTGATACTAGCCAGTTTTGCCCCCTCTCTCTCTTTCGTAGAAGCCCAAAATTTTGCCCACTTTGTCTGCTATGCCCAGATTGGTTGTCACAGTTGTCACGCGGATCGTGCGCACCAACCGTTGATCCTGTGTGATCCAACGAGGCTCGTTTCACATGTTGTGCCCTTCACAGGACAGCACGAGACAACACAGACGTTTCCCTCAACAAGAATTCTACAAGAAGGACCACGATGCTGTCCATGGAAAAAGTTGTTGAGTGGTCATGTCATGTTTAATCTAGTCTGCAAAGGCTACAAGTCTACTACACGGCAACTGGTCATCCACGGCCCATGGGCTATACCATTTTTACTATGCAGCGCGCCTGCACTCTCACTTCCGATAGGCCCCCACCACATGAACCTTCCACGCGGCAGCCGCAACGGGAAGAGCTGCCTATCGGGGCCCTCGAGGAGGCCTAAACGTCCCTGCATTAAAAACCCAGCCTATCAGGTCCTCCATTCGCACTCATCCACTACTCTCTTTCCTATCTATCAAAACCCCACAATCTTGAACGTACTTGCACAAACCTACTCCATCAAACCAGAGCGTGGGGGTGAGTGTCCGGGCATCGCCGCCGGGGTGGTGCTTCACGTGGCAGATCTGGAGGAGCATCACGCAGCACAAGGCGAGGAGGACATGCAGTTCAACCCATTGGGGGACCATGTGCTCGCCGGTGTTGACGACTTCGGAGGCCCCGATGAGGGCGTGGAGTTCGACGAAGACGCTCCGTTCGTGTACTCAGATGTACATTTATTTCTACATGTTTCATATTTTCTGCTCGAGCTTAATCTATCCTAGCGTCATAAAAAAATTAGTCCTAATGATTAGATGCAACGTATGAACCGGTACATGGAGAGATCTAGTCTGTTCTGAATGAATCCATATTATTTATTTATTAATAAGTTATCAAGAACACAAACCACATTAATTTAGGAGCGAGCTGGGGAGACGGCCGTAATGAATTGCTGAACCTGTATAGACATGTTATTACATCAAAAGTAACTCGGAATGGTGGAAGGAATATATGTTTATTATTTTGCTCATTTTGGTTTGTATTCCATACATTACAGGTGGATTCAAGTGAGATGGACTCTGATAAGGAGACTAGGGATAATAAGAGCCTCCATGTCAAGAGCGGGATAATCCCTTTCTGCACTCGACTTGGGGAGCTCAGGTGCCCTTTCTGTAAGAAAGGAGTCAACCCGAGGATTGCCAGCTTGATTCCGCATGCTGTTGGCATCGGTAAAAGCCCGACTAGTAAACACAAGTCGGCGACCAAGGCTAAGCACGCTGCTTATGGCAAATTCCTGAGGGAGTATGTCAAGATCGGCCTAGTGTCCCCTTACATAGGAATTAGCAACTTCTAGCCAACCAACCCGTCACTGTGCTGGCCCGGCCACTAATAATATTTAGTTCTCTTACCGTATCTAGACCCTTAAACTATGGGGATTTCTATTTTCGTACCCTTCAAATTATATTCAAGTTCATCTGTTTATGGAGTTAAAGTTCCGGTGGCATACTCGTTATTTTGCATGGATAGAGGGGTGCCCCCGACAGATATAAGGGTTATCCTGTCCGTAGATCACAGAGGATCAACGGTTGGTGGGCATGATCCGTGTGACAACTGTCTCGACCAATCAGAGTGTAGCAGCGAAGATGACCACATGTGCGAGAGATGGATACAAAGAGAGCGGAAAACCGAGTAGCACTTAAGAACCAAGGGAAAAACTGAGTAGAACTTAAAAACCAAGGGCAAAACTGAGTAGAACTTAAAAACCAAGGGCAAGAGTGACAAATGGATTCAAATAGAAAATAGAAATTTATTTAAAAATGGAACCAAACCGCCAGTGTTATGCTCGAGGGAAAACTGAGTACAACTGAATCTCCAGGGTTAGACACGCGGGAAAAAACATGACTCACGGTACGTGTGTGCGGTGCAGTGGGCGGTAGCGGACAAGTGTGATCGTGCACGGTGCATTAGCATACGCGGTGCACAGTAGTGCAACGAAATGACGCTTCCCTTCTCCTTTAATAGAGGCCTCCCTACTCCCACTCATCACGCACTCGCTCACTCAACCGTCTCCAGTGTCCCATCACCTTCTACAAACGCCCAACAAAACCCCAACCATGCCGGCGATGGAGAAGAATGGTGCGGTGGCCATCGGCGCCTCCAAGGCCGCCGGCGAGGAGCCCCCGTCCCCGTACAGACCCCTGTCCCCGTCCCCGCATCCGCCGTAGCCGTCGGCGAGGAGGCCCCCGCTGGTGTCGGACAGATACCGCTCGGCTAGGAACCTTACGAGGAGGTTGTCTACATAAGACCAGAGAACCCCTAGGACACTAACATCACCGACCCATGGTCAGAGGTAACCAAGGTTTTCTCCCCTTCCCTTATTCTTCCCCTGTTCCCATCGTTGGATGCTAGATTGTATGTTATTAGGGCTCGACTATTCGTATTTTTACAGTAGCTAATCCCCTTGTGTTAGATCTCGATTTGTTACGAACCCCCTGTTCGTAGTTGGGATCAGTATTCGATTTGGTTTGAGATTCGGGAATTAATCGGGAGATCTCAATCGGTCAATCTATGCAAATAATCAATCTCGATAATCAAAGTATCTCAATCATGTCCTTATTGCACTCTACTGGTTTTTCCAACAGGAGGATAGCAGCGACGTCCGGAGCGACGACGAGTCAAAGGACACCAAGACTCATCATGTGCTGAGGAGGCTAAAGTCCGGCCAGTACAACAACTTCTTCGTCGGTGACGTGTACATGTGCCCCTTCTGCCCCACCAGGAGGCTCCACGCCACGGACTTCAACTCCCTCGTGAAACATGCCGAGGACGGGAGGACCTGTGTCGAGTCTGTGAACATCCATGACTTCATAGCCAAGCACCAGGCGCTCGTTCTTCACCTCCGCAACCTCCAGAAGGTGGCTATCGAGGAGGGTCGCATGCCCCCGATCAAACCCAAGGAGCCCAAGGTCAAGGGCCTGGGCAACAAGAAGTGGAGGAGGCGCCAGAGGGAGGAGGCAGAGGCTCTCCTAGCAGAGGGCACGAGGGGCCAATGATCAGCTGCTACTACTGCTGTAAAGCAGCTTCTTTTGTCTTGTCTGTGTTGAACCTGTCAGCTGCTGCTGCTGCTGAGCAGCCTAATTGTCGAACCTCGTTAAGTACCGTACTATATAACCTATATTAGCTGCTTTATCTACATCTGCTTTATTTACCGAATTTATTTATGGTGCTGGTTTGTTTTGCTACTCTAGATTTGCTACCAGATTGGGGAAAAATGAGGGCAAAAGGAACAATGAATGAAGAGAGAAGCTGCTCTAGATTCCCTACCTTTTTGGGCAAAAAAACACAACTGTTAGCGAGAGAGGGGAAAAGGCGCTCTTAAAAAGGCCAAATAACAAAAAAAACTTCCAATTTAGGCGTCAGGGCGCACATAACGGCCAAGCCTTTGACCAGATGGCACCCCCCTCCGAGCGCATGTGAGGGCTTCGGAATATCGGGAGGGAAAAAGTGAGGACAAACAAGACACAATGTTGCTATAGCTAAATTTGACAAAAAGCTGAATTTGTCTTTACCATGCAATTTGGCTAGAGCTCCACAATGTAGCTATTCTAAATCCCTAAACTATGTGGTGCATTGAAACCTCATGCTTTTCCACCAACACGTGTGTTGCAAAGTTGCTTGATCGTGCATGCTTACATAAGTGGCCTACACAGAAACTTATAGAAGCATGGGCAAATGAGCTTCAATTTGGCAAATTCTGGACAAAATGAAATTGCAAGATTTGCGCAATCGGCAGGCCTGATCGGCTGCCCTAGAGTGCAGGGATGCTAGGTCCCTGTCTATGCTTACACTTCTTAAACTTGTTAGGAATAATAACTGTACACTTCCTTCTGTCCTGTCATGTTACCTCGTGTCAGCACCACGCACCCGCTATGGATCAGCAACGGGACGGTGGTCTACGTGACCTGTCTCTGCCACGCCAAAGCCACGTCGCACACCCGTCCCATCGCCTACCAGGATGGATGCCGAATTTAATCGCTAGGTTTGGAAACCAACTGTGCTTACCCGGTCAAACTTGCTTCCACATGGGTATGACCGGAATATTGGTAAACGCAATTTAAGCATCGCCTTCCGTCTCCTTAGCACATCACTGTGCAAAAATCCCCAACTCATTCCTTCCGCCGCCCTCCGCCGCTGCCGCAGCCACCGCAAGAACCATCGACGCTGCCACAGGCACCGTCTCTGCCGGGCCATACCACCGCAACAGATCACTCCACCGCCACTCCCAGTCCCAGCCACCGCTACCGACCCTAGGCCACTGCCGCCGCATTAGCTATTGCCATGGAAGCAGAGTACGGCGTGTTCGGCGATGGGAGTGACTTCACCGACGAGTACACCGTCACCGCCCATGGCACCACCAAGCTGACGGTCGTCCACACAAATGCGTCAGCGGAGGTCGCCAAGGTCATCGCAATGTACGAGCGGTGGCTACAGGAGCCGATGGACAGGTACAAGATCGTCGGCCTTGACCTCGAGTATACCGGAGATAGGAAGAGGACGACGCTTTTGCAGCTGTCCATGTGCAACCACTGCCTCCTATGCCATGTATGTATGGCCAAATATGTATGCCCGGAGCTTCACGAGTTCCTACACAGGAGGGAGATCTACTTCGCCTGTGTCGACATCAAGAACGACACTCTGAAGCTAGAGCAGGATCTCCTCGTTCATTTCGTCAATCACGTCGATCTCCAACGTTTGTGGAGGTACCCGGATGGCGGTACGGGGAAAGCCGGCATGTCTAGACTCGCTGCCGACATCATCGACCGGGAGTACGCCGGCATGGAAGTCGAGTTCCCGAAGCACCCACACAAGCGATGGGAGTGGAGGCACCTGGATTACGATGCGATCAAGTACACAGCCAGAGACGCGTATGTCTGCTACGAGATGCTCAACAGGATCTCACGGGTGGGTGAGTGTACTATTTACCACTACTAGTTTCGCATTTCGTTCCTAGTTTTATCTCGCCTGTATTTTATATCGCATGTATTTTCTAAGCATTCTGTGTGTAAGAACCAAGCTCGTATGATCCCTGTGCTATTAGCTACTTAACCTGTATGAATTACATTCCCCCCTTTTGTATGCTCAATGTTCATTCTTACAAATTATGTCTGTGCCATTTGCATGCAGCAGAATCCAGGACTGACATGCATAAGGTGTGATACAGTCATAAGTCATAACCAAACCCAGATTATAGCGAAGGATACAGTCATAACCAAAACCAGATTATAGTTCGACAAAGGTAATACACAACAGTTCGTAATTGCTCACATAGTGTACTTATGAAATAACATGTTTTCATAAACATAACAAGCCCCATACAAACACAACAATCATGCACTAAAAGTCTACATCCCAGCCTGTTGGAGAAGGCAACCGATCCCAGGATGCCTTCGATCGCTTGCCCCGGCTTGTAGACTCATCTACACTCCGGCATCTAGGGCAAACAACCTGCCTTGGTGGTGGTTCAATGATGCGATGCCTGGAACGAGATTTTACAATCTGGCGGTACAGATCGTGGCTAACATACCCCTCAATTGTAACGTACTTTAGATTAGGTTTAGAAAGCGGCTTATCCTCCCAGTAATCATGCCCTAAACGCCTCCACGAACATATCGGCAATTTGCCCTTCATGTCAGCGTACCACGGGTCGATGAGTTTGGAGGCAAGAGCGACTATCCCGGTCCTGTCACCGTTTGTCCCTGGGATCCAGTAAATTTCCTGGATGTCCACTCTGCACTCCTTTGGGATTCTAATGTTGACAGTCGGGCTTTCAAGCAGTTTAGTGTCATTCGTGATGTCAACACTAGTAAATGTTATGTGCTGGTTCACGAGAAAGTCATGAAACAGATCCCTAATGCTTTCGCCCCACCTGCATGAAAATGAATTTAGACAAATAATATAGCAATAACTTTTGCAAACAGATGGTTCATGAACAAAAAGACAACAAAGTCTACCAGATCCTGTCAGCCCCCTTCTCGCAAAAAGGCTGGTATACGAGGACGTGCCCCTTCATGGAGAGTTGCACCACGGTGATCCTACGGTGATCGCGGCTGTACTCGAGGTCGAGACCTACGAACCTGTTTTCTTAAAACCGCCGCCAACTCGTGTAATTACTTCGAGTCTTCCTCACCATCACAGGATCGGTAGTGTAGACGACTTTGATCTTCTTCCTGCCATGTATTTTTATGTTGAAGTGCGCAGTCGCTTGCCAGTCGTCATTTCGGACGTCCAAAAAGTCCATGACTACAGGCAAGAGGGAAAGGATACAGAGGAAGAGGGTGATGCCGTGGCGGAGGAAATGGATGAGGCTGTGGAGGAGAAAGACGATGAGGCCGTGGAGGAGGAAATGAGACAGAGAAGTGAAATATTGGAACCACCCTTACCAATATCTGGAATGGTGCACGACCGTTCGTAGTAGGGTGAAGGTGGAGAAAAACGGCGGTTTTACACGTCGACGCTAGCGCTTCCTAAAATTTGTTCTACGCCACTTGCATGCGGTGGAATCGAGGTCTGCCATGCACGATCCAAGTCAAACGTAGTCACGTTTGTGCGTGCCGACCTTCACTCACTGACAGGCAGGCCGCACATTTGTCTCTCTTACGATTTTTTTTTTACTTCCTCTAGATGGTTCCGGTGCCTGCCCTCAATAATTACGCCCCACCTTCCTTGTCTTCCACGCGGACGAGAACCAGCGGCCGTGGCGGTTCCTCACCAGGCAACTCCCTACTCGAATAACTGCCCCCATCCCTGATTCCATCCCCTCTCCAATCCATCCGCCTCCTTATCACAACGACTCCATTAATCTACCAGATTCCAGACTCCGTTTGCCGCTATGGGTAGAGCTTGGGGTAGCAGTAGGCTGAAGCAAAAGGCATGCGACGACGACGCAGATGGCCAGGGCGACCGCCACCGCGAGGATTAGGGATAGCCGAACCTCAGCCGCGAACATGCACAGGATCGCCACAGGGTTGGACATCATCTCTGCCGACCGCCTCGCTCGCTGCATCCCTGGCTACCACTTCACGACGCGGGACATGGACGAACAACCGTTCAGCACGCCAGGCCTTCTTTACCCCGATACCAGCAAATGGCCAAACGACCGCGATGGCCACGTAAGTTCCAGTATCTTGCTTATTGGTTCAGTCATATTGTTGATTCATATGTGCTGAACTCTCATTGGAATCCTATGTTCCATTCGTCGAGCGTGTTGTGTGCACACGCGGTTTGAACAAATTCAACCATTTAAGATTATTCTGTACATCGGAAGCTCTGCTCGTACCTGGTATTCTGGTATTTTCGTAGTGACACAGTCTTACTTTAGGTGATAGATGAGTTGTCAATTTCGATTTGCAATGGAATGCTTGCTAGGTGATATTTTGTTTCCTAAAATAAAAACAACCAGATTAGACGATTTAAGGCTGTTATGCCCCGAGCTGTTTATGATCATCGTCAGGAGTTTGTTCTAGGGGCTCTGCTCCTACTCCATATATTGGTTATCTTCGTAGTGACATAGGCACAATTTAGGCGATATTTAAGGAGACACTTGTATTTAGGCGATATTTTGTGTACTTTAATCTGAACGTCCAGTTGTCAAATTGTATTTGCAATGGAATCCATGCTAGGTGATTGTACCAACTGACAACAAACTCTGCGGAATATTCATGCACAACTGATGCTGCTGGATAAGTGTTCGAAATCAGTAGTGGTGAATATCAAGGAAGAAGAAGAGACGGAAATGGGAGATGACCAGAACTGGGTGGGTGGCAACAATGAGTGGCTGGTCCTTTTATCCCAGGATGGGAGTACTTGGACTCTAAAAAATTGCTACAGATCGTTGAGACTTACATTGCAATCTTTGGAGGGTGTCGGCATTACTGCATTCAACAACGGGTGGCCAGCTCCCATTTCCGACTTCGCTTACAAGTTCAACATGGCGCTCCTAAAGGTACAACTCCCACATAGACCGCTGGAGGCGTGGAATACCTGGGAGTACGAACTCTTAGCGGTGTTCGACAAGGCAATCACATTCATTAGATGCCCAGAAGACAAGGAATGGACAGTCTTGCGCGACGACTTCCTGCGGCCGGAGAAGTATGTCGACGCCGTCTTCACCTCCAGCTACTATTCGTACAAACCGCAACACATTTATGCGGTCACTGAACCTAGCAGCGACGTGCGTGTTTGGGAGCCGTCCATTTGGGGTGAGTCATGGTGTCATATAGCATGTAAAATCCCATTCAAAATTCTGCTTACTGACTGTAAGTAACATGCAGGTACCCACGCAGCCCCGCGCATTGTTCCATATCCGGTCATCGAAGATGCAGTAGCAGATGCTGAACTTGGGACACGGCGCTGGTTCCTGGCACCTCTCGAAGGCGACACAAAACATGATGTTGAACTCATGTGGATTCATATCAGGGGAGCACTAAACAACATTGGTGATACAATAGAACATATGGGGACACAACTTTCTTCATACCCGTTGCTGCGGTGTCACGTTTCCTCGAGGTCCGCATGCCCATCCAAAGACCCAATAGAGCAAGTCTGGAGCAGAGTCGACAATCTGAAGGGACAATCTGTGTTTCTTGTGATCAACTACCCTTTCTTTGTCGGAGCCCCTGGAGCTGTTGAACCTGTAATTGCTCAAGCAACCCTGGCTCCTGATACTGCTGCTGCTACTGGTGTTGGTGGTGGTGGAGCTGACGAAGAACTAGCTGCTGCTGCTCCTGGTGAACCTGACGAAATACTTGGTGATGCTGCTGCTGGTGAAGCTGACGAAATACTTGCTAATGCTGCTACTGGTGAAGCTGACGAAATACCTGCTGAGACTGCTGCTGGTGAAGCTGACGAAATACATGCTGAGGCTACTGCTGAACTCCAGGAAGAACATGCTAGTGTTGTTGCTGAGGTGCCAGCACTTCCAGTGTTTATAGCAGACTGTGTGTTTGCTGCACACTCACGCGCCTATCATGTTGACACTCTAGATCCGACCTGGAGCCGAATCCACGTCGGGGGGAGGGGGCCTACAATTGGCTCATCAGTGGGGTCGTACGATTTGATGGAGAATGACAGACGGCCAAATGCAGCATCCTGGTTCGTTCTGACGATACCACTAGCTCTAGGGACCTAGTGCTCATACTGGCAGATCCGATGAACCATTTGTCTTTATCTTTATCATTAGTTACGCTTATTTGTGTAAAGACTAAGCTGTGCTTATTTGTGTAAGACTAAGTTAGGCCTAACTACGTAATATTCAGTGAAGCCCAGCTTTTCTTTCCACGCCCATAACAACAGAATTGTAGCATAGAACATACAAAGGTAATGTGCATACTAGGCATTTTTGCTCAGGATAACAACCACTTCAAGTAAATGATACATGGTGTACGCATTTGAACGTATCACTAGAATGTGCCACCTATTGATGATTGATGACATGGATCTAGCTTTTCTGCGCGTATTTGCATTGAATTGCTCATTGATTTGTTCACATATTTTTTGGCAATGGCTGATGAACTCCACTCTCTTGGTAACATGCTTCATCAGCGAGCACTTGTTGATGCAATGCAAAGTACTGAACATGGTCATCATCATCATTCCATTTAGGTTCTCTATGTTTTGTCATCACGGAGCTACTAATTTCAAATGAAATCTAGTAAACAACATATGTGTACATTGTTAGAGTATGCTACGACCACAGTACATACATGTTTTTCTACAATCACAAGAAGAAAACTTGATGTGTTTTCACCTTGTTCGCGTTGTGCCGAACTGGGTGGATGTGGCTTTGGGGTTCGGAGAGGAAGGCGTCGTGGCTGGTGCGTGTGCGACCATGGCGACGGCGAGCTTGGCTTCTAGAGGAGGCCAACAGGACCGAGCATGGTCGGCATGGTGACAGATCTCACCCCGGAATGAATTCCCGTCCCCGCGCCGTGCCATGGGTGCGGCCATGGTGAGGGCGAGCTCCGATTCGGGATGGGAAGGAGAGCCAGGCCGATCAGGTTCATCCAAGTCCTAGCTCCGTGCCATGGCCGCGACCACAGATTGCCGCCCCGGAGGAAGAAGAAGACGCGTAAAGGATGCATGTACCAACGCTACAAGCCTACATGGCAGCCACGACGGCAACGACATAACAGCGAAAGCTGACAGGGGGGCCCAACTTGATGGCCGTTAGCCTGATATTTTGTATTGAAACGTAAAGTTGAATTCGTGCCGAAAAAACCCTATGAGTATTTGGCACGCCAACTTTGGGCAATGCAGCTGATTGTAAGCAACTTGGGTACTGCGTTGTCTAGGCACCCCAACTTTCGGGCCGCAAAATGATATTCTCCATTTAGAGTGGCATGAGGACGGAGAAGTGTTTCAAGGAGGTGCACCCGAAAACTTATGCCTGGAAGGTGCTTGAGTTTTGTGGAATCGAGGTGTCCTCACAGCAGGTTTACAACCACCTACGTAAGTGGAGGTCTAGGTGGATCCATGTGTCCAAGCTTAGAGACCTTAGCGGAGATAGATGGGATGAGGAGATATGCACCATCATGTTGGAAGATGGCCACTATAGAGGACACATCTTGGTAGTAACTAATTTTAGTTCTTCTGCTAACCTCCCTTTTGTTCAAACTTACACTAACCTCCCTGCAATTCCCTGCCTCAGGATCATTCCAAGGATGCCGATTATCAGAACAAGTCAATCGCCAACTATAGGCAAATGGAGACCATATTCTCGTCCGGCCTTGCCACTATCAAGTTTGCCATGGGCTCTAGTAAGCCTCTCAACACACTGAGCCTTGAGTATGTGCTGACCCAGGAGTCTGAGATAGTGGTGCTTGATGACGAGGGCGAGAACGAAGTCACCGGTGGTTTTGCCGCTCCAGGCAGTGGTCCTGGAGGCAACACAAACTCCTAAATTTGGGGTGGCTTTGAGCCTTCCAAGAAGATGAAGAGGTCGCTTCTAGGAGAGGAGGACGTCATCGCCATCACATGCACGACCGAGGCCGTGAAAGCTGTAGTGGCACGCATCACCACTGCTTCCCCTCCCGATGTGCACCCATCTCTGTATGATGCCGTCATGAGGGCCACCGGCTTCAGCCCTGAGGCTATGATGATGACGCCGAGCCACCTCTTCGACAATAGGGCCTAGGGCAATGACTTTGTTCGGATGGCGGAGGACCACAGGGAGGCGATGGTGCATGCATGATTAAGAAGTTGTTGGTTGTATATTTTGAAGTAGCTAGAGACTTGACAAAAACTTATTCCACGGTCTGTTTATTGTGAGGTGGTATATACTAACCCCTCACTTTATGGATAACTTGCGGTGGTAGGATTACACCCCTTCTGATGTGGTGGTAGGATGACACCACAGAAGTTGGTGGCAATCGGTAGGATCACACTAGCTTGGTAGATGAATTGCTGATGCTTTTGCCCATATGATCATGCATGCTTAACTTGCTAATGTTCATTGCCTTATGTTACTGAACTAATGACAAGAGTATACCCTACAGGTACTCGAGTTTGGTATATACGGTCCAGATACGGCAGAAG
Organism: Avena eriantha; assembly: GCA_910589775.1. NCBI lineage: Eukaryota > Viridiplantae > Streptophyta > Magnoliopsida > Poales > Poaceae > Avena > Avena eriantha. The sequence continues at coordinate 312,049,214 of OU342744.1, read as the reverse complement.
CCCACGGCGTTGCCAAGGCCCAGTGCAGAATTCGGGTGACCCACGAACTCTTCGTTTGCTTGCGAGACAAGAAGAAGCTTAAGATAGAAAGTTCAAAGGGCAAACCCTAATCTGTAACCGGCTCGACCTGCTACCCGAGACCTAGCCTATCTATATAAAGGCTAGGAGGGGGCAGCGAGGAGGAAAATCACAACCCTAGTTTCCACAACTCTCGCCAGATTGCATCTACGCACCCCTGTAATCTTTGATTCCTTCGATAATTCCAAGAGCAGACAAGAAGGAGTAGGGACTGATGACCCACAAGTATAGGGGGTGTATCGCAGTATTTTCGAGGGAAGTGAAACCCAATTTATTGATTCGACACAAGGGGAGCCAAATAATATTTATAAACCTTAACAACTGAGTTGTCAATTCAGCTGCACCTGGAAACAATCTTGCTCACATCAGTTTATCAGTAGCAATAGTTTTGTAGTAGCAATAGTAAAGTAATAGGAGTAGTAAAAGTAATGACAATAGTATCAATCGCAATAAACACTAGGATTAAAGCGCGATATGCATAGAGATTGATGGACGGGCGTTGCATGGACAAGACATTTCATATAGCAATCAAGCCATAGGGCAATTGCAGATAAATAAGATAAAGCATCCAAGTACTAAATAATCATAGGCATGTGTTCCATATATACTCATACGTGCTCGCAATGAGAACTTGCACATCTTTTGTCCTGCCAGCCCGTTTGCAGCGGGGCCTCAAGGGAACTACTGGCAATTAAGGTGCTCCTTTTAATAGAGCACCAGAGCAAAGCAATAACACTCCGTGAACACATGTGATCCTCACATCAAAGCCATTCCCTCCGGTTATCCCGATTATTGTCACTTCGGTGCCTTTGGTTCCGGACAACAATATGTGTATACAACTTGCAGGTAAGATCACAAACAATACTATCATAATGAATCAATAACATCTTCAGATCTAAAATCATGGCACTCGTGCCCTAGTAACAAGCATTAAGCATAACAAGTTGCAACAAAGTCAAAAAGCAATAATAATAGATACTAGGCACCATGCCCTAACAATGTGATACCATTAGATGAACGATCTCATCCAATCCCTACCATCCCCATAGCCTACAACGGGGGATTACTCACTCATAGATGGGGGAATCATAGATGGTCGATGGAGATGTGATGGTGATGATCTCCTCCAATTCCCTTTCCCAACAGGGTGCCAGCACGGAGTTTCTGGTTCTGATTCATGGAATTTGGTGGTGGTGGCATAGCGAAACTCTTTCTGGAAAAACGTCGAACCCCCCTTGGTTTTTAGGTCAAGAGGCAACTTATAGGAGAAGAGGGAGGCCGAGGGGGTGACCGAGGTGGCCACACAACCCCTAGGCAGGCGTGATGGTCCAAGCTCTCCGGTGGAGGGAGCTGTTATACCCCTAAAGCCCATAAACAGGCAAGTATGCCACCTACTGATATGATTGATTATGACAATTATGATATGGACTGGATGGTTGCGTGGCCTGGGCTGGCCCGCGTGGCCAGGTGGTGTGGGCCCCTCGTGGCCCTCCTCTGTCTCGTCTTCTGGCTCCATGAGTCTTCTGGTGAAATAGGATTTTTGGCATATTTTCCGGGATTTTTCCTGATAGTCTATTTTCAGCATAAAAACTAGACACCAAGGTAATTATGCAGAATACAATGTCAGTCCGTGTTAGTTTTATCCAAATCACACAAGTTTAGAGGAAAAACAATAGAAAAATTGTTCGAGAAAGTAGATACGTTTTGGACGTATCAACTCCCCCCAAGCTTAGATTATTGCTTGTCCTCAAGCAATTCAGTTGAAAACTGAGTGCGATAAAAGAACCTTTCATGAACACATTTTCTTCATAAGATGTATATATTCTCAGCATATGATCAACTTCTTAGGCAATTCATAATAAAGATTATGCAACTAAGTTTACTTAATAGTCATTGCAGGCTATGAAGAGATTCCAACTCAAAAATAAAAAATAGCATGAAACATAAACATAAGCAACCTTGCAATGCTCATAAAAAGGTATGATAGAGTGGTATCTCGCTTGCCTTTGATTGTAGAGCAAACATAAATGCCAAGGCACCTCTGAAGTTCAAGTGAAGACTAGAAGTAAAGATATCAAAGATACGAGCATCTAAGTCATGACACAATTAATCAAGTTTTGAGACAAGCATATTACACTAAGAGTGACAACTATGCTCTCAAGGAAGTGCTCGTAGAATATGTGGAGACTCAACAAGGAAATGAAAAGGTTTTGAAAAGTTTGAAAGGCTTCCAAATGCTGAAAGTATGGTACTCATTAGCTTTGAGCTCTCATTGCCCCTATCATAAGCATCTTTAAATGGTTAAGGTGAAAGTGAGGTCCAATACGAGTTATATGCTTGGCAGACCATAAACTGGAAATCTCATGCCCCTTGAGTACGAGGGCCGCTCCTCATGCTACTCAACTTTAGTTACCGGTAAGTTCTTGTCATAGTAAATACATGCGTATCGTGGAGAACCGCCAATGGGGTACCCCTTGCCCGATGATACGGGAGAGTCCCCATATCAAAATGACAAGGCAAGCAGACAATGAGCATCTCAACAATCTTATTATTTACCATGGGGAAATGGTGCTTTTTTCTGTCTTTCCTCTTTTCTCATCATCTCGTTTTTCTTTTTCTCAATAACTATCTCTCTCTTTTTTATAAGAAGAATGCTTCATAGATTGCTCATTATGGTTACACTGCAGGTTTCCACCATGATTAAGCATGGATTAGACCACCCGCCCAGGCATTTCTCTAACACACATACATAACTCCATGGACTTACAAGCTCCCCTTTTATTTCACATTGACGACATCCGTAAACAAAAGAGCATGATATCAATTGGGTATATATTTACAGGTGTTGAAAGCGTTCCCCGTGACACCACAGTTCTGCTAATCCCTAGCCTATAATTTGCAAGCATATAACTTTCATGGATAGTCACAATGGTTTAGGTTTATTAAGTGCAAGAAATAAAGTGTGCCATCAAGTTCATGAGAGATTTACTAACTAACTTTCTCATAACAAGCAAACATTTTATTCGGAAGAAAACAAGGCATACTGAATATGCACGGGAAAGCAAATGATGCTAATAGGTAGGTATGGTGGACACTTTTGGCAATATTGGTTTTGGGGAGTTGGAACACAAGTAGAGCTCATACTCAGTGCAAGTGAAGGCTAGCAATAGTAAGGGAGCGAGAAATGAGAGAGCAATAACTGTCATAATCATGCTTGTAACAAAACATGACTAATCATGGCATGAAAGTGTTTCAAGACCCCTGAGGCAAAATAATTCATCGAGGCTTAACTGATTGTTTCAGTCATATGCATGCATGAGCATGTGCCAAGTCAATTCAAGTGAAACATTCAGAGGAGGATACCACAGTGCCATACCAAGTTATGAATAGAACAATGCAAGCAAACATTCATATGACATGCTACAAACCATTAGCAAGCTGGAGCTAATCATAGGAAAGCAAGAACTACTAAGCATCCATAAATAACATACACCTTACATGAACAGACTAAGCATGCCCACAATGATGAGTATATGTACAAAAATGAAAACAAATAGAGTTCGTTACTAGCCTCTTACCACACCTCAAGTTGCCATTAATCCTCATTATTGCCCTTCACATGTGTGGATTGAATAATAACATGAAACCAAATTCCACTAAGGACTGCTGAACCCTGCAACGAACTTCACAAAACCAAACAAGAACAACAAATATTTTTGGTGTTTTTGATTTTTTATAGGCAAGAGAAAAAAGGAGGAACATGCAAATTAAAATCTTTTTGGTTTTTTCGAATAGTCCAATCAAAGAAAAAATGAAGAGGTAAACCAAGGCTAAAAAGACAAAGAAGCAAATAAAGAGAAAAAACAAAAATATTTTTGGTCTTTTTGTGTTTTAGAAAGCAAAAGTAAAGAAAGAACGAAAACTAAAAAGAGAACGAAACATGGATATACAAAGTACCAACTAAACATGATATGTAGATGAGTGTGATGTCGGTGTACCTCTCCCAAGCTTAGGATTTTGGCCTAAGTTGGTATCAACCCCAACCTGGCCAAGATGGAGCGCCTCCGTAGTACGGCGAGGAGGTGCCCTCGTCCTGATACGAGCTCGAGGACGCCCCAGCGTAGTGCGCAAAATAATCATAAGAGGGCACATCCCCCTGGTGTTGTCCGTGGAAACCAAGCAAGTGGAGTTGTTCGTCCACCTCCTCCTTGGAACACGACCATGGCCTCATGTAAATACTGAACAAAGTAGATTGTGGCAAAGGAATTTCCCTCTCGTCTCCGTCAGTAAACAACATCCTGTATACTAAACTCTCTGTACTAGAGTCAGAAGTGACAAAGTGATGCGTTTTCATAGCAGCAAGATCAAACATTTTTGTGGTGTCAACACAATGTCATTAGGATCCACAGAAAGTTCTAAAGCAGCAACCATGCGTGAGGCAATAATGCCCCCATAAATAGGTCCTCTAGCGGCTAGGCGGCGAGCAATGAGAGAGCCTAGATTATACTTGGTATCATTATTAAGTGCAGCAGCGAGGAAGGCTAAATGGTAATTAGAAATATTACTAGTGTTCTCCCTACCCATAATGCTAGTGGCAAGATAATAAGCAAAATATCTAAGAGCGGGGAGTTGAATGTTCCTTATCTTCCCACGCTGAGCTGCGGGGTCATCGTCATTTGTCACACTTTGGTAGAGCTCCAACAAATCAGCGGATCGACCTTGGATCTTCTTCACCATCCCAATCATGCCAATGCCTATAATGCTGCAAAATATTTCCAATGGCATGGTAATAGGCAGATTATAAATCTTGAACGAAACAGTTGACTGATAAGGGGTGTTAGTGAAAACAAAACTCTCAACGAAAGTTTTGGTGAGCATGGCATATTGCTCACTCTCATCCTGCATGTAAGTGGTCAAACCAACCCTTTGAACAAGAAGTAAGAAATCATCTAGGATCCATGCAGCTTGCAAAAAGGTAAAACAAGGGAAAGTAGATGGGTGAGCATCTCCCTCATCTCCTTCATTGCCAAAGCATGGTGCAATAAGATCTTCATTATATGATGGCCTAAACTGAGAAGCTGATCTCGAAGGCCTTTCCCTCCTAGGTGTGCCTCTCTCAAATATTTCTCCAAAAGTCTGGTTGTTCATCTTTGATATTCTGAAATTTAAGACAACCATCATACAAGTGATTGCAAAGTGATTACATAATGAAGGGAACTACTCATAGGGACTTGTAAGAGGCCTAAACATGCATCAAAACAATTTCTCTAAGCATTGAACAAGCTTTCAAGATCTCATAACCTGTCACCTACAGCAGAAAAATATTCAAGATATAAACCACTAAACACAAATCTACTTGGACAAGCGGAGGAGTCACATACCGGAGAACAAATGCTCCAAATTTCAGCAGCAAAGATGGGCTGAGCAAGGAGATCGAAAAATCATGGACAAGAACCGATTTCGAGCAATGAACTAATGTTTTCTCGGGAGAGAGAAGGCAGTGGCAAGCGAGAGACTGAGTGGAGGGCCAGGGTGGCCCACACCATGGCTAGGCGCACCCCTGGGGTGGCTGCGCCACCAGGTGGTGTGCCTGCTTGGTGGCCCCCCTGGGTCACTCCAGGCACTCCTCTGCCCCTTTTTTCACGTAAAAATTTGATATGAATTTTCTGGAATTTTTCGAGTCACTTTATTTTTTAGCAATTTTCAGGTATTGATGAGTGATTTTCTGACAGAAAGATTTTTTTGGAAAGACGCAAAAACAAAACAAAGCTAAAACTTCAGAATTTCTAAGACACTCTAATATGCAAGCAACTAGCAATAGAAAAGTAAACTAAGTGAAAGCAAAAATTAAAATGGATAAAATAAAAGTAAGCAAAGATAATCATGGTGAAAACATTGTTTTGTTCATTAAAATCCCTTTGTTAACAAGGTTGATCAGGTCTTGTTACCAAAACAATTTAATATGAAACAAAACTTTGTATTCCACTAATGATTATGTTACCTCTACCTTGATAGCAATGGTCCCAATCATAATAGTTTCATATTTTTCTCTTTATATCGGACAATATATTTCTCCAACTTGAATGCCCTCAACATGTTCAATTGAGTTTAAATCATAAGTGTTATCAATCTTGTTGGGGAAATAGACATTATGCTCCTTGTCATTAACATTAAAAGTCACCTTTCCTTGATTACAATTAATAACAGCTTATTTAGTATTAAGAAAAGGTCTCCCAAGAATAATAGACATATTGTCATCTTCAGGCATTTCAAGCACAACAAAATCAGTCAATATCAAGAAATTATGAGCCACTTGAACATGTACATCCTCACATATACCAACAGGAATGGTAGTAGATTTATCAGCCATTTGCAGAGATATATCAGTTGGTATTAGTTTTTCCAACTAAAGTCTCTTATAGAGAGAAAAAGGCATAACACTAACTCCTGCTCCCAAATCACACAAAGCAGTTCTAACATAACTATTTTTAATAGAGCATGGAATAGTTGGAATCCCTGGGTCTCCAAGTTTCTTTGTGACCTTACCATTAAAGGAATAATTGGCAAGCAAAGTAGAAATTTCTTCATTAGGGATCTTCCTTTTATTAGGGACAATATCCTTCATATACTTTGAATAAGGAGGTACTTTAATAGCATCATTCAAAGGTATTTGCAAAAATAAAGGTTTCATCCACTCAAAAAACTTGTTATAGTGTTCATCTTCCTTTGACTTGTGTTTCTTATCAGGGAAAGACATAGGTTTTTAGACCCAAGGCTCTCTTTCACTACCATGTTTCTTAGCAACAAAATCTTATTTAGTGTATTTAGTATTCTTAGTGTGCCTTTCAATTTCTTCTTCAACTTTTTCTTTATCAGGAGCATCATTTTCCTCATTACCACTTTCAGTTTCAGCATCAGAGACAGATATACTATTAGGATCTTTAGCAGGTTCAGAGGATTCTACAATAGTTTTATGTTTCTTTTTCCTTTTCTTAGGAGAAGTACCACTATTTTCAATTTGTTGATAATCTTGCTCAATTCTTTTAGGATGCCCCTCCGGATATAGAGGATCATGGGTGGCAGCACCACTTCTGGTTCTAATTTCATAAGCATGTTTTTCTTTAGCAGCATTAACTAGCAAGTCTTTTTGTACTTTAATAAGCTGATCAATTTCAGTTTGAACCATTTGAAAATGTTTAACAAGCATTTTAATGTCATTAGATATTATTTCCACAATATATTTTAACTCAATAATATCTCTAGAGTTTCCCATTAAATGATTTTGCACCCTTTTATTAAAATTATCTTGCTTACAACCAAAATGTCAAATTCTTCTAAGCATTGATCAGGAGGTTTAGATTAAGGAATATAACCTTCATCAAAATTTTGGAGAGAGTGTACCTCAATAGTGGATGAGTGGGAGATTGGCTTACATAGTTCTTCTATAGGAGGTAAATTCTTCACATCTTTAGCTTTAATTCCCTTCTCCTTAATACATTTCTTAGCTTCCTTCATCACTTCATCATTTAGTTCAATAACTCCCCTCTTGTTTGATGTTGGTATAGGCGCAAGCACAATTAACTCAGGTGTAGTTGGTTCAGGTGGAGCCCAATCATCATAATTCTTGCTTATTTTAGCCATTATTTCCTCAGCTTCTTTGGGAGTTCTATTCCTGAAAACACAATTGGCACAACTATCCATGTATGTCCTAGATTCTTCAGTTAGTCCATTATAATATATATCAAGAAGCTCATTTTTAGGTAATGGACATCTAGCCTGTGCATGAATCAAAGCACAAAACCTTGCCCATGATTCAGGCAATATCTCTTTTCCTCCCTGTTTAAAATCAAAAAGTTCCTGCAAAATAGCATCTCTAGCACTAGGAGGGAAATATTTCTGAAGGAAGGTACTAATCAAGCAATCAGGGCTATCAATAGATCCAAGAGGTAAATTATTAAACCAAGTTTTAGCTTCTCCTTTCAGTGAAAAAGGGAAAAATTTAGCAACAAAGTAGGTGCGCATCTTAGTATCATCAGAAAATAGACCACTCATGGTAGAAATCTCAGTCATATGTGCTACAACACTTTCATTCTTAGTTCCACAAAAAGGTTCTTTCTCAACAATAGTTATGTAAGATAAATCAAGAGAGAAATCATAATCCTTATCTTTAATGTTTATGGGAGATGTAGCAAATTTAGCATTAGGAGATAATTTAGGTCTAACAATATGTTTCTCAAGAAGACTCTTAATAGCACTCCTATCATGGGTGTTTTGGCATTCTTTAATAAATTCATCAGTCATTTCTATATATCCATCTTCAATATCATAGCTCTCTCTAGACTCAGGTGAACTGACAGGTGTAGTAGTGTCTTCATTAGGAGTTTTAGTATTTCTAGCTATAGTTCTAGCAATCGTAGAATCTAGGAAATGACCTAATGAACCACTCTTATCAAGCACAGTAGAAGCAGCATCATAAGTATCAGAAGTTTCATATTTAGAAGTAGTAACAATATGTGTAGCATGTGTATGTGGTGATGTAAGGAGCTTACTCATCATATATGGTGAATCAAGAGCAACAGAGGTGTTCAGAACCATACCTCTCCTTGTAGTGGATGGTAAAATAGGAACCTTGCCATCACGAGACTTACCCATGATGGATGGATGGCAGCGAGAAATAGTGATTCCAAGTGAACTTGATAAATAAAGCTATGCTCCCCAGCAACGGCGCTAGAGAATAGTCTTGATGATCCACAGGTATAGGGGGTGTATCGCAATATTTTCGAGGGAAGTGAAACCCAATTTATTGATTCGACACAAGGGGAGCCAAAGAATATTTATAAGCCATAACAACTGAGTTGTCAATTCAGCTGCACCTGGAAAAAATCTTGCTCACAGCAGTTTATCAGTAGCAACAGTTTTGTAGTAGCAATAGTAAAGTAATAGCAGTAGTAAAAGTAAAGACAATAGTATCAATCACAATAAACAATAGGATTAAAGCGCGGTAGGCATAGGGATAGATGGACTCGCAATGAGAACTTGCACAACATCTTTTGTCCTGCCAGCCCGTTTGCAGCGGGGCCTCAAGGGAACTACTAGCAATTAAGGTGCCCGAGCCACCTCTTCGACAATAGGGCCTAGGGCAATGACTTTGTTTGGATGGCGGAGGACCATAGGGAGGCGGTGGTGCATGCATGATTAAGAAGTTGTTGGTTGTATATTTTGAAGTAGCTAGAGACTTGACAAAAACTTATTCCACGGTCTGTTTATTGTGAGGTGGTATATACTAACCCCTCACTTTATGGATAACTTGCGATGGTAGGATTACACCCCTTCTGATGTGGTGGTAGGATGACACCACAGAAGTTGGTGGCAATCGGTAGGATCACACTAGCTTGGTAGATGAATTGCTGATGCTTTTGCCCATATGATCATGCATGCTTAACTTGCTTATGTTCATTGCCTTATGTTACTGAACTAATGAAAAGAGTATACCCTACAGGTACTCGAGTTTGGTATATACGGTCCAGATACGGCAGAAGCCCACGGCGTTGCCAAGGCCCAGTGCAGAATTCGGGTGACCCACAGACTCTTCGTTTGCTTGCGAGACAAGAAGAAGCTTAAGATAGAAAGTTCAAAGGGCAAACCCTAATCTGTAACCGACTCGACCTGCTACCCGAGACCTAGCCTATATATATAAAGGCTAGGAGGGCACAGCGAGGAGGACAATCACAACCCTAGTTTCCACAACTCTCGCCAGATTGCATCTACGCACCCCTGTAATCTTTGATTCCTTCGATAATTCCAAGAGCAGACAAGCAGGAGTAGGGACTGATGACCCACTGTATAGGGGGTGTATCGCAGTATTTTCGAGGGAAGTGAAACCCAATTTATTGATTCGACACAAGGGGAGCCAAATAATATTTATAAACCTTAACAACTGAGTTGTCAATTCAGCTGCACCTGGAAACAATCTTGCTCACATCAGTTTATCAGTAGCAATAGTTTTGTAGTAGCAATAGTAAAGTAATAGGAGTAGTAAAAGTAATGACAATAGTATCAATCGCAATAAACACTAGGATTAAAGCGCGCTATGCATAGGGATTGATGGACGGGCGTTGCATGGCAAGACATTTCATATAGCAATCAAGCCATAGGGCAATTGCAGATAAATAAGATAAAGCATCCAAGTACTAAATAATCATAGGCATGTGTTCCATATATAGTCATACGTGCTCGCAATGAGAACTTGCACAACATCTTTTGTCCTGCCAGCCCGTTTGCAGCGGGGCCTCAAGGGAACTACTAGCAATTAAGGTGCTCCTTTTAATAGAGCACCAGAGCAAAGCAATAACACTCCGTGAACACATGTGATCCTCACATCAAAGCCATTCCCTTCGGTTATCCCGATTATTGTCACTTCAGTGCCTTTGGTTCCGGACAACAATATGTGTATACCACTTGCAGGTAAGATCACAAACAATACTATCATAATGAATCAATAACATGTTTAGATTTGAAATCATGGCACTCGGGACCTAGTGACAAGCATTAAGCATAACAAGTTGCAACAAAGTCAAAAAGCACTAATAATAGATACTAGGCACCATGCCCTAACAATCTGATGCCATTACATGAATGATCTCATCCAATCCCTACCATCCCCATAGCCTAAAATGAGGGATTACTCACTCATGGATGGGGGAATCATGGATTGTCGATGGAGAAGTGATGGTGATGATGATGGCGATGATCTCCTCCAATTCCCCGTCCCGACAGGGTGCCCGAACGGAGTTTCTGGTTCTGATTCGCGGAATCTGGTGGTGGCGGCGTAGCGGAACCCTTTCTAGAAAAACGTTGAACCCCCTTGGTTTTTAGGTCAAGAGGCAACTTATAGGCGAAGAGTGAGGACGAGGGGGTGACCGAGGCAGCCACACCACCCCCAGGCGCAGCCTGGCCTGGCCTGCACGGCCAGGTGGTGTGGGCACGTTGTGGCCCTCCTCTGTGTCGTCTTCTGGCTCCATGAGTCTTCTGGTGAAATAGGATTTTTGGCATATTTTTCGGGATTTTTCCTGATAGTTGATTTTCTGCACAATAACTAGACACCAAGGTAATTCTGCTAAAAACAGCGTCTGTCCGTGTTAGTTGTATCCAAATCACACAAGTTTAGAGGAAAAACAATAGTAAAAGTGTTCGGGAAAGTAGATACGTTTTGGACATATCAGTGACCTCTACGAGGCCTGGACCTAGGTAAACTTTGCGTCCTTGTGTGCTTGTTTGCTAGCCGATTGATGCCTCCTGCGCTCCCTCCTCCAAAACCCATGTCCATAACAATGGGCATTGACGAGTTAAACCCTCGTCAATTGGCGCCGTCTGTGGGAACTAGGAGTGCTGATGTCACGGCTTCTTCGGCCCCATCAACCATGATCTACAACTCTGCAACAATAGAGATTCACAAGCTCTTGGGCGTGTTCGACTTCACCATCCACATGCTGGCCACTCGCCCGATTTTCGAGTCCAAGGGCGATGGGATCAGCCTGGCGATTGGGAGCTTCCACTTCCAGGTTGGTCAACTGGGCATGCTTCGCATGCCTGGCCAACCAATGGCACCCATGATTGCTCCAGCATCGTGGTTCCCGCCACCAATCGGCACCCTCAGCGAGCTCAACACCTCAGCAACAGCTAGATATACGGACAGTGACAGCAGTCGCGAATCCGATCTGGGTGACCTAGCCACAGAAGATGGAGCCTACGTCTCTGGATCTGAAAGTTGTGGGAGCAACAACTTCCCCAATCACTTCATGTGCGCCATCATCAACACAGGCAATACCGCCGTCAATCGCAAAAACATTGGCACCGGATCTGGTACCGGACCACCCAACGGCGGTATAACCAACGGTGGCATACCAGTCGTAAACGGCGGCCCCACCAACGATGGTAATGGCGCGCCCGTCAACAACGGGACAGGAGGAGAACCGTCACTCACGACGAATGAAAACACTAGCGAGCGCATGCTGATTAAGCTCAACGACAACGAGTGGGCCCGCTGTCGAGAAGCTCTACGGGGCAATCCTCTACCCCCGACACACCGCAAGACATGCTGATGGGCTACCATTGGCTGTTGAAGAAAGAATTCAAGCGCCAGCAGCAGGTGATCGTGAAACTCGAAGCGCATAGAAAGGCGGCGGACGAATCGAGACTTCGGCGAGCTGGGCTTTCCTCCCACGGAGGATCCTCCTCCAAAGGCAACGAGTACGTGGCCAACAAGAGGCGATCTCGACTGGCCCACCTCACCGAGCAAGAATGCGTAGAAGCTGCGAAAGTCCCCAACTTCCGCGCTACGTGCTCCCAAAAACACCGCAAGCCGCGGTGACGGCGGCTACCATGTACCTCCTCAACAACCAACCACCGATTGGAGACCTGCGAGCTGGCATGCACCGATCTACGATCGCGAGCTTGGGGATAATTGAGGCTGGCCTCGACAAAGAACCAACACCAGAGCCGAAGAAAAGCAAGGCTCTGGACAAGTACTACTACTCGTACTCGTCAAGTGACGATAGTCATGATCTGTCACGGCGACGTCGCTCACAATGGCATGACCGCGACTACGACACACGTGATGACATGACGCAGTGCAAAGTCGACAAGATGCGAGCAAGGCGTGCTTGTTCGACTGACTCGGAAGAAGACGAGACTGAGCTCTGCGGCGCCAGATGCTTTAGCGGGCCATCAGGCAAAAGCGAATGCCTAAGGGGTTCAAACTTCCGTCGGAGAACCCAAAATTTGACGGCCTGCGGGACCCGAAAATCTGGTTGGAGGACCACATCTCCTCCGTCAGGCTACATGGCAGAAGTCGAAGCACAGCCATGTAATGCCTGCAGCTACATTTGCAGGGCGCCGCTCGCGCATGGCTCAACAACCTCCCGCGCGGATCCATTTGCAGCTAGGAAGAGCTGGTCTATAGATTTGTGCGCAACTTCAAGGGCACTTACAAAAGGCCTGCATCAATCGAAGAACTGAGAAGCCGCCAACAAAGGTCCGGCGAGTCACTGTGCTCGTACATCTAGAGGTGGTCCATCATCAAGAACTCCGCAGAAAACATCCCAGAGGACCGCGCAATCGATGCATTCAACGGTGGCGTCCGCCGTATAGAGCTCAGGGAGGAGCTGGGCCGATCAAAGCCAAAAATGATCGACCACCTGATGCAAATCGCGAATCAGTGGGCGGACAGAGAAGACTCGGTAAAAAACCGCACCTACTCCGACGACGATGACATCGGGTGCAGACGTGATCGTCGAGGCAAGCATCGAATGCGCGTTTACGATGACCGCGACGAGGTCAACATGGTCGCAGCCGGATACACCGACAAACGTGATGATAACCGCAACAGTGGATACCGCAGAGGTGGATACCGTGATAGCGGGAAAACCACGCAGGTGTGGCAGCGCCACACTCGTGAAGAGGAACCCGCAACTTCCATCGAGGACAAACTGGCTGGACCATATAACGTGCACTTCTACATCGACAAGCACGATGGCAAGAAGAAAGCCAGCCACCTTCGCAAGGACTGCTACGAGTTCCTCACAGTCCACGAGGGCCTGGCTCGGATGAATCGCGACGTGGTCAACAGGGGCTATGGAGCCGCCCTAGGCGCTGTAGCACATGGAGCTCCTCCACCACCACCCGGACCAGCACCACCCGTGGACGCGCCGGTCCAGCATCACGGAGGCGAGCCATACCCACGAGCTGTTGGCAACATGGGGATGATCCAAAAAGGGCGTCCCTCAAATCGAGTGCAGAAGGCCATCACTCGCCAAGTCAATTTGGCGATAAACTCTCCACCCTCCACCACTGAGTACCTCAGTGGAAGTGATTCCTGCATCACCTTCGACAAGCGTGACCACCCATGCCAAGTTCCTTGTCCAGGCCACTGTCCCCTCGTACTCGAGGCGCAGATTGGGGGCTTCGATATGAGTCACGTCTTCATGGACGGGGGGAGCGGTATTAACCTCATGTTCGTGATTACCTTGTGTGCGATGAGGATCCCTCTGACTTGTCTGGAACTCTCAGACACGACGTTCCACGGCATCGTCTCAGGCAAGGGCATATATCCCCTGGGCAAAATCAACCTCGATGTCATCTTCGGCACGCCGCAAAACTTTCGGCGAGAGAGCATTGACTTTGAGGTCGTCGACTAGCCCTCACAATACCACTGCATCCTCGGACGTGTCGTGTTTGCGAGGTTCATGGTAGTGCCGCACTACGCCTACCTATAGATGAAAATGCCAGGTCCAAACAGCGTCATAGCAATCAATGGAATCTTCGAGAGGTCTAACAGCTGTGACGTCCTTCGGCATGCAGGAAGAACTCGCAAGATTGAAGGAGTCGACAGACAACAGTCTGCATCCCCTAAGCAGGCCAAGCTCACCCGACCTGTCCTTCGACTCGTCGGTGCACATGAAGAAGGTCTAGGTCCACCCAACGGACCCGAGTAAGACGGCCCTCATTGCCAACAACCTGAGTTCCGCATAGGAACTCACGCTTGTCGAATTCCTCCGTGAGCACTGGGAAATCTTCGCCTGGTGCCCAGCGGACATGCCAGGGGTTCCTAGGGAATTCGCCAAGCACTCACTCAACATGAATCTAGACACAAGGCCAGTCAAGCAGAAAATACTATGACTGTCTGAACCAAGAGCAAAAGCAGTCGGAATGGAGATCAACAGACTCCTCAACGCAAACTTCATACACGAGATCAAAGAAAGCACATGGCTCGTTAACATAGTGCTTGTGCCTAAAAAAGACACGGATATCCTACGGATGTGCGTGGACTTCACCTCCTTGAATAAGCACTGCCCGAAGGATCACTTCCCGTTGCCCCGAATCAAGCAAATCATCGACTCCACCACAGGATGTGAGCGCCTCTGCTTCCTCGACGCCTACTCAGGCTACAATTAGATTCGAATGAAGGAGGAAGATCAGGAAAAAACAGCGTTTACGACGCCCTTTGGTGTGTTCTGCTACAACACAATGCCCTTCAGGCTAAAAACGCAGGAGCCACCTATCAGCGGTGCATGCAGGCTTGCCTCAAGAATCAACTTGGTCGCAATATCCAAGTCTACGTTGACGACATTGTCATCAAAACTAAAGAGGAAGCCTCGTTAAACGATGATCTCCGCGAGACCTTCGCCAACCTCGACCGCTACCGGATCAAGCTCAATCCGAACAAATGCACCTTCGGCGTGCCATCTGGGCAGCTACTCGGGTATCTCATCTCTGCGAGGGGGATCAAAGCAAACCCCAAGAAAATAAAGGCCATACTAGACATGGAGAAGCCGAAGAACGTAAAAGGCGTCCAGTAGCTGGCTGGGCGAGCGCTCATTCGATTCATCAGTTGAATGGGCGAAAAGGCACTGCCCTTCTACCAACTTCTTCGCAAAGCTTACAAGTTCGAGTGGACAAACGAAGCGCAAGAAGCATTCGAAGACCTCAAGCGCCTACTATCCACCTTGCTAGTACTGGTGAGACCTCGCGAAAAGGAACCAGTACTGCTCTAAATCTCTACCACGAACCATGTGGTCAGCATGGTGCTCATGGTGGAACGAGCCGAAGAAAATAAGGTCCACGGGGTCCAGCACCCAGTATACTACCTCGGCGAGGCACCAACAAAGCAGCGGTACCCGCACTACCAGAAGCTGGCATATGGCATCTTCATGACAGCCAGGCGACTGCACCACTACTCTAGCAACACCCAATTGTGGTCGTAAACGACGCCCCGCTCGGGCATATACTCAATAATCCCGACACCACCAGACAAGTCGTGCTCTAGGGAATCGAACTGTCTCCACGAGACATCACATATGAGAAGCGCGACGCGATCAAATCGCAAGTTCTCCTAGACTTTCTCGTGCACTGGATGGAGAACCAGCTCCCCGACAAGCCAGATATGTCCTATCTTTGGACAATGCACTTCGACGGGTCCAAGCGAAAGGATGGAGCTGGCGCAGGTGTCATACTGACATCGCCCCAAGGAGACAATATGAAATACATTCTGTGAATGCAGTTCACCGCCTCCAATAATGAAGCCGAGTACGAAGCCCTAATCCATGGCATGCAGATGGAGAAAGCCTGTGGCACCAAAAGGCTCATCATCTACGGCGACTCCAAACTAGTGGTCAACCAAACGATGCACGAGTGCGACGTACTGAGCAACAACATGATCGCCTATCGTGGCCTCTACGACACACTCGAAAGAGACTTCGACGGCTGTGAGCTGCGGCATGTGGGCCGCGAAAGCAATGAAGAGGCGGATCTACTCGCCAATATTGGCTCCACTTGTGCCCCCATACCACCTGGCGTATTTCTCGAGCACATCTACGGGCGCTCTATCAAGCCCAAGGCTCTAGAGAAGGAAGCAAGTACGCCAATGGACTCGGGGGCTATGCCACCCAACGAGCCAATGGCATTCGATGACCTAGAGCTTGATACATGACTTGAAGGACCAATGGGTGTCATGATGATCGAGCCATATTGGACACAACCCTACATCACATATCTACTCAGCATACTCAGCAAGAGGCTGCCAGATGATCCGACTGACACGCGACACATCGCGCGACGATCCAAGGCATTTGCCCTCATCAACGGGAGTACTTCAATGGTGCATCTCCAATGGGAACGGAAGGGCCGTCCTACTCAACATCCACGAAGGCACTTGCGGACACCATGCTGGCAGTCGCGCCCTCGTCGCCAAAGCTCTACGAGCTGGATTCTACTGGGCCACAGCCATGCATGACGCCAAGGACATCGTCCAACGCTGCAACGCTTGCCAGCGATTCACAGATAAACCTCACGCACCTGGCACGGAACTCCGGCCAATACCATTGGCTTGGCCCTTCTCTCAATGGGGACTCGACATGGTCAGCAAGCTCCCAAAATCCTCGCAAGGAGGTTACGTCTACCTCTTGGTTGCAGTCGACAAATTCACCAAGTGGATCGATGCCATGCCGGTGACGAATCAATTAGGGGCCAGCACTGTCAAATTCTTCAAGTCCATTGTCTACCGCTTTGGAGTGCCACATAGCATCACCATGGACAATGGGACGAACTTCACCTCTAAGGAGTTCCAGGAATTCTGCGAAAACCTGGGAAACAACATAAGCTACGCCTCGGTGGCTCACTCGCAGAGCAACGGTCAAGTTGAAAAGGCCAACAGCCTCGTTTGCAGTGGAATCAAGAAACGACTCCTCTGGCCACTTGATACGTCTATTTTGCATCACTATTCTATGTCATAATTCACTGTTATTCATTGATATATTTCGTATTGAGAGGTGATACTTATGTTATTTCATCTGTTTTTGCATGGTTGATGACTTTTGGAGCATGGACCACTGTAGTCAGGATTCTGATGGAAAAGGTGCTGTTTGGAGGAAAAATTCATGAAGATCAGAAAATCCAGGAAAATACATAGAAAATCCTATTTTCCAGAAGACGAAGGAAGCCAGAAGGGGCGCTAGAGATGGGCCACAGGGGGCCCACACCACCCCCTGGCGCGGGCCAGCCTAGGCCGCGCCACCAGGTGGTGTGGCCGCCCTGGTCCACCCCTGGCACTCCCCTCTAGCGTATATTATCCTCCCGAAACCCTAAGACTCGGGGAGCGACCACAGAAAGATTTCGCCGCCTCTACGGGGCAGAAAACACTGAGAGAGAAAGATCTCTCCAGCAGACATATTTCTGCCAGGGGAATTCCTTCCCAGAGAGGGGAGATCGTTGCCATCAACATCACCATCAAGCTAGACTTCATCGGGATCAGCATCATCATCACCACCACCATCATCTTCATCAACACCCTCATCACCATCTCCATATTGCTGTAACAATTGGGTTGAATCTTGCATAGTTCATAGGGGAAACTTTCCCGGTGTTGATTACTCTTTGTAGTTGATGCTATTGTGTGAATCATTGAATTATTGTTTATGTTCAGATTGTTATACATCATTATTCCATCTCTGATCATGATCAATATGATGTCTTGTGAGTAGTTTGTTTTGTTCTTGAGGACATGGGAGAAGTCATGTTGTTAGTAGTGGAGTTGGGTTGAGAAAGATTCAATAGTTTGATATTTAAGTTGTGGTGTACTTCTTCTAGTGGTGTCATGTGAACGTCGACTACATGACACTTCACCTATATGGGCCTAGGGGAATGCATTGTGTATTTGGCTACTAATCGTAGGGGTTGCCAGAGTGACAGAAACCTGAACCCCCATTAGGAAACCATTGCACAAGGGACGTAAGGGTCTTAGAGTTTAAAGCTATGGTTAGGTTTCTACCTTAATTACTTTCTTGTACTTACGGATGTTTGCAAGGGGTATAATCACAAGTATGTATTAGTCCTAGGAAGGTCGGTACATTAGCACAGGTTCACCCACACAACACTTAGCAAGCTAAAGAAGATAAATCAACTATATGAAGTGAAAGCACTTGACAGTCTTCCCATGTGTCCTCGAGAACGTTTGGTCATCTTAAGTAATACAACCGGCTTGTCCTTTGCTGCATAAAGGATTGGGCCACTTGCTGCATTTATTCCTACTGTATTTTATTTGCTCGTACTTTGTTTACTTGCTTTATCGAAAAACCCTAAAAATCCGTTTGCTAAGTATTTGCAGAGAATTCCTGATCCATACCACTAGCCAGCACCTTCTGCTCCTCATTGGGTTCGACACTCTTACTTATCAAAAATACTGCGATACACACCCTATACTTGTGGGTCATCAAGACTATTTTCTGGTGCCGTTGCTGGGGAGTGAAGCGCTATTGGAGAGTGGAACTAGTAACGGAAACTTCTACTGTGAGTATTGTTTACTTCTTCTAGTTGCTTTATTTTCGTTATGGATAATTCGCTGAGTTTCTTATTTGGTAATGCTACTACCACTGCTAAAGGTAGTAGATAAGCCACCACCTACTGAGAATGATGTTTTAAAATACCTACAAGAATTATTGACCGTGTTATGGATAACTACTATGTTGGGGATGGAACTGTCCATCCCGGTGATCATTTGCTCTTTATACACGAATTATGTGGGTTGTTCAAGTGTGTAGGTATTACTATAGATCAAGTTAAGAATAAGTTATTCTCATTATCGCTGAAAGGAAGAGTTGAGGACTGGTATAAGCTGATGAAGAATGGCCAGGCTCTGGAATGGGAGGAAATAGTGCCTCTCTTTTATTCAAAGTTTTATCCTCCTAGTGAGATTCATAAAGATCGGAATCAAATATACAACTTTTGGCCTGTTGATGGAGAGAGTACAGCTCAAGCTTGGGGGAGATTGAAGTTACTAATGCTCAAATGTCCCATTCATGAGCTCCCCAACAATATTATTATCAATAAACTTTTATGCAAGGCTCCCTCTACATGATAAGGATTTATTGGATGCTTCTTGTGCTGGATCATTCACTCGCATGGAAGAAGAAGCTAAATGGGATCTTCTGGACCGTATTCAAGACAATGCTGAAGCATGGGAGAATGACAAAGGAAGAAAGTCAGGTATAAATTATGATTATGAATGCATTGAATCTTTTATGGGAACTGATGACTTTTAAAATATTAAAAATGCTTATGGTCTAGACTCTCAAGCTATCGCTTCTTACTTTAAGGCTTTTGCTTCCTACATTGAAGTGCCTAAAAAGAAGTGGAATAAGTATCATGAACCTTAGAAATATGTTGCTAAGAGTGTTCCTGCAAGAAATACTGAAGTTTATACTGCTAATCCTGTCTTACCCAAACCTTACATTGAGAAAATCCCTTTCCTAGTTAAGGTAAAGGAACATTCTATGATAGCTAGTATGGTTAATGAAAGTACAAGTAAGGCTGTTGAACCTGATAAACAAAAGGTTGATGAACCTATAATAGCAAATGTGAAATACTTTGTTACTAAATATGTAGAAGAGGGACACACTATCCTTTGTAAGGATACCTCTAATATTGTTTCACAAAGTAGTGTTATGAGAGCTCGTATTCCTGTGTTTTCTGTTAGAATAAGTGATCATTGCTACGATGGTCCTTGTGATAGTTATATTGTTAAGTTTATGCATGATACTGAAAGTTATTATGAGAGAGAGAAAAGTGTTCTTATGTATCTCAATAATGTCAAGTTTCCTCGTTTTATGCTCAAAGTTTTTATGTTGCACTTCTTTTGCCTTCTTATGCAAGTAGCCTCTGGTTTCAACAATTTGTTTGTTTGCAAAATTCCCTTGCATAGGAAGTGGGTTAGACTTAAATGTGTGTATTTTTGTTTCTTAATGCTCCCTTTCACTTCAATTCATATTCTTAAGTGAGCATCTTCAAAATTATCATGCCCATCTTAATGTCTATAAAGAAAGAGCTTTTTGGGAGACAACCCAATTTGTTTTTTCTTTCAGTTTGTTTTTGTTTCTTTGAGTCTTGGAAGTTATTACTTCGGTAATAACCGCTCCTTATCCGTTTTGTTTGGTTTTTGTGTCAAGATCAACCTCTAATGACAGAGAAGTAATATTTGGGGAAGTTGCTATCCCGAATCAGATTTTTGTGCTTCACCGTAAAAATTCGTGAGAGATCTCTGTAGGTCAGATTGAGCTCTAATTTTTCTTGCTTCTGCCCCAGGTTGTTATATAACTTTCATTAGTTTTGCACTTGTTTATTTGAGCAACAGAAGATTTTCGAAAAAATTGATCTTTACCTGCTGTTCTGTTTTGACAGATTTTGCAACTCTTGCATTTGCTTATTTATTAAATTTCCTTTTTGAATTCTTTTTGGGTTTTCGGAAGGAGTTGCTTCAGTAGCTTATGTTTTGATGGTTTTCAGTTGAAAGTGGACTCAAAAGGTTTTATCACTTCACTTATACTAATGTTGCTAATGAGAACTGTGTGAAGTTTTGTGTGAAAGAAATTTCCAGGAAGTGGAGATAATGGTGTAATAAGAAAGACAAAGGTTTTATGACTCAAGTAATAAGTGTATGAAGATGAAGATACTGATGATTATTCAAGTGGTAACTCCGGAAGAATCTACTAAATACCAAATTTCAGAGACCTGCAGAGTCCGTTTTCAAATAGGTAACAGTTCTGGTAAAAAAGTTCCATGAAAATACTATCCAACTATACTTTTGCAGCTTTCAGTCAACAAGGAAAGCTACGAAGCGAAAGAGGGACGGAAACGGAGCCAGGGTGGCTCACACCACCCTGTGGCGCGGGCCCACCCCTGGCCGCATCACCAGGTGGTGAGTCCACCCCAGACTCCGCCTCCGACTCGTTTTCTCCCAGTACCTTCCTTTTGTCATGAAACTTCGTAATATATAATACCCCAGATCCCCTGAGGTTCGTATATCGTGTTATCATCGTGTTTTTGTTTCGATATGTTTCTGCCAAGAACTATTCTTGAAAGTTTAGAAGCACAATGGTGTCCGCCAAGGATAAAGGAAAGGAGCCTATGGAGGAAGATCTCCAAGACCCCAAGCAGGTGATGGTACCTTTAGTTACTTGCCCTGCATCAATGGAAGACCTACGAGTCACTAAGGAGTTCTGTGATAAGTATCGAGACTTGAGGAGGAAGGTGGACATGCTTCAATGGGAGAATAATAGGCTTCGCAGGATGCTAGAAGATTTCCTCACGTCAACTAAGAAAATATTACCACCACCAAAGGAGTAATTCATCATTAGGTTTGGCATCCCCTTGGTTTGTTCCAAGCTTGGGGGAGTGCCACGGTATCACATCACTATCTTCTATATTTTTTACCTTTTTAGTAGAGTCATATCATGAATAGAGAAGTTATTATGTAGGATGGTTTACATTACGGAAGTGTCCCCTCTCTCGTTAGATATGTATCCCTTGGTATGAGTTGTTGTTATGGAATATTAATGAGAAGTTCTATCATTTACTCTTTTGCATAGCTTATATTAGTTTTCAAATCGTGGTTATATGATTGATCTTGTGTTAGTATTGGTAGCACTCTGGGATCATTGAGTTAATTTAGTTGGTTTTGGCAAACCTGGCTCGGTCAGTAGCAACACTTTCTTGAGAGTTGAATGAAAATATAAAAGTACTATAAAGAAAAATAATTTTATCATGTTTCTTTCTTGATTTGCTCATAAGTTTAGTATGCTCTAGTTAAGATATTTTGTGCTTCCAAGTAAGATTGCATGTTTGTTCTTTATCATTGTATGTTTGTTTGTTTCCTTCAACTCTTATACTTGCTACCCAGCCTTGCTAGCCAAAAACCTGTACTGAGAGGGAATTCTTCTCGTGCATCCACTCCTTTAAACCAAAACCTTTGCCAGTTGTGTCCACCATACCTACCTATTAGCATTATTGCTATTCCAAGTAAATTCTTGTTTTATCTACCTCCCAAATTAAACATGTTATGTGAAAATTAGTGATTAAAGCTCTCACGAACTTGATGGCACACTTTACTTTCTTGCACTTAATAAACTTGAACATTGTGCTCACCTATGTTGCGTATATGCTTGCGCTTTGTAAGTTGTGAATTAGCAGAACCATGCTGTCATGGGGAACGTTTTCAACATTGCACTGGTACTTTGTACCTAGTTGATATCATGTTCTTTTGTCTATGGATGTCGTCGGTGTGAAATGAAAGGGGAGATTGTAAGTCCATGGAGTTATGCATGAGTGTTAGAGAAACGCCTGGGCCGCTAGTCTAATCCATGCTGACATGGTGGAAACCTGCAGCGTAACTAGAACGAGCATCTATGAAGCATTCTTCTTATAAAATAAAGAGTCCGACATTGAGAAAAAAAGAGAAAAAGAAAAAAATTATGAAAAGAGGAAAGAGAGAAAAAAGCACCATATTCCCATGGTAAATAAGAAGATTGTTGAGATGCTTGTTGTCTGCTTGCCTTGTCATTTTGATATGGGGATTCTTCCGTATCATCGGGCAAGGGGTACCCTGTTGGCGGTTCTCTATGATACACATATGCTTACGATGACAAGAACTTACCGGTGACTAAAATTGAGTAGCATGAGGAGCGGCCCTCGTATTCAAGGGACATGAGATTCTCAACTTACAACTTGTCAATGCATATCCTCATATTTGATCACTTTAACCTTAATCACCTAAATATGCCTATGATAGGGGCAATGAGAGCTGAAAGCTAGTAAGTATCATAATTTTTGGGAGCTCTTTATGAGACTTGCAATCCTTGCTTCCCTTTGCAAAGGGCCTTTCTTTTACTTTTTAGTTGAGTCAGTAAACCTACTCCCTTCTATCTCAGCAAGTATTTTGAGTTGTTGTGTTTCATTCATTCATATGATGATTTATTCAATATTGTTCTTATGTTCCTTGTTTTGCACATTGCTCTTATCTTGATGTTTACTACTTTGAAAGCTATCATTGAAAACCAGTTATTTGTGAACTCCAGCAAATTATCAACTATTCTTTGACCAAGAGCTAAGTTTGCCATTACCAATTATGATTTACTTTATGTATCTTTATTCTGTTTCCTTTACTCATTGCAAGTTGAGTTATATAATAGTGAGTTATCTTCTATTATTGTCGTGGAAATGGCCACGGCAGTCGCTGCCACTGGCAGCGATTGATTGTTTCGTGAGGACGAGTTGGCGGCCATCTGCGGTGCGAGATGGGGGCAGATTCACATGGGTTTACCCAGGTTCGGCCCCCCGGAGGGTAAAAACTACTCCTGCTAGATTAAATTATTGGAGAGCGAGTTACAGGGGTGGCAAGCTCGGCGTCTAAGTAGCGAGTCGCTTGAAGGGGTGTATGATGGAACGTGAGTCTCTAGGATACCCTAGGGAGGTTTATATATGAGGCACCTCGCTAGGGTTTACAAGCTACCACCGAACAAGATAAGGATTCGGAGGTTTTGACCTAATCCGACTAGGCTTCTGTTACGCTTCTGGGCCTCTAGTCGCCAGTCACCGGGCCTCTCCTTCCATCGTAGTCTAGTCGCCGTCCTCCAGGACGCGGCTCTGGACGTTGGAGTTCAGGCGAGTCCTGATGCGGCGCTGGTGATAGAGCGACAGCTCCCGCGCTGTTTCCCGCTCGAGGCGGTATTTCTCGCGCTCGGCGAGTTCGTTGCGTTGCGCCTCCGCGAGCCACAGGCGGGCTTCCTCCACTTCTGTGGATGTCGCAGTTGGCAGGATCGGCGTAGCAAATGGATCTGGCGGGGCAGCCATGCTCCCCGCCATGTAGATCATGTTGAAGCGATTGGATATAGCGCGAAAATCCTTGGGGGACTCCGAGCCGGAATCGGAGTCGAAGATGGAGTCCTTGGGGTTGGAGACTCGCGTGATGGAGTCCTCCCGTGATGCAGCGGTGATGGATCCATCGACCGAGGCAGGGGTCGCGGAGTCAGCGTCGTCGTTTAGGGCATCGTCGTTGGTGGTGGTGTTAGTCTTGGCCTCGTCACTGGCGGCCGAGTCGTACTCGGTGACGAGGCTCCTGATGGAGCGGACCTGCTCCTCCGAGAGCAGATCACGGTGTGGCGGCGATCCACCGACGATCATCGTTGCAGCAGGGTCGACCATGCCGGTGAAGCCGACGAAGAGGTTGATGGAGCCGACCGGCATCTCCGCGCCGTGAGTTACCGGGCGTGAAGCGGGGATGTAGCTGCTGGGCAGGATCTGTAAGATCCCGCCGATGGCGATCATGCGACGGGTGGCAAGCGGCCGATCGATCGGCGAGTAGGGTCTCGCCACAGAACTCAAGCCAGTCCCGCTATGCCCCACGGTGGGTGCCACTGTCGTGGAAATGGCCACGGCAGTCGCTGCCACTAGTAGCAATTGATTGTTTCGTGAGGAAGAGTTGGCGGCCATCTGCGGTGCGAGATGGGGGCTGATGCACATGGGTTTACCTAGGTTCGGCCCCCCGGAGGGTAAAGACCTACTCCTGCTAGATTAAATTATTGGAGAGCGAGTTACAGGGGTGGCGAGCTCGGCGTCTAAGCAGCGAGTCGCTTGAAGGGGTGTATGATGGAACGTGAGTCTCTAGGATACCCTAGGAAGGTTTATATATGAGGCACCTTGCTAGGGTTTAGAAGCTACCACCGAACAAGATAAGGATTCGGAGGTTTTGACCTAATCCGACTAGGCTTCTGTTGCGCTCCTGGGCCTCTAGTCGCCAGTCGCCGGGCCTATCCTTCCATCGTAGTCTAGTCGCCGTCCTCCAGGTGCACTCACAGGCCCTTCGGCCCAATCGGAACGTCCTCCCGGGCATACCCCCTTTGGCATATCCCCATCAGTAGTCCCCGAGGCCATCGTTGATGCAGGCGCATGCGTCCCTTTGGTGTTCGGAGTAGGCGAGCCCAATTTGGGCGTCCAGTCGAGTCGGCGCTGGACTCCATCAAAATCAAGGAGAATTTCCCCACATTTCCATTCGCCAGTTCAATGAACGTTACTACCGCCAAGTCGCCGCTTCATCGAGTGGAAAAGACTAGCGGGTAGCGGGTGGAATGGAGGAGTTGGAACGTCAAATCTGGTCAAACTATCCGTTGGAATTTCCAACAGTAACTTCGGCGCAATTACCGTGAGTAACGGCTATCCCGATTTTGGCGGGTGGCATTCCCATATAAAGAGAGTGATGATTCAGTTCTGCAAATCTTCTCCGCATTCTTCATTCTCCCATATTCGTTCTTCTTGTCTCCAATCTCCCTGCCTTCAACCTTCCGATTCGTCCTTTCCGCACCGTGCGATTCCACGTCCAACCCGATGGTGCCTCCCAAAGGCTCATGGGGAAAGTCCAAGTGCACCACAGCCCAGGTCAAGGCCTTCGAGGACGTCGGAGTCCTCCGCAAGGGGAACTGGCGGGTTCCCCACTCCTCCGAGACCGAGCCGAAGCCGCGACCCGGCGAATTCATCTGCTTCCCCAGCCATCTTGAGAGGGGTCTAGGATTCCCCACTTCACTCTTCTTCTGCCGCTTCTGCGCGTATTACGCGATCAAGCCATCGGATCTCGGTCCGCACATCATCGAGCAGCTGGCGATCTTCGTCACCTTCTGCGAATGCTATCTCGGCTGCAGACTGTATTTCCCCCTGTGGTTGGAGCTCTTCCACAGCCGCATCAGGCACGAGGCGTATGGTGGCTTGATGTTGGCCGCAGGTGGCGTCACATTCCAATTGAAGCCGAAGGCCAATTTTGTCAAGCTCCTCCTACTGAAGAAGGCCGCCAGCGAGTGGAAGAAGAGCTGGTTTTACGTAAAAGAATCCACTCACTCCGGCGAGGTGGCACTTCCCGAGTTCGTCGCCGAGAGGAGCGAGCCTCGCCGGTTGGCGCCAAAGAAGCTTCCCGAAGACCAGCGGATGGCCTTTGCGGAAATGATGGACTAGATCTAGAAGCTGAAGGACCAGGGGTTGATTCCGATCAACCTCTACAACTGCTGGCTCGGGTGGCGTCTGGTTCCACTGGCGGCTCGGCTGCATTGGATGTATGAATACAGCGGGAAGCACGACCCCTCCCGAACTAGCAAGGAATCTTGGGAGGCTGAGGACTACAAGGCCGCCCTGAAAAAGATCACTGATGCGGAATTCACCAGCGTGGCGGTCGGGCTCGCCCTGTACACTCCTGTGAAGAATGAAGCCCCCACAGTAAGTTTTCTTCTCAGTCGCTATTTCCGTACCTCAATTCTCAGTCGCTGCGTTTGGTGTTTACTCGTGGTGGTTCTCAGCTTTTTTAGGTGTTGGTGGGCTGGCTCCCTCCGCTCGATGAAGAGGTTCCCCAGGAACTGGAGGAAGACTCCGAGGGAGACTCTTCCGACAGCGACGGGGAGGAGGAGGAGGTTCCTCCCTCAACGCATGTGGCTCGCAAGACCCGTATGCAGAAACAACGTGAGTTCGAGGCAAGCTGTAGCCTGGACGAACACGACAAAGGCGACGAGGTTGCGCAGGAGCACACGTCCCGGCGTACTGCTACGTCGTCGAAGCCCACATGCAAGCCCAAGTCACCAGCGAAGAAGCCAACGTCACCATCCAAATCGGCGGTGGTGTTCGAGTCGGATGACGACTCTGATGATGAAGATTCCCCCGAAGTCTCGCACAAGGCCCCAAAGGACGCGATCCGGACAAAGGGGTTTGAGGGCGAGGACACCGAGGTAGTGGTAGAGGTTCCCCTTGCGCCGACGGTCTCGGGGGTTCCAAGCCAAGAAGCGGCTGAGGCGATGACATCTAAGTCGCCGCAGCCGTCAAGGGCGGCCGCGTCTTCGGAGCCGGACATCCCGGCGACTGCGGCTTCATCGTCGAGGAATCCCGCAGTGTCGTGGGATTCAGACGTCTTCGAGAGGAGGCTCACTCGCAAGCTGGGTCCCGAGTTGGACAAGCCTGCCCACATCAGCACCGGGCTTCGCGTCCTCCCGGTCTCTAAGTGAGTATTGGTTCTTCATCCCGATTCGCCTCGCTCTTTTTGTATTGTTGTTATATTGATTGTAGAAACTCGTGCAGGTCGGGGGCCAAGAAGATTGGCCGTCCTTCGGTGGCTAAGATTCTACCGGCCACCCCCACGGGAGAGGGCAACCTCCCCAAGAAGAGAAAGTCCACCGGAGATGTGGCGACCGCGGAAGGCGCGAAGAAGCAGAAGGGGGGCACCGACGACGCCGCAGCCAAGGACGGCGCCGCGGAGCCCGATGTTGCGTCAGTCACCGAAGAAGTGGTGGCGGTGCGATCGGAACCAGTCTTGGCTGTGTCCGTGCCAGAAGCGCCGGCCCCGACAACCAGTGCCCCCGCCAGAGCGTCGGCGACGTTCCCGCGTTTCATGGCTAGGGGGTTTCCAGGCGTGGCGGACACCTAGTCTCCGTAGAGTCCAGAGATCGTGGATGCGGACATTGGGTCCCGTCATGGGCGCACTTCCTTCATGATCCCGTCGACTGACGCCAGAGAACTTCATAAGATGCTTGGCACCGCTATTCAGGTATGTCCAGTCCCCGAGTTCCTAGTCGCTGAATTTCAGCGGCTAGGAACTGAACTTCTTTCTCTTCTCCGGTCCCCGAATTCCTAGTCGCTGAATTTCAGCGGCTAGGAATTGAGCTTCTTTCTACTCTCCAGTCCCTGAGTTCCTGGTCGCTGAATTTCGGCGGCTGGGAACTAGGATGCTGTTTTGTCAAATGCTGAGATGTGTTGTTTGTTTGCAGGGTTGCAAAGGGAATCGACCGATCAGCAGGCCGCGAGGGAGCGCTTGGAGCGTGATCTGCGCGAAGCGCAGGAGGCGAGCCAGCGGCTTCAGGAAACTATTGGTGAGTGTCTTCTTTTCTGTCCTTTCCTCTGTCAGGTACGAACTGTTTGTGTATAGCATGCTGATGGCTTCTCTTTTAGATGGTTTCCCGGCTACGATTTCCAAGGTCAATGAAGGGTATGTTCTAGTCGCCGAGCTGGACGCAGCGAATGGACGAATAGCCTCCCAAGTCCAAGACTTGGAGGAGGTAAAAGCGGCCTCAATTTCTTCGGAGGAGCGAGCAAAGGATGACGTTGCTGCGGCTGAGGAAGAACGCAAAGCCACGGATTCCATCATCGTGGGGCTGCACAATGAGCAAACCGCCTTGGAGAAGCATGTCACGGAGAACTGCCGCAAACTCCTTGGTGAATCTCCGTCTTTTCCTGACCTGTTTGTCGAGTCCCTGATTGGGGAATTCCATAGTTCACTGACGCCTGATTTTGTAGCTGTGATAGGCCAAAGCGATCCGGTGGTGCAGACCTACAATGCTTCGCAGTGCGTGAGTGCCGTGGTGAACGCGGCCAGGGCTTCGGCGTTGTGCGTCCAAGCTGCTCTTCAAGGCACGTCCCCCACTGAAGTTATTCCTGGGGGGTTGACGGAGGTGTGGCGCTATCTGGAGGAGGTGCCTGTCGTCGCGGAGTGGATGGCGCGGTCGGCGTTCAGGCGTGGGGCCACCACAGTGTTGAGCTTAGGTCTCGCCCACTTCCCCGACGACTTCGACCTTGACGACATGACGAGTGGCTACCCATCAGCGACCGGCACGGTGGAGATGTCAGAGGTGCTGAAGCTGACCGTGAAGGCCACCCCTTACGCCGATCGGGTCTTGGCTATGGGGGATCTGCTGCCGTACCAGGAGACGGTGTTGGCGCCTGGCAACCCCGAGCCAGAGCATCGCGATATGAAGTCGGAGCAGCCCTTCCGGTCGTCGTTGTCGAAGTCGCTGACGACGTACCCGAGGAACCCGTGGCAGCCTTTTGTTCGTGTTAAGGGGGGTGGCGCCTCTTCGTCATCAGGGCCTATGGAATAAACAATATAATTGTGCAATTTGTGATGTATGCCAACTGGCGACTGCTGTAATGTATTTTGCAATGTATGCCAAGGGAAGTCGATCGACTCGTATTGCGACTAGGATTGTGTGGTGTGTTTGTTTTTGGTTGAGCGAGTCCCCAAGCGCGTCCGCCCTTTGATAGGGTATAACTCGGTTTTATACTTTTGTGTGTTGTTTTGGTTGTGCACTGTTTTATCTCTCGCGTCTTCTGAGTGGCGAGTCCCCGAGCGCGAGTAGGACTAATTTGTGGGAGAGTCCCCAAGCGTGGTGCTCGACCATATTGGTCATGTTCCTGTTGTAGGTTGTGAATGCGTTGTTTGTAATGCGTCTCCTCCCCTAGCCCAGAGAGCCAGTCGCTTTGCGAGTCCAAGGCAGCTCTCTTACTTGGTGTGTTCCCGAGCCGCGTGGTGGTTCCTGTTTTGCAGAGTCCCCGTGCGTGGTACTTAACCGTTCGAGTCTCTTTGCACGAGGATGGGAGGGAGAGGTTCCTGTGAGAAGCGTGTACCAGTTGTCTTGGCCCGGTGGGCCAGTCGGGATAGGCGACTCCAATGGCGGCTCCGGATTGGCATTTTCATGGATGACCCAAGGCCCGAATATTTCCGGTGCCCTTGTGCCGCACTACTTAGCCGTGCCGGTCCCTCGACCAGAGGTTGACTTCCGTAAGTAGCGTATTGCTAATATGTACGAGTGCGAGTGGCACAAGAATGTGGCGAGTGGACACAATTTGTGCGATCCGGATGAATTTCATTATATATCCCAGCAGAGTACAATGTGAGATTCTAAGTATAGAACTTTCTCAGGAGGTTTACATTCCATGGCCTCCTAACCTCGAGCTGGCCGTCACCCCGTATGTCGATGAGATAGTAGGCGTCTTTGCCAAGGACTTGGCCTATGGCGAATGGCCCCTCCCATGGGGGGGAGAGTTTGTACATGCCTTTCTTGTCTTGGGCCAGTCGTAAGACCAGGTCGCCCTCCTAGAAGGTGTGAGTTCGCACTCGGCGGCTATGGTAGCGACGGAGTCCTTGTTGGTATATGGTGGTGCGGGAGCGAGCCAGGTCGCGTGCCTCGTCGAGTTGGTCGATGCTGTCTTGGCGGGCAACCTCGTTGGTCGCCTCGACGTAGTTGGCGACTCGAGGTGAATCGTGCTCCAGATCAGTTGGCATTATAGCCTCGGCGCCATACACCATGAAGAAGGGTGTGAACCCGGTGGAGTTGACGGAGGTGCAGATCCCCCATATCACAGAGGGGAGCTCGTCGACCCAGCATCCTGGGGTGCGCTCGAGGGGCACCTGGAATCGCGGCTTGAGACCGTGGAGGACGCTCTGGTTGGCGCGTTTTTCTTGCCCATTTGACTCCGGGTGGGCAACAGATGCGAGGTCGAGTCGTATGCCGTGTTCTTCACAAAATTCTGCCATGGCCCCCTTGGCGAAGTTCGTGTCGTTGTCTGTTATGATGCTGTGTGGTAGCCGTACCGGTAGATGAGCTCGCGTAAGAACTTGGTGGCTGTCTTGTCGTCGCACTTTTTTATTGGCTTGGCCTCGACCCATTTGGTGAACTTGTCGACTGCGACCAGGAGGTGGGTGAAGCCAGACGGGGCCTTCTTGAACGGGCCTACCATGTCCATGCCCCATACGGCGAATGGCCATGTGATGGGGATGGTCTTGAGTGCCGAGCTAGGGAGGTGCGTCTGGTTGGCGTACTTCTGGCACCCGACACATCGTTGGACGATGTTGGTGGCGTCGGCATGTGCGGTGAGCCAGTAGAAACCGTGCCACATGGCCTTGGCGACTAGCGACTTGGCACCGGCGTGATGGCCGCAGTCGCCGGCGTGAATGTCCTAGAGGATCTTGCGGCCTTCTTCTGGTTGTATGCAGCGCTGGAACACACTGGTCACACTACATCTGTGGAGCTCGTCGTTGATGATGACGAAGGATTTGCAGCGGCGCACGATCATTCGCGCCTTCGTCTCGTTGCTTGGTAGGATTTTGTGCTCCAGGAAGGCGACGTATGGTGATGTCCAGTTGCTAGGCTCCACAACCATGGCGACTAAGGCCGGTTCTGGTTGCAGCGGTATCCCGACATCGATCTCTTTTGGTGGGCTGACCGACGGTTTTTGGATGAGGTCGAGGAAGACGCCTACTGGTGGCGCCTTCCGATGCGGGAAAGGGCGTCTGCCTCCTCGTTTTTGCGCATGTCAATCCACTCGACGGAGTAGCGGTCGAAGTGTCCTCCCAACTGGTCGACAGCTTGGCGGCACGCGATCATTGTTGGGGAGACGGCATCGCACGTCCCGGCGACTAGGTCGGAGTCGCCATAACATCGTAGGCGGTTGACGTTCATCTCCTTGGCAGCTCTCATGCCGTGAAGGAGGGCCTCGTATTCTGCCATGTTGTTGGTGCAGGGCTTGAAGTTGAGGTGGAGCACGTAACAGAGCTTGTCTCCTTTGGGAGAGGTTAGTATGACCCCAGCCCCTGCGCCATCGGCATTCTTGGAGCCGTCAAAATGGAGCGACCAATAGTGGAGGTACGGGAGCTTCTCTGGCTGTTGTGCTTCTTCCCAGTCTGCAAGGAAATCAGCCAGGGCTTGTGACTTGATCGCTTTGCGGGGCTCATATTTGATGTTGTGGACGCCGATTTCGACGGCCCACTTGGCGACTCGCCCGGTCGCCTCACGATTGTGTATGATGTCTTACAGGGGCGCGGAGGAGACCACCGTGATTGGGTGCTCCTGGAAGTAGTGTGGGAGTCGCCGATGTGCTCAGAATACCGTGTACACCAGTTTTTGGTATTGCGGGCAGCGCTGTCGTGAGTCCGTCAGGACTTCGCTGATGTAGTAGATAGGGCGCTGTATGAGGCGCTCCTTGCCCTCTTCCGGTCATTCGACGACCATCACGACGCTGACGACTCGAGTGAAGGCCGTGACGTAGACGAGCATTGGCTCTTTGTCGAGTGGAGCAGCGAGTAGTGGGGCCGCGAGTAGCATTTCTTTGAGCGCTTTGAGTGCGTCGTCGGCCTCCGTGTCCCATTGGAACGTGGGGTTCTTGCGCATTAGGCGGTAGAGGGGCATTGCCTTCTCGCCTAGACGGGGGATGAAGCGACTGAGGGCCGTGACTCGCCCTGCCAACTTCTGGACGTCGCGCAGGCACTCGGGTTTCCCGAGTCGCGCGATGGTGTCGATCTTGGTGGGGTTGGCTTTGATGCCTTGCTTGGAGACTACATATCCCAGGAGCTGTCCGGTGGGGACGCCGAAGGTGCATTTTCTGGGGTTCAGCTTGATGTTGTACCTTCGTAGGTTTGCGAAGGTTTCGGCTAGGTCGGTGAGCAGGTCGTCCTGGCGGGTGGATTTGACCACCACGTTGTTGATCTAGACGTGAATGTGAAGGGTTCCGTAGCAGAAAACAAAAAATTTCTATGTACTCGAGCACTAATACCAGGATCTATACTATGTAGACATAAGTAAAGGAAAAGGAATACAGTATTCATACCTTTGCAGAGAGAGGCACGCCTTATGCAGGAAGGCGTATATTGATGAAGACGAGAAGCACCCCAAGTGTGATGCCTCCGAAGTTCGTCACACGTCCAGTGTAGTGGACGTCAACCGGGCTCCGATCCAGCCGAGCAGCGGAAGAAGTAGATGCCGGATCGCCGATCACACGACGGTAGTGTGAAGGTGGAGAACTCAACCACGAAGTCCTCCCCAATATTACGGGGAAGTCCTCAGTAGAAGAGAGAGAGAGAGAGAATGAGAGGAATGGGCGTGTCTCCAAGGGGAAGGGGGACACCTATATATAGTAGGAGGGGGGCGCACCACCCAGGGGCCAGGCGGTGTGGGACTATTCCCACACCCGCCGGCCACCATGGGGCAGCCGCCAGCCCTAGCTGGGCCCCACTCGAGTGGCCCACTAGCCCTAGGCTGGCTGGCCCCCTCCCCTTAGGCGCCTTGCCCACTTGGGCCTCCCCTCGGATGAGGCCCATTAGCAATATAGTGCCTTTTAAAATAAAATAAAATAAAATATATATTTAATATTAATTCTCCAATTAACATTCAAATACACATATTATATTATTCCTTTACTCCGGAACATCTTTCGGACCCCTTCCGATCTCCATCGGATATTACCGAAACTATTTCGGTGTCTCTCTCTATTTCTCATACGATACCTCATCTACCCTAAGCGTCCCCACCCTTAAGCGTGACATCCTTCGGTTCGGAAACACTCCGGACATGATAGAGATCACTCTCATATCAATGATCAACAGAGGGACCTGGATGGCCATGTGACCCCCGTGCGTTTCACGAATACAATCGCTCGAACCGTGAGATAGTCATTCCCCATTCCCTTTGTCATACGATACCTAATTCATCCGAGACTTGATCTTCGGTATCTGTATACCTTAGTTCGATCTCGTTACCGATGAACTTGTTTTACTCGTTATCATGTCATTGCATTCTGTGACCTAGTCACATGCTTGCAAGCTTCATTAATGCAATGTCACCGAGATGGCCACATGTATCTGTCCGTTACATGGACTAGACAAATCCTGGTCTTGATATGTACTCCTCTACGCATTCCTTCAGAAACCTGAGTGGCACCTTTTTGATCACCCTGTTACGAGATGATTCTTGATAACCATCTAAGCTTCTTCCAGAATGGTGATTTGCATTACCTCACAGTCAAAGGATCAGGTTGCGAGGTTCTCTGTTTTTTATCATCAATGGTGAACATGTAACTAGATCTCATTACGATATAACGGTCGGATGTTTGTCTATCATGTTATTTAACTTAATAACATGACCTCATTGTCAGTTGGCATAAATGTCCATGGTCTTGAAACATAGACCATTCTCATGACCAATCAACTAGTTCACTAGAGGTAACTAGAGACACGGTTTGTTTACATACCACACGTGTATTAACGTTTCGTATTAACACAGTTATAGCATAGTATGAAACATATTATGAACATACATGAGGTATATCAAATAATACACTTTATTATTTGCCTCTAGGGCATAACTCCTTCAGAATGTTGCGGCCAATTTGGCTCGCTAGGCACTCCTGCATGCATCTCTGGTGTGTGGCGCCTGCGTTCTTGAGGCCGAACGTCATGGCCGTGTAGCAGAAGGCGCCAAATGGCATGATGAACACCGTCTTCTCCTCGTCCTCGACCGCCATCTTGATCTAGTTGTAACCAGAGTAAGCATCAAGGAAGCACATCGACTCCGATCCCGCGGTCGAGTCGATGATCTGATCGATGCGTGGTAGGACGAACTCCTCCCTCGGGCAGGCGCTGTGGAGGTTGGTGTAGTCGATACACATTCTCCATGTGTTGTTCTTTTTTAGAACTAGGACTAGGTTTGCCAGCCACTTGGAGTATTTGATTGGCCGAATGAAGCCTGCGGCTAGTAGGCGCTGAACTTCTTCGGCGATTGCTCGATGGCGCTCTTCATTGAAGGGCCGTAGTGACTGCTTTACTGGTCGCACTTTGGGGTCGGCGTTGAGTTTGTGCTCAGCGAGTTTCCTTGGGACACCTGGCATGTCAGATGGCTTCCATGTGAAGATGTCGCGGTTCTCACAGAGGAACCAGATGAGCACGCTTTCCTATGCGGGGCTCATATGCACCCCGATGGTGACCGTCTGGCAGGAGTCGCCTAGGACGAGCTCGACGGTGCGGGTGTGCGTGGTCGCCTCGAACGTGGAGTTCGTGGCGGTTGGTTTCTTCAGGATGGTGGGGTCGTCCTTGTTGATGTTGCCCGCGTATTTCGCGAGCTCCTCCATGTGGTCGGTCTCCGCGGCGTTGACGGCGTCGGCGAGCTCGGCGCCTTTGTCCTCGCATTCCACGGCCATGTCGGGGTTGCCGTGGATGGTGATGATGCCACTTGGCCCGGGGAGCTTCATCATGTTGTAGGCGTAGTGCGGGGTCGCCATGAACTTTGCGAATGTCTAGCAACCCAGGACGCAGTGGTAGGAGCTGCGAAAGTTCACCAGCTCGAATACGATCCTCTCCGTGCGGTAGTTTGCCGGAGTGCTGAAGGTGACTGACATCGTCACTTTCCCAATCGGGTATGCCTTCCGACCGGGGACGATACCGTGGAAGGTCGTTAGGGTTGGCTCAATGGCTGCTTCTGGGAGCTGAAGCCTCTTGAATGTGTCCAGGTACAGGATGTTGATGGAACTCCCACCATCCATTAGTGTCTTGGGCAGCCAGTAGTCGGCCACCTTGGGCCTGACTACCAGGGTGACTCGCCCTTGGTATTTGATCCTTGGCGCATGGTCCTGGCGACTCCGGGTGATGCTCTGCTTGGACCAGTTGAGGAAGCGAGGGATGTCGACTTGTGTCACCGCGTTGACGGTGACTGCGCGAGCGAGCACCTTCTTCTCGCGCTTGGTGCCGAGTCCGGTGAAGGTGTGTAGCGAGCCGACGGCGGTGCCGAAGCCGCCGCCGTTCCTGTTGTCCCAAGGTGGGTTGTTATTGGCGTCCTCCCTTCCTCGTCTCGCCTTCTCAATCTCTTTGAGAGAGTGGCAATCAGCGGTGGTGTGGGTGGCGGGTTTTCCCTCCCTACTATGGTAGATGCAGGGCTGATTGAGCAGGGTAGCGGGGTCGAATTTCGGCCTCGCTGTGTCGTTGGAGCGGTAGTTTCTGCTGTCGTGGTAGTTTCCTCCGTCGCGGCGGTAGTTCTTGGAGTCGCGCTGGCCGTAGCTGGTGTTGGCGACCCGTGCGGCGCTTGCTGGTGATGCGGGTGTTGTTGTAGCGCATGTCGCGTAGGCGCCCGCTGTCGTGGATGCTGGTGCAGCGTCTTCCTCCCGACTCATCGTCGGAGTCTTGGTTGGGGTCCTCCTCCACGTAGCGCTTGGCGATCTCGAGGAGGTCGGGGATGTTGTCAAGCGTCCGGTAGACCCTCTTGATCTTAGCGACCAGGGGTTCATAACGGCACGTGTTCTTGAAGAAATGTATCGCCGTGTCTGGGTGGATGCCGGAGGCGTTAATCCATAGTTCTTGCCATCTTTGGATCTAGCGGCGAGTCGACTCGCGTTGTCCCTGGATGCATCGCTCTAGATCCTCTATGGTGGTGGCGCGGGTGTAAGAGCCCTCGAAGTGCCTGACGAAGGCGTCCCATATTTCTTCCTAGGAATCGATGTTGTCGGCGGGGAGCATGTTGATCCATTGCCGGGTCGCACCCTCCATCATCAGGGGGAGGTAGCGAGCGGCGAGCAGGTCGGTGTGGCCTGCGATTCCCATTGCCATGAGGTATGTGTCCAGCCAGACAGCGGGATCATACGTCGGGTTGTACTTTTCGATCTACTTGGGGGCCTTGAAGTTAGCGGGGTATTTTTCCCCGCGGATCATGGGCCTGAAGCATTGCGGCCTGAGTCGATTGAGCAAGCCTCTTGGTTCCAGGTCACCGCGGTTGGTGAGGGTGTGCCTCAGTTCGTTGGGCTGGCACGACCGCCATGCCTGGTTGTTGATGATGTTTGTTCGGGCATCGAGGGGCTGTCCGTTGGTGGCGACCGTGTTATTCACCGGTCGCGGCTCGTTGGTGGACAACGCGGGATTGGCGGCCCGTGGTTGGTTCGCCAGGGGCTGCGGTGGTGGGCAAATTAATGCGTTGGCCACGGTGGGGTGGCCGCTTGAAGCCGCCATGCTTGCTGATGAGCAGGAGTACATCCGCCCCCACGGGTCGACTCCCGCTGCTTATTGCTCGACGGCCCTGACGAGTAGGGCCTTGGCATACTGGATCTGTAGCACACCGTCGCCTTGGACGTCGAGGTTGGCGATTGCAGCGTCGCCCGCGACGACGTTGTCCATCGGGGTGGAGTATAATGGTAGCCCGTTGGCATCACGGGCTTGAGCTGAGATGATGATCCGCGGTTGGTCCGAGGGGGGAGCGCGGCCGATGGGTGGTGGAGGGGCTCCGGTTGCCGGTGCGCTAGGTGGTGGTCTCGTGGGGTTGCTTCCGCCTGGCGGCGCGTTCTCGCAGTATTCGCGCTCGGCGGTGCGTGCGGGGTCGCTTTCGTCGTTGAAGTTCAGGACGCGGCCCTGGACGTTGGAGTTCAGGCGGGTCCTGATGCGGTGCTGGTGATAGAGCGACAGCTCCCGTGCTGTTTCCCGCTCGAGGCGGTATTTCTCACGCTCGGCGAGTTCGTTGCGTTGCGCCTCCGCGAGCCGCAGGCAGGCTTCCTCCACTTCTGTGGCCGTCGCAGTCGGCGGGATCGGCGTGGCGAATGGATATGGCGGGGCGGTTGTGCTGCCCGCCATGTAGATCGTGTTGAAGCGATTGGATCTAGCGCGAAAATCCTCGGGGGACTCCGAGCCGGAATCGGAGTCGAAGATCCCCAGGATGGAGGAGTCTTCAGGGTTGGAGACTCGCGTGATGGAGTCCTCCCGTGATGCGGCGGTGATGGATCCATCGACCGAGGCAGGGGTCGCGGAGTCAGCGTCGTCGTTTAGGGCATCCTCGTTGGTGGCGGTGTTAGTCTCGGCCTCGTCGCTGGCGGCCGAGTCATACTCGGTGACGAGGCTCCTAATGGAGTGGACCTACTCCTCCGAGAGCAGATCGCGGTGTGGCGGCGATCCACCGACGATCATCGTTGCAGCAGAGTCGACCACGCCGGTGAAGCCGACGAAGAGGTTGATGGAGCCGACCGGCATCACTGCGCCGTGAGTGACCGGGCATGACGCCGGGATGTAGCTGCTGGGCAGGATCTGTAAGATCCCGCCGATGGCGATCATGCGACGGGTGGCGAGCGGCCGATGATCGGCGAGTAGGGTCTCGCCGCAGAACTCAGGCCAGTCCCGCTATGCCCCACGGTGGGTGCCACTATCGTGGAAATTGCCACGGCAGTCACTGCCACTGGTAGCGATTGATTGTTTTGTGAGGAAGAGTTGGCGGCCATCTGCGGTGTGAGATGGGGGCGGATGCACATGGGTTTACCCAGGTTCGGCCCCCCGGAAGGTAAAGACCTACTCCTGCTAGATTAAATTATTGGAGAGCGAGTTACAGGGGTGGCGAGCTCGGCGTCTAAGCAGCAGTCGCTTGAAGGGGTGTATGATGGAATGTGAGTCTCTAGGATACCCTAGGGAGGTTTATATATGAGGCACCTCTCTAGGGTTTACAACCTACCACCGAACAAGATAAGGATTCGGAGGTTTTGACCTAATCCGACTAGGCTTCTGTTACGCTCCTGGGCCTCTAGTCGCCAGTCGCCGGGCCTCTCCTTCCATTGTAGTCCAGACGCCGTCCTCTAGGCGCACTCACAGGCCGTTCGGCCCAATCGGAACGTCCTGCCGGGCATACCCCCTTTGGCATATCCCCATCAATTATGATCTATGTATTGATGAATGTGATGCTTCTTGTCCATATTCTTTTATCGACTCTTCACTCCATAAACCTAAGGCCATGTTTATGGAGCTCAGTTTCGCTTGGGGACAAGCAAAGTCTAAGCTTGGGGCGAGTTGATACGGTCATTTTGCATCACTATTCTATGTCATAATTCACTGTTATTCATTGATATATTTCGTATTGAGAGGTGATACTTATGTTATTTCATCTGTTTTTGCATGGTTGATGACTTTTGGAGCATGGACCGCTGTAGTCAGGATTCTGATGGAAAAGGTGCTATTTCGAGGCAAAATTCGCGAAGATCGGAAAATCCGGGAAAATACATGGAAAATCCTATTTTTCTAGAAGACGGAGGAAGCCAGAAGGGGGGCTTGAGATGGGTCACAGGGGGGCCACACCACCCCCTAGCGTGGGCTAGCCTAGGCCGTGCCACCAGGTGGTGTGGCCGCCCTGGTCCACCCCTGGCACTCCCCTCTGGCGTATATTATCCTCCCGAAATCCTAAGACTCGGGGAGCGACCACAGAAAGATTTCGCCGCCTCTGCGGGGCGGAAAACACCGAGAGAGAAAGATCTCTCCGGCAGGCAGATTTCTGCCAGGGGAATTCCTTCCCGGAGAGGGGAGATCGTCGCCATCAACACCACCATCAAGCTAGACTTCATCGGGATCATCATCATCATCACCACCACCATCATCATCATCAGCACCCTCATCACCATCTCCATATTGCTGTAACAATTGGGTTGAATCTTGCATAGTTCATAGGGGAAACTTTCCCGGTGTTGATTACTCTTTGTAGTTGATGCTATTGAGTGAACCGTTAAATTATTGTTTATGTTCAGATTGTTATACATCATTATTCCATCTCTGATCATGATCCATATGATGTCTTGTGAGTAGGTTTTTTGTTCTTGAGGACATGGGAGAAGTCAAGTTGTTAGTAGTGGAGTTGTGTTGAGAAATATTGAATTGTTTGATATTTAAGTTGTGGTGTACTTCTTCTAGTGGTGTCATGTGAACGTCGACTACATGACACTTCACCTATATGGGCCTAGGGGAATGCATTGTGTATTTGGCTATTAATCGTAGGGGTTGCTGAAGTGACAAAAACCTGAACCCCCGTTAGGAAACCATTGCACAAGGGATGTAAGAGTCTTAGAGTTTAAAGTTGTGGTTAGGTTTCTACCTTAATTACTTTCTTGTACTTACGGATGTTTGCAAGGGGTATAATCAAAAGTATGTATTAGTCCTAGGAAGGTTGGTACATTAGCACAGGTTCACCCACACAACACTTAGCAAGCTAAAGAAGATTAATCAACTATATGAAGCGAAAGCACTTGACAGTCTTCCCATGTGTCCTCGAGAACGTTTGGTCATCTTAATTAATATAACCGGCTTGTCCTTTGCAGCATAAAGGATTGGGCCACTTGCTGCATTTATTCCTACTGTATTTTATTTACTCGTACTTTGTTTACTTGCTTTATCGAAAAACCCTAAAAATCCGTTTGCTAAGTATTTGCAGAGAATTCCTGATCCATACCACTAGCCAGCACCTTCTGCTCCTTGTTGGGTTCGACACTCTTATTTATCGAAAATACTGCGATACACCCCC
This sequence comes from Avena eriantha, assembly GCA_910589775.1. Classification (NCBI taxonomy): domain Eukaryota; kingdom Viridiplantae; phylum Streptophyta; class Magnoliopsida; order Poales; family Poaceae; genus Avena; species Avena eriantha. The sequence goes on along the minus strand of OU342744.1, from coordinate 312,008,940 downwards.
TATACTTGTGGGTCATCACCACTTGAACAAGCCGCTGGATGCTAGCCAGACGAACTGCAATCAGTTCTTTGGAGCCTGCGTACAACTCCAAACAGCGCCACGGGATACACTCTGTTCTTCATGGTGCATGGTGTTGAAGCGGTGCTACCCACAGAAGTACGCTACAAAGCCCCACTGGTGGTCGCTTACAGCGAGCAGGAGTCAACTCTTGCACTCGAAGACTCCATCGACCTCCTTGATGAGGCATGGGAAATCGCAGCAGAGAGATCAACGATGTACCAGCAGAGCCTCCGCAACTACCACAATAGAAGGCTACGCCCCAGATCCTTCGTCGAAGGAGACATGGTCCTGCGACTAAAGCAACAAGGGAATCTCAAGCTCGAGTCCCCTTGGGAAGGACCTTACGTGATTATAGAAGTAATCCTAGGTGGCGCCTATCGCCTTAAAGATTTCGAGACAGGAGTCGCATAATCCAACCCCTGGAACGTTGCGCAACTGCGTCGTTTCTACCCCTAGTCGTTTTTACATTACAAGTAAGGCCACTCAGCCAGGCTACTTAGCCACACATTGTACCTTGTGCTATTCTGTGAATAAATAAAGCTAAGTGCCCCAAAACTCTGTGTTTTTCCTTATTTTCTTGCAATTTTATCACTCGGGGGCTGCGCCACCCTTTCTACCCGCGTTCTACGAACAAACCGTAGTATCTTGAGTAGCTGACACAACACCAATCGAACCCTTGATAAACACCAACCCAGTTGCAACGCACCTGACAGGTTGGCAAGGCGCTAAGATATGCACAAGTTAGGCTAACGAAAAGGAACTGCAGAGTACAATACACTCAAAAAATATACAAGCTAACAAGCTCTTCGCATATCAATGGGTATTAATTACACCCAACATAATTATACGAACTTTACAACACTCATACATCTATGTGCAGGATACAAACTACGCTACTACTGCAGAAGATGAACATTCGTCTGCTCTTCAAAGAAGTCGATGATGTGTTCTGCTGGCTGATCAACCGCCTAGTAGTTCGGCACCATGTTCCAGGTCATCCCTTCTGGCGGTGGCGTGGTCCAGCAACAACGGATGCCATGTCCACATCTGGCTGGTGCAGTCGCACCATCAACAAGGCAGCTTTCACACCTGCGACCAATTGCTGACGAACGCACTCGCGCACCATGCTTAAATCTTGAAACTTCGCGAAAAGGGCCAACAGGCTTGAAGGGACAACATCCAGAGGAAACATCGTCTGGTAAATGTGTCTGAGGCATGACTACGCCTTCTTCAAGCATTGAAGTACTCGAGAAGAATGATCATGCAAGGTCACCAATGCAATGGCACGATCGTAGTCCACCAAAAAGTACCCACTCACCTGCAGCTGCTCTTGGGTGAAGTTATTCATTCGAATGGCCACCTGATCCTTCTCATCCTGCGGTTGACGAGCGCTAACAACTACACCAAGCAAACAACAAAGTATGAAGACAAGGCATCGCCGCGACTGACTAAAAGAAAAGATGAGAAGGCAGAAAGCTAACATTTGAACTGCTCATTCAGCTGCGCCACTTCCTCCAAGAGATACTTCTGACGGGCGATGGCCTTCTCCACCTTCGACTTCCATACATATGCACTACCGTGGATGATGGGCAACTCACGCTCCAATTGTTTAATGTGATCGCGCAGTCGTGAAAGCAACGACAATTCCTCCACCTTGGAACGTGGCTACGCTGAGGTTTCATCAGTGGGAGGAGAATCATGAGGACCACTCGATGGAACACTCGAAGGACCACTCGAAGGACCCTAGGTACAATCAAGCAAGAGGCAAATGAAACTCATCAGGCATTGATAAATAAAGATCTGCAGTCAAGTTCGATAAATGACAAGGGAACACCCCCCACAAAAGCACGGTTCAGAGAAAAGGCTAAGCTACAGCTATTACAAATAAAGACTAAGGAGCATTATTCTTCTTTGACTTTGACTTTGACTGTAGGGGCTTCATCGCATCCGTGGCAGTCTCCGATGCTACGGACTTGCCGATGGTAGCCCCAAATGCCGCGGTCTTTGCTGTCTTCGCTCGCTGCCGCTTCTCAGAATATTTGGCGACTACCTCGATAAGATATGGCCCATACTTAGTGCAGCTACCGGCGAAGGGAGCAAACACTACCTGCTGGCCTCCGGCATCGACAGGGATCGCCTCGGAGATCTCCGTGGGATCCAACTCCACGCCATGGGCTTGCGCCATCACGAGTTCCATGGTGGCGCCGACGGACCACTAAGAGTACCTGAATTCTGTGGGAATACCCCCAGCGAGGGATTCCACCAGGTCATCAAGGTTGTCGATTAGCCTGGCCTTGGGAGTTAGGTCCTCACGGATGCGACTGGGCACATCCTTGGCCATCCCCAGCGTCTCATGGAGGGAAACACTGCAGTCTTCAACTGCAGCAACGGCGCTAGCTAACGCATCCACGCGACGAAGAGACTGGGCGTCAAAACTCGGGCCACCGGCATCTGCGTACACAAGGTGTTACCACAGCAACATGATGACATGAAACAAGGAGCAATGCAAATCAAACTGAAATTACCTGAGAGGGCCTTGGAAGTCGAGAAAAGTTGTTCTTTGAACAACTTCTCCCTTTCAGAAGTGGAAGAGCGCAATTCCTCTTTGCGCTTTCGCGACTCCTCCAGGGCTGCGACTGCTTCGTCGCGATTCCTCGCCGCAGCGGCAAGCGCCTTTTCGAGGGAAGCAACATGACGAAGAAGCTCATTGTGTTCAACTACAAAGCACATGGCGCATCGCCAATCGAGTTTACAAATTTCATGAAGACAAAGGCAAAGCCAAAACTAACCTTCGACAACGCGGTGGCGATTGTCCAGCAGAGCATGCTATTGACCCATTACAAGGACTTGCTCCGCAAGGAGAGCAACTTCCTTCACGATGAGCTGCATCAAAGGGAAACGAAGATTCAGCAGCAACAGAAAGTGTAAATTCGATTGCCAAACCAACAAAAAGAACGCTTATGTGATCCTCCAGGGACTCCCAAGATGACTGTCGCGTAGCCGTCCAGGCAACCATCTGGTGCTCCCCAGCATGTGGGGAACTCAAAGAGTTGGCACCGGAGTGGGCCACCACTAGAGGAGAAGGAGAACGTTCGGCCACCTCCTTGGTCTTGGAGTCTGCGACTCTGGACTCTTTAACAAATTGGACATCGTCAGAAGACGACGACGCTTCTTGACTACGAAAGATGCCCAGCGCAACTTCAAAAAAAAGCAACATCAAAGAGAGCAAAACAAACTGGCAAGCATTAAAGGCTTACCAATTAAAATTGTCGAGGTCAAAGGAGTCATCCGACGACTCCTTCGGCAGTCCCAGCTTCTTCTGAGTAGGAGGAGCTATGGCACGCACAGGAATGGTGGGGGTTGGCTCCTCTGCAGCAACAGAAGGACCTTCCGGCATCGTCGGTGAAGAAGCATTTGAATCCTCGCTGCGGGAACGCTTGCAAGTATCATGGCTGCTGGAGTTGGGGTCCCTCTTATTCTTCAATTGGGACGGTCGATTCCGACTCGTCCTCTCAGGAGAGATAACCCCTTCAGGACGAGGAGGCAAATTGGAAGACACCTTCTAGTCCTGCATTCAGAAGATACATCATTATATATCAAGTACATGATGGCAGTCGACAAAGAAAACTACTTCACAGTACAGTTCTACCTCAGGAGGAGGGTTAGAGGCGTCGAAAGGAGGCACGACTGGTTCACCTGGGAGAACCTCCTTGGCAGTGTGCTTGGTCACCAATCCCAACCTTCTATCTACCTCGCCCACAGAAATGCCCTCGGCAGATATGCGAGTGACATCGCTCATACCAGCCGAGCATTACATTGGGTGGACTCTGGCCTGCAGAGGCTGGACACGGCGGTGCAACCACGTGCGAATAAGAGCGGCGCCACCCTCTTATTTGCTTATGCAGCCTTCGAGGTCACAGACGCGCTTATACAACACCTCTATGTCCTCGGATTCGCCAGGCATCACGACATTCTTCCAGGAGCGCCTCCTCTTGCAAGTCGTTGTGGGGTCGAAGGGCGCGAGTCCGAAGTGCTCTCCGTCGGCCTTCTGGTCGCGGATGTAGAACCACTTGTCCCTCTACCCTTGGACAAATGTGGTGAGCTTGATGTTGAAATAGACGGCGTAGGAGTCGAAGTGGATTCCGCAGCCTCCTACGTCGTAGACTACCAAACTAGACGCCGACTGACGTTTGAGCTTAAAAGGCCTCTTGAAGAGGCCAAAGTGTGGCTCGATTCCGAGCCAGCACTCGCAAAGAGTGATGAAGAAAGAGATGTGGAGAATGCAATTTGGGAACATCTGGTGTAGCTGGAGCCCATAGAAACAAAGAAGACCCCTAAAGAAAGGATGCAGGGGGAGAGAGAGACCTCGGATGATGAACGCAAGGAACATCACCCAGAAACCTAGAGGAGGAAAAGGCATTACCTCGTCGCTAGGCACTCATGAGTCATCTTCCGTGGGTGGAAGAGCTCCATCTTGACGATGAAGATGCAGCTCGGAAGGCTTGATGATGGACGCGCGCCAGGCACCGTTGGTGACACGGGTGCCCGCACCCTTATTTTTCCTAGCGCCGGCGGCGTTGGTGCCCACGGTGGTGGTACCGCCCTTCTTCTTGGTGGCGGCAATGGTGGCCACAGATCCAGCGGCAGCGCCTCCCTTTTTCTTACCCATGTTTCGATGGCGATGCGAACAGAGAAAGTAACTAGGGAAAACATGGAGCTGGTCCAGTGCCGCAAAGAAGAAGTGCGCAAGGAAGCAGAGAGAACAGCAATGACGAAGGAGGCACAAGCAAGAAGGAGATGGGGAAATTTACCGTAGCTGCGCTGCTACTTAACCTCCTCGCGGATGCCATCCCACGGCTAGCAGAAACTCTACGAGACATGTGGCGCACATCGCCATCGACACTTGGCAAAGCTGAACCACGAACCATCCCCCACTATTCCCATTACACGCGGAAATCAAGGAGACGCAGTTAAAACAGAAGATTACGCACGCCTAGTCAAATCAAAGTCAGAAAGTGGGACTAACTGCTCATCACGTCCCGTCAAAGCCGCTCACGCGGGCAACTGAGGTCATCACATCGTCAGCACTGACGTCATCGATTCTAGTGGAAGAAGATTTTGATCACTTTAGTCCTTGCTCGAGTCTTCGACTCAACCAAGCACTAGGGGGCTACTCCTAATAGGAGCGCTGACCGCACACCCGAAAGAATTTTTTTTTGCAGGTATATGAGCATTCAAGACAAACCCTTCACTCGAATCAATGATTTGATTGTGAACTGCGGGTTACTCCTATAGGGAGCACTAAAAGCATATTCGACTGAAACAAGCAAAAAAAAGACGAGAGCAGTCGCAAAATGTTTTTTAGTCCCCGCTCGAGTCTACGACTCGAATAGGCACTCGGGGGCTACTCCCATAGGGAGAGTTGGCCGTGGACCCTATGATTATTTGTACATCATACTGTGTGTTGATAACATCCACACTCGAATGTTATGGCGACTCCACCTCATACTTTCCCTACAAAGAGACTACGTCTCTTGGGCCACCCGAATCATCTCCGTGATGACCAAAATTTTGGATGCCGCACTTGCAGCGTGAAGATAAAACCTGAATAAGGCCTGGCAATGCATCTGCTGCGCACTACCAGAAATATATCCATGCCTGTAGGTACGATGAACATGACTTGATGGACGTGTCGAGAGCTCACACTTATACACTAGAATTCGACTCCTATAAGACCTCCACGACCCGAGTCAAATTACGCCAGCACTTTTCTGAATTCGAGTCCGAGGACTCGAGTTTGAGTAGATTGCGTTGTTTTGCCCTAAGGCAGTTAACTGATACTGATACATCGGATAAATCAGGCATGTATATCAATAATCCCTATGACACAAACAGAACACTCGAAAAAATGCTTAGCCATGCACTCGAAAGACTTCATAAAGTCTCCAGTCGAATCTGCGATTCCACTGGACACTCGAGGGCTACTGACACGAGTATACCCTACAGGTACTCAAGTTTGGTATATATGGTCCAGATACGGCAGAATCTCATGGCATTGCTTGCAATACAAGAAGAAGCTTAAGATAGAAAGTTCAAAGGGCGAACCCTAATCTGTAACCGACTCGACCTACTACCCGAGACCTAGCCTATCTATATAAAGGCTAGGAGGGGGCAGTGAGGAGGACAATCACAACCCTAGTATCCACAACTCTCGCCAGATTGCATCTCTGCACCCATGTAATCTTCGATTCCTTTGATAATTCCAAGAGCAGACAAGGGAGTAGGGACCTCTACGAGGCCTGAACCTGGGTAAACCTTGCGTCCCTGTGTGCTTGTTTGCTAGCCGATTGATGCTTCCAGGGCTCCCTCCTTCTCCAAAACCCAATACCATAACAATGGGCATTGACGAGTTAAACCCTCATCAACTAGATTTGCATGCTTTAGTTGTGATCCTTATGTTGTATATGTTATGTCTCATAGAAATACAACTGGTATGTGGTGTACTATGACAAGAAGTCAGGAATCTACAAGACATGGGAGAAGTGCAACCAACAAGTGATGGGTTACCAGCAAAACCTCCATAAGGGGTTTAAGAATCTAGAGCAAGCACAAATTGCCTACTCTGAGTTCTTAGAAGAGGGTCTACAGGAGGCACAGCCGCCACAAGGTATGCACAACAATGTCGCTCCATAGCCTGCACCTCTTTAGGTTCATCCACAACAAGATCTTGCACATATCTGACGTGAAAGTATGATCAAAGACATCATCATCGCCAGCCTTGTCATGTCAATTGTGTACTACCAGTTGTTCTAATTTGTGCCATCGATGATGTAAGACCTTGAACTATTTAACCCTAATGAGTAGTTGAGTGAACCCTTAAATCCTTGTTGCTGGTAAGCTCACCATTCTCCGTGCAAGGTAACCATATCGAGCTTTGCGCATGCTCCCAAACGTGCAGCTTTACATCAGCCGAGCCCATTCTGGGAAACCAAACAAAGTGGGCATATGGGCTCCCCTAGTCTGAAAACCAAAAAAGGGCTACTAAATAAAACACTCATCATGACCTGATCCCAATCTCTCCACACGCAGCATCCGCCGAGCCAACTAGCAAAAACGATAAATTTCGGCCCGGGCAAGAAAACACGCCCTTAGCGGAACTTCTCCTAGAAAACATAGAAGTTCGATAATGGTGCCATGCTAGTCAAAAGAAGATTTTTTAGAGTCTAGTCAAAAGAAGCTTATTGTGTCATGCAATCTGTCTTCATATATACCTTGTTTGCTTATGGCTTTAAGAGCATCCCTATCAGATCTCTTAATATCATAGACTAAAAAGGCGCATTTTGTAGGCCCATCTTAGCTCGCGGGGAACAAACTCCACATTTTGTGCCTACAAAATGGAATATTCTTATTGGAGGTCGCCATATCTTTGTACCTTTCTCATCATATTTTATCTACATAGGCAATGCATCATAGGCGTTTCTACAGTTTCTCATTATGATATGTAACTCGCCTTTTATTTTTATTTCGAGACTATGGCATTGTTTCGGCTAGGTGCATCCTAGATATGTGGAGGCCGGGTGTAATGAAGTAATAAAAACACCCTTTATAGAAAAATAGGCAATGCATAAATTACATGAGAGCAATATGCATTCACTATGGTTACTTGAGATGCACTAAACAAAAATCTCACGTAGTCATCAATATTGACACCACTTGGTGGTGCACCGTGCACTTGCTCCAAGTATCCACTCCAGCGACTACAATAAGTTTTGATGACATCCCAACGGCTTTGGAGTGATTGGTACGTGCGAGGTCTCAGATTGGCAAGTCGAGGCATGAGTTAGAAGAACTTATCTTTGATCCTTTGCCGATACCTCTTCCCGGTTTGGTCATTGTTGGACACCGCATCGAGGGACACTTGCTCCCATGTCCCCACCAAGGTGACATCCTCAATTTCAACATAATTTACATCCCTTGGTCTTTACTTCCCTTGAGATGCATCGAAGACCCCTCCTCTATCTCCACCACCTCCTCACCACCATCATCACCCTCCGCACTACCCACCATCAACTTCATCATCATCACCATCATATGCCCCAAGTGGAGTTTCCGATATGTCAACCAAATTTTCATTCAACATATTGGTGAGCGAGATTGGAATGTCATGATAATCATAAGTACATCGAATACTAACGAATTTTGGGAGTAAAGATGACTTCTTTCATCCAGGTTCTTTGATTGTTGGTGATGGCAAAGATATTCGACTTTGGGAATACACATAGATAGGAACACCCCACTATCATGTCAATATCCCTCACTTTATAATATCGCTAGAAAAAAGATGTTCTTATCATCGATGTTCTTTTGCAATCTCCTCTAAACATTGGTTTTACACGAGCTTTGATAGGGGATAAATGGAACACCTTGTTGTAGCTAGTGCAAAGATTAATGGGTGTTAATTTATCTGATGAACTGGATAGTTTCATAGATCTTGATCTGCCATACCGAAGAAAGCATGACAAATCCACAGATCATGATCTGCCACAGCCTCAAGCACCACACTGCATGATCCTTTGTGACCTTTGCACCTGCCCTGGTGCGCGAATGTGCAATTATTCCATATCTAGTTCATACAGTCAATGCTTCCAAGCATTCCTAGAAAATCCCTTGATCCATTTTGTTTCAATCTCCGAGTTGTGTCTTCTACATTGGGTTCTCAGGTATTTCTTCCCATACACTTCCACAATTGCCCTGCAAAACCTGTACATGAAGTCAATGGATGGACTCGGCCATACAGAGGTAGTCATCATGTGTATCTCCAGGAATTCCATATGCAACCATCCGGAGAGCAACTGTGCATTTTTGGATTGTGGAGAAACCAAGCGTGACGACGGCGTCTCTCTTTAGTTTGAAGTAGTCGTCGAACTCTCTCAATTCCTCGATGATCTTCAGGAAAAGCATCCGACTCATTCGGAAATGGCGTTGAAATGTGTCGTCGCTGTGCAATGGGTCATCGACGAAGTAGTCAGTGTAGAGCATGTAGTATGCTTCCATTTTCTGCCTCGGCTTGCTCTTGTGCCGCCCAGAATTTGAACCCCCGGCAACCGGCTTCTCATCGGAGCCGGCGATCATGGTAAGGAAGGATGTGTTTATCATGAGATGATGATCGTTGCCAACACTGTCTCGAATGCCAACAGTAACGGCACATCGTCCATCAAAGCGGACAGCATCTCTTCCTCATTTGAATCCATGCCTTTGGCAAACCACTGAACACCTAGTGGGCAGAGCGTGTGTGGCGGGCTTGGAGCTACCGGCGGGCATGGAGGCGGCTCGGGAGGGCGTGGGGAGTATTTCTGGCGGCTGCGAGGGTGGTTCTAGCGAACTGAACGACAGACAATGGCGATCTGCTGGAGTGGTGGTCGTTGGAGGGGGTCGGATGAATGCCGATTGTGGGCAACTTTGTGGGCGTGTGTCACTAACAGGGATGGTCCACATCATTTTAAGCTCCATTCGCCCCCCTCCCCCACTTTCCCCCTCTCGTGGATTGGGTTCAGCCTAGGGCGCCGGATAACAAAACGGGCCATGCCAGCGCGAACTAAAATTTGGGGGCGGTTGGGCGTGATTTTGGGCACCGACACCCCCATAGCCCTCGAGGAGGCCTTTAGGGACCCTGAGTGGAGATGCTCTAAGGATTCTCAATCTCAAATAATCAAACAAGCATTATAGGAAAATTTCTGATAAATTATATGTCACACCCCCGAGATCAGGGCTAGACAAATCCTAGACCTTCGTCTGATCATAAGCCTAACTTAAATCTCGGAAGTGTGCAGATGAAGAATCGGTAACATTATAGTGACCCTACGACACGAAAGATATTACAACAAGCTTATAATTGAGAAAAGAACTAAAATATTACAATCAGATGTCACTGACCACAAATATGAATCAATGGAAGGAAAATTATGCTATTAAGTATAGCAAAATTAACAAATGGCCTGAAGCATAATGATGAGGTCCCAATCCATAGATTCTAGGCTACCGACCGGGAACGCCAAGCTACTCGTCAATGTCGATGCCATAAGGAACTCTTCTTCTATGGTAATACTTACTCTGTAGCAAATGTATCAACAAAGCAAGATTGAGTACATGGTGTACGCCACAAGACTTATGTCTGGTGGAGTTACTTTTCCTAAAGCTATCTTTCTTTGTAAAATAGGGAGGAGTAGAATCTCGACTAAGTACTTGGAACATTTAAAAAGGGGTAAGAGAGCGGTATCTCTAGCTTTGATCATCTTTGATATCCACAGAATCTTTATCAGCTAAACCTACTAACTAGGATCACCCCTCGATCCCTGGGGAAGCATCCTTAAGCACACTTTATTTGCCAAGTTTTATGATTAGGTTCAAGTTCTCTATGATCATCACATATATTAACAAGTCGTCCATAACTATGGACACGACTTTTTGAAAATATTAATACCCTGCAGGGGTGTACAACTTTACCCATATGTACCAACCGACTCTTAATGCCAACGTTTTAGCCCTCTTCCTTGGAAGGCTGGTAGAGGGTGGTTGACCATGACCGTTACCTTGATTTTGCTGAGACCATGAGTCACGCCCTAAGGAGATGTTGCCGTAATGGGTCAAGTCCCAAAGTCGGTCCCTAGGGATGTGAACATGATTTGAGATTACGGAGGCCGAGCCTCTCCCATTCCCTGCCACACCCTACCTGTTATGAATGTACCTCCTTCACAGAACATCCAAAGTGCATATGTCGAATGGAACACCCGAACTATATGACACATGGAATTTACTAGGCAAGTTAGTTGGTCGAGGGGGTTTCTGGGCACCCGTGTGGCTGTACGCTCGTCTTGGTCCAAGAGGCACGAACTCGGATCCTAGTGGTGGCAAGTATGGGACTGCAAAAACCACAACCCAATGTGGCCTCCCATACAAGCCTTAACATGTTTAATTTACATCTCTGATTATACCACGTCACCCTGTCACACTAGGTTCATTCGCAGCTTTGATTCATCAACCAGATGGACCAGCGGTAACAACTAAGCATGGCTAAGCACAATAGATATAACACCTCTAGCAACGCTGCCAAACCTAGTTATGCTAGGAGCAGTGGATTAGGTAAATATAGGCTGCAAGGGGAATATGCATCAGATAGGATTACTCTATCTATCGATAAAAGACTTTGTAATCATATGCACATGGCAAGAATTGAAATACTTTGAAATCATAGGATTATATTATGTGTGAGGCTGTTCTTGCCTTTACCTATTGATACCCAACTAAAGATCTTCAGAAGCCTTGTACTTGAGTTGATTATAGCTGGTCAAGTATTGATCTTCGATGGTGGTGATCTCCGCCTTTGATCTCAGACTTGATTTCGTATTCTATCGGGAAGAACCAAAACACCAGAAAAGAAAGGAAACGATGAACACATGGCGTCGATGCAATGCTCAAGCATGTATGATGATATGACAAGTTAAATATAACCCTAAACATGCTCATCGATTTTATTGGGATCGAAATGCCTTGAAGATGTCATTTCCGGAGGAACCCCAAATGCACCTGCAGGGTTACTACTGTAATTCTAATAATATTCTTAGTTGAAGTTGTTTATCAATCAATGATTATGATACTATTGTGTAGATCTCATTTTCCTAAACATTTTGATATATTATTTGTATTTTTATGATTTAAAATGAATTAGTTATGAATTTTCCCAATTTTATTTCATTTTAAATCATTTTGGGAAATTATAAAAAGATTTAAATTTTGGAAATACTTTTTCCTTATTATTAATTAGTAAACATTTATGGAAATGTTTATTTATCTTACAAAAGGGACCTACATGTCATATATTTCTTATTTACAAAAATGAATTATATAATTGACTATAAGAAAAGAAAAGGAATTATGACACCATGCTGACGTCAACATGACATCAACAATGGAGAACCTCCTCTGCCATTGAAGGACTGGCCGATTCTGAGCGTGCGTGAAGGTGAGGCTGGGCTCGTTGGAGAGAGGAGGCCAGGTCGAACCGAATGGTAGCAGCGCCGCCAAGAAATGACCACTGGAGGGAGGCCGACGATGAGCTTCTTGTTGGGAATATGCCCTAGAGGCAACCATGTATGATGTTATTCCCGATGTATTCATAAAGTTATTGTCCTTGTATGAACTACTGATACGTATCATTGAATATGTGATTCGATTATGGTACTATATATTCATCTTGTTCATACTGGATATCCTTAGTCGTTGTGGTTGTGTTGGACACACAACTTAGACTAATGTATAAGTCGGCTAATGAGTCTATTCTACTTGTCATGGGCATGGTGATGTTACTCCGACTTACACGGACCCAGCTAAATGGTTTAGCGGGTCGAACTGATCCATATTAAGATACAATGAAACAAGTCATCATTTGTATATCTCAATCAATGTAATCCTTGGACCTGAGGTTATTGTACAATCCTAGTTGTGCATCACCGGCTTAGGTTCAAAGGGCAATTATAAAGGTAGAGTTCAGGTCGACTGAGAATCAAGCTGCATGATGTGGATGACCAAGATGGGATTTTGCCCCTCCGACTAGAGAGATATTCTCTAGGTCCTCTCGGATGATATGATTTGGAAAGCATGGCCATGCAGGACTCGGTTAAGTGTTAATTTAGGAAGCCGACTAAGAGTTAGTCGGTTGAATCACTTATCTCAAATCAAGAAGAGAGTTGAGATATTCGAAGGATGCCGACTATTTGCCTATAGCTTGACAAGATGTATCATGAGGCAAAAGGGACTTAGACACACGTCGCATTGGAAGGTATGTCATCATGACTCTTTGGGACTTAGGAGTCGGCATATTCTGCTAGGAGCCACTACAGACTGATCGATTACAAGTGAGACTCAGATCGTGTTCGATTCACCATGAGCCTATCAGGTCACACACTAAAGAGCGGGAGCAAGTTTGGGTTGGACCCGGATAGGACACAGACTGAGTCAGTGAGTTGGACTTGTAGTGACTAGTATAGGCCTTTTAGTAAATGGGACACAAGTGAGTGGAGCCCACTTTCACTCCCTAATATAATGGGGCGCAGATGCCCAAGTGGCTACGGTTAGGTCATTTCATGCGTTGGAAACCCTAGCTCCAGTCCAGTTCTGTCCAGCCGTTGTACTGGACCTAGCAGTCCATCGTCGATCCTCCTCCTCATACGTGTGGATATTGGCAGAGGTGTTGTACGTTCAACACTTCAACGGTCCTGGATCAGATCGGATCAGATCGTGAGGACTACACTGCATCGAGCGATGTGCTTCATCAGTAATCCGCAACTACACGTCTAGTGGTAATCCTCGTGGCCTACTACCTCAGCTAGATCTTGGGATTAGCGCGGATGATCAATGAGATTGGTAAGATCTATACAAGAATCGTATATTGGTTAAAGTGTTTTATCTAATGAAGGAATCCATGGTTCGAAATATAGATTAGATCTGCATTAGATGTCGTTGCGAGTTTCACAACACCGGTAGATATCCTATCTATGCATAACTTGTTTTTGCAGGATGATGTTGTGAATGGTATGCATGTAAAGTGTGTAATCCATACGTGATCTGCGTATCACGTTTTTGTCAGTCGACTGGAGCCTAGGTGTTGTTATTTTATTGCATAACGACCTACGTGTCGGATTCTCTATGTAATTTACTTTACTAGCTAGTGTAGCTATTGGGAGACCCCGGATGACATGCAAGTCGATGTACTAGTTGGCTACATGCAGTAAGGCATCACGTGACAAGAGTTAGAATGAGTCAACTTACAAGCCTCGTGGAGATGGAGATTGCCATGAAGAGATCCATACCATTTCACATTATAATTATTTTATCTTGTGTTATTGTTATGTCTCTGTTTTACCTCTATTAGATAGTTGGTAGAAGGTAATCCCTCAAAGAAGATTTAGTCGGTTTTCTCGCCAGTGCTACACCATCACAAGTTGGACAATTTTGGTAGTGGGCTCATAAAATTGAGGTGCTATCAATTCTTTCCGACAAGGTGGGTTCAATTCAGACTCTTATAGCATAAGAACTCTGTAAGCTAGATGGGTTTATCACAATAGTTGTGGAGCTCGGGGAAAAGCCAGACGGGAGCTAGGGCATGTGATGCCACCTGACCAAAAAGAGTCATATGAGATGTGATTGACAAGGAGTTGTCTACCTAGATCACTTGACAACTAGCGGTGATGCTAAAACTCACTAGTCGGCTTGCTTATTTCGGATCCTAAATCACTAAGTAACCATCGAGAGGTGTTGGTTCTAGTGGGAGCATAAGTATTAAAATGTTTAATATGCTTGCTCTTTTATGGATACATGTCTTAAGTGTTTTGCATATTTTTCTGTTGTAGATCAATGGCACCTAGCAGTCTCCCTCAGATTTCCAATTTTGCGTTGAGAACTATCCTAGAGAAAGATAAGCTAAATGGAACTAATTTCACCAATTGGCATTGTAATATGAGAATTGTTCTCAAACAAGAAAAGAAGAACCATGTCCTAGAAAACCCACTTCCAAATGATCCGAATGAGAATGCGACTGTCGTAGCCACCAATGCTACCGTAGGACTTGTGATGAGTCCACGAAAATTAGCTGTCTTATGCTTGCTCACATGGAACCGGACTTGTAATAGGAGTTCGAGAATGTTGAGGCCTATGATATGATCAAAAGCCTCAAAAGTATGTTCCAAGCTCAGGCAAAGACCGAGAGGTATCAAGTATCTCAAGCTTTGCTGAGTTGTAAGCTTAAGGATGGTGATCCGATGAGTCCACATGTGATCAAGATGGTTCGTTATGTGCAATCTCTAGAAAGTCTTGGAAACCCCATTAGCGAAGAGTTCGCTATAGACATAATTCTGAACTCTCTTCCTACTGTGTATGGTCAGTTCATATCGAACTACCATATGCATGGTATGGATAAGAATCTCACTAAATTACATGGGATGCTCAAGAAGGCTGAGGCAGATCTCAAGAAAGGTGTCAGTCAAGTGTTGATGGTGCAGAATAAGGCTAAGTTCAGAAGAGTTCTTAGACTAAGAAGAAGAAGGAAAAGTTAGGAGGCAAGGCTAAGGACCCGGTTCAAAGGGCTTCCTTGGGGACTAAGCCATCTCATGCAGCCAGATCCACCTGCTTCTATTACAAGGCAGATGGCCACTAGAAGAGGATTTGCAGCAAGTATTTGGCTGACAAGGCCAAGAGTGGAGGTGTGACTTCTGGATCAAGGACTAGTAAGAACTAGGATCATGGCGAGATGTGATGTTGACATTCGAGTCGGCAACAAGGCGAGAGTCGCTGCATTGGAAGTTGGCACAATGCAACTTCATTTACCTTCCGGATTCTTAATGGATCTGAATAATTGTTATTATGTTCTAGTGCTTAGTCGAAACATTACTTCCGCCTCATGTTTGATGAGACAGGTCTACGAGTCGAATATTAAGAATAATGGTTGTTCTATGTATTTGAATGGTATGTTTCACGGCTTTGCACCTGTCCAGGACGGGTTATTTATTTTGAATCTTGATGGTGAGTCGGTCTATAACATAAATGTGAAAAGGTTGAAACAAAACAATCTAAATATGACTTACTTTTGGCACTATTGGCTTGGTCATATAAGTGGGAAACGCATGAAGAAGCTCCATGATGATGGACTCCTAGCTTCGTTCGACTTGCAGTCATTCAAGACATGCGAATCTTTTCTACTCGGCAAAATGACCAAGACACCTTTTGCAAAGAGTTGTGAAAGGGCGTCCGACTTATTGGGAGTAGTACATAGTGATGTATGTGGCCCGATGAGCATGATAGATAGAGGTGGTTATGAGTACTTCATTACCTTCACTGGTGATTTGAGCAGGTATGGATATATCTACTTGATGAAACATAAGTTGGAAGCCTTTGAAAAGTTCAAGGAATTCCAGAATGAGGTACAGAATCAACCCGGCAAGAAAATAAAGTTTCTTCAATCGGACCGAGGAGGCGAGTACATGAGCCATGAATTTGATGATCATCTGAAGAGTTGTGGAATAGTTCCCGAGATCACTCTGTCGGGTACGACACAAAGAAACGGTGTGTTGGAAAGGCGGAATCGGACCTTGTTAGACATGGTACGATTAATGATGAGTCAAAAGGGCCTGCCTTTATCATTTTGGGGTTATTGTCTAGAAAATGCAGCGTTCACACTAAACAGAGTACTATCAAAGTTGATAAAGAAGACACCGCATGAGATGTGGACTGGCAAGAAGCCGAGTCTGTTTTTCTTAAGATTTGGGGTTGTGAAGCTTTTGTCAAGCGACTTCAGCCGAACAAGCTTATGACCAAGTCGGGTAAGTGTATTTTCATGGGGTATCCAAGGGAAACCTTGGGTTACTACTTCTACAACTAAGAAGAGGCCAAAGTGTTTGTCGCTCGGAACGGTGTGTTCCTTGAAAAAGAGTTTCCCAGTCGAGGAGTTAGTGGGAGTATGGTGCAGATCGAAGAAATTTGAGAGGAACTGGCTAGTAGCGAGTCGGCAAAAGCCATAGAGGTTGAGTCGGTCATGGTAGCTAAGCCAGCAGCTCCACCTACACTACGAAGATTGTCTAGATTGCGAAGTGTTCGTGATGTATTACTGTTAGACACTGATGAGCTGGCAAATTATTCGGAAGCGATGGTGGGATTTGATTCCGAGTCATGGCTTGGAGCCATGAGATCCGAGTTAAAGTCCATGGATGAAAATCAAGTTTGGAACTTGGTTGATCTGCCTAACAGTGCAAGACCCGTCGAGTGCAAATGGGTCTTTAAGAAGAAAACTGATATGGATGGAAATATTTGTCTATAAAGCACGGCTTGTCGCGAAGGGGTTCTGACATGTTCAAGGAGTTGACTATGATGAGACTTTCTCACCCGTAGCGATGCTTAAGTCAGTTCGGATCATGTTAGCTATAGAAGCCTATTTCAACTATGAGATATGGAAGATGGATGTCAAAACAGCTTTCCTTAATGGAAAATTAACCGAGGATGTGTATATGATATAGCCCGAGGGTTTTTTCAATCCGGCTAATGCTGACAAGTTATGCAAGCTTTAGAAGTCCATTTATGTGTTGAAGCAAGCATCTCGGAGTTGGAATATTCGCTTTGATGAGGTAGTAAAATTGTTTGGCTTCATCAAGAGTGATCATGATTCTTGTTATACAAGTAGTTTAGTGGGAGCAAAGTAAAATTTCTAATCTTATATGTGGATGACATATTATTGATTGGAAATAATGTCCAGATGTTGCAAGAAACCAAGGAGTCATTGGAAAAGATTTTTTTTGATGAAGGACTTGGGTTAGGCGACTTACATACTAGGATTCAGGATCTATAGATATAGATCAAGGCGGCTCATTGGATTGAATCAGAGTACATATTTGGACAAAGTGTTGAATAAGTTCAACATGGAATCATCTAAGAGGGGGTTCTTAACGATCTCCCATGGTGTAAAACTTAGCAATACTCAGTGTCCTTCGACAACTGATGAGCGAAGTCGGATGAGTGTGATTCCGTATGCTTCAGCAGTCGGATCCATCATGTATGCTATGATTTCTATAAGGCTAGATGTTTCCTATGCTCTGAGTGCTGTGAGCAGATACCAGGATGACCCTGGAGAGATCCACTAGGCAGCGGCTAAAAATATCCTTAAGTACTTGAGAAGGACTAAGGATATGTCCCTAGTTTATGGAGGTGAGGATGAACTCAGTGTAAGGGGTTATATGGATGCGAATTATCTCACTGACTCGGATGATTCTCGTTCACTATCCGCATATGTGTTTGTTATAAACGGATGGGTTGTGAGCAGTACTACCTGATTCGCCTGTTCATGGACAACACCATAAGAACAAATATATACTCATGCAGTACTACCTGATTCGCCTGTTCATTGATCAAGGTGATATCAATTTATGCAAGGTACACACAGATGCAAATATTGCGGATCTGTTGAAAAATCCGCTACCACAGCCGAAGCATGAGGCGCACCTAAGAGCTATGGGAATTAGATGCCTAGACATGTGATGTCAAATGATTGACTCTAGTGCAACTGGGAGACTGTTGGTAATATTCCCTAGAGGCAACCATGTATGATGTTATTCCTGATGTATTCATAAAGTTATTGTCCTTGTATGTGTTGGGCCACGCAGAGATAAAAAACTTTTTCCCTAACGCGGATCTCGCAAGATCTAGCTCAGGTTATAGGCCACGAGATTACCACTAGACGCGCAGATGCGGAAGTTGATGTAGCATGTCGAAGCAGTGCCGAACAATCCCCGGAAAACCCTTCTTAATCCCACGAACTCCTTCGTGAGATCCGCACGAGCTTCCCCATCTCCAGCGCCACACGTGCAACACCTCTACCGGTATCCACACATACAGGAAGGAGCTTCGGACAGAGGAATGCTAGATCATGTCTAGCCCGAAATGGAAGTGGAGAAAGTGACGGCTAGGTTAGGGACTATCCCTTGTCTCTCCACTTATATACACTCCTAGTTGGGCTCAACGCTTGAGGCCCATCTAGGCTGTACTCCAATCTCCATATGGATCTAATCCACATGGGCTCCTTACCCTTAAGTGTGTGACCCTGTAGGTTCACGTGCACCTGGACACGACATGAGCAACTCCTCCAAGTATCCCGTCATGGCTTTGAGTCCAACTCACTCCCAAGAACACTCGGTCTCAAGTCGATAGATGGTAGCGGTCTCTAGCAAGACGTGCCAACTCCCAAGTGCCGTAAAGTCAGAAGACGAACCTTCAATGTGACTTTTGTCCAAGTCCCTTTGCCTCACGATATATATGTTAAGCTATAGGCGAGTAGTTGCCATCCCTTAAATAGCTTAACTCTCTTCTCGTACCATGATATGTGATTCACTGGACTAACTCTTAGTGCGACTCCTCAGTTAACACTTAACTGAGTAGTGCATGGCCATGCTTCCGAATCATATCACACGAGAGGGCCCAGAGAATATCTCTCCATTACGGAGGGGAAATCCCATCTTGGTAATCCACGTCACATAGCTTGCTTCACGACCAACCCGAACTCTACCTTTATAACTGCCCATTTACGGAACAACGTTTGATAGAACCTAAGTTGGCGATCCACAACTCGGATCATGCAATCACCTCAGGTCAAAGGATTCCATTGCTTGAGACTGCAAATGACAACATGCTCGTTGCATCTCAACTGTGGTTCAGTCCGACTCGCTAAACTCTTTAGCTGAATCAGTGTAAGTCGGAATAGCATCACCATGCCCATGACAAGTGGAACCGTGTCATCAGCCGACTTGCACATTGGTCTAAGTTGTGTGTCCAGCACAACCTCAACGACCAAGGACAATCTAGTATGAACAATCATGAATATATAGTTCCACAAATGAATCACGTATTCAATGATACATATCTGATGTTCATACAAGGACAACTTTACTTTATGAATACTTTGGGAAATATCATCAACCATGATTGCCTCTAGGGCATATTCCCAACAGTCTCCCACTTGCACTAGAGTCAGTCATCCCGACATCACATGTCTAGGCATCTAATGCCCATGGCTCTTACGTGCGCCTCATGCTTAGGCTGTGGAAGTGGCTTTGTCAATGGATCTGCAACGTTTGCATCCGTGTGTACCTTGCACAACTTGATATCACCATGATCCACGAACTAGCGAATCAGGTGGTATCGCATTTGTATATGCTTGTTCTTATGGTGTTGTCTAGGTTCCTTGGCTTGGGCAATAGCACCATTGTTGTCACAATACACGTCTAACGGATTGGACGAGCCCTGAACCACACCAAGATCAATCAGGAAGTTCCTGATCCAAACAGCTTCCTTTGCTGCCTCCGAGGCAGCAATATACTCAGCTTCTGTTGTAGGTGCAGACACAGTCTCTTGCTTGGAACTCTTCCAGCTCACAGCCCCTCTGTTCATTACGAACACGTACCCAAATTGCGAACGAGAATCATCTGAGTCAGTGAGGTAACTCGCATCCGTGTAACCCCTTACACTGAGTTCAACCTCACCTCCATAAACTAGGAACACATCCTTAGTCCTTCTCAAGTACTTACGAATGTTCTTAACTGCTGCCTAGTGGATTTATCCAGGGTCAGCCTGGTATCTACTCACTACACTTAGAGCATAGGAAACATCCGGCCCTAGTACAAATCATGGCATACATGATGGACCCGACTGCCGAAGCATACGAAATCACACTCATCCTACTTCGCTCATCAGTCGTCGAAAGACACTGAGTCTTGCTAAGTCTTATGCCATGGGACATCGGTAAGAACCCCTTCTTAGACAATTCCATGTTGAACTTCTTCAACACTTTGTCCAAATATGTACTTTGGCTCAATCCAATGAGCCGCCTGGATCTATCTCTATAGATCCTGATTCCTAGTATGTAAGTTGCCTCACCCAAGTCCTTCATTGAGAAACTCCTTTCCAATGACTTCTTGGTTTCTTGCAACATCTGGACATCATTTCCAATCAATAATATGTCATCCACATATAAGATTAGAAAGTTTACGTTGCTCCCACTAGACTTCTTGTATAAACAAGAATCATGATCACTCTTGATGAAGCCAAACGATTTGACTACCTCATCAAAGCGAATATTCCAACTCCGAGATGCTTGCTTCAATCCATAAATGGATTTCTGAAGTTTCCATACCTTGTCAGCATTAGCCGGATCGACAAAACCCTCGGGTTGTATCATATACACGTCCTTGGTTAATTTTCCATTAAGGAAAGCCATTTTGACATCCATCTGCTATATTTCATAGTCAAAATAGGCTGCTATAGCTAACATGATCCGAACTGATTTAAGCATCGCTACGGGTGAAAAAGCCTTGTCGTAGTCAACTCCTTGAACTTGCCGAAACCCCTTCACGACAAGCCGTGCTTTATAGATAGAAACGTTTCCATCCATCTCAGTTTTCCTTTTAAAGACCCATTTGCACTCGACGGGTCTTGCACCGTCTGGCAGATCAACCAAGTTCCAAACTTGATTTTCATCCATGGACTTTAATTCGGATCTCATGGCTCCAAGCCATGACTCAGAATCAGAACCAACCATCGCTTCTGAATAAGTTGCCAGCTCATCACTGTCCAACAGTAATATATCACGAACACTTCGCAATCTTGCCGAGCTTCATAGTGGAGGTGCAGCTACCGGCTCAGCTACCACGACTGGCTCAACCTCCAAGGCTTTCACCAAATCTCTATTGACCGGTTCCTCTCTAACTTATTTGAGCCACACCGTACTCCCACTGACTTCCCGTCTGAGAAACTCTTTCTCAAGGAAGACACCGTTCCGAGAGACAAACACTTTGCCCTCTTCTCGGTTGTAGAAGTAGTAACCCAAGGTTTCCCTTGGATACCCAACGAAAATGCACTTATCTGACTTGGTTGCAAGCTTGTCCGAGTGAAGTCGCTTGACAAATGCTTCACAACCCCAAAATCTTAAGAAAAGACAAACTTGGCTTCTGGCCAATCCACATCTCATGTGGTGTCTTCTCTACCGATTTTGATGGTACTCTGTTTAGTGTGAACGCCGTTGTTTCTAGACAATAACCCCAAAATGATAATGGTAGATTTGTCCGACTCATCATTGATCGTACCATGTCCAACAAGGTCCGATTCCGCCGTTCGGACACACCGTTCCTCTGCGGTGTACCTGGCGGGGTGAGCTGAGGAACTATTCCACAACTCTTCAGATGGTCATCAAACTCGTGGCTCATGTACTCGCCTCCTCGGTCCGACCGAAGAAACTTTATTTTCTTGCCGAGTTGATTATGTACTTCATTCTGGAATTCTTTGAACTTTTCAAAGGCTTCCGACTTATGTTTCATCAAGTAGACATATCCATATCTACTCAAATCATCACTGAAGGTAATGAAGTACTCATAACCACCCCTGGCTATCACGCTCATTGGACCACATACATCACTATGTACTAGTCCCAACAAGTCAGACGCCCTTTGATGTCTACACACTTCTATTCTTGTAGACAGTTGTTGGGCCTCCAAGTGCAGAGGTTTGTAGAACAGCAGCAAGTTTTCCCTTAAGTGGATCACCCAAGGTTTATCGAACTCAGGGAGGAAGTGGTCAAAGGTATCCCCTCTCAAGAAACCCTGCAATCAAGATACAAGAAGTCTCTTATGTCCCCAACACGCCCAATACACTTGTCAGATGTATAGGGGCACTAGTTCGGCGAAGAGATAGTGAAATACAAGTGGTATACATAATTATGAGTGGTAACGGTGATAGAAGATAGCTTGATGGCGTGGAAAAGACTAAAGGCAAACTGAAATAAAGATAGAAGCAAGCAAACATGTAACAGATCTAATTGCAAACTGTGTTTCAATGCTTAGAAACAAGGCCTAGCGATCATACTTTCACTAGTGAACACTCTCATATAAATATATCATCTTCATGATACTACTCTGAACTACTCTCCGGTTGGACACTCTGATCGATGCTAGGGCTATAATGGCACACCTCAAAGTAAGCCTTTCCCATCTAGATAACCCCACACTGTCACCTTGAGCACTAGATGGTTCCAACAAACACCACAATTTCATAAAGACATCCAACTCCAAATATAACTCATAACAAGTATTTGTAATCTCTAGCCTAAGTGCCACAATGGTGTGCACACTGTCAACTTCACACACATGGGGAGAGCAGAGATCTATTAAAGCACTTGAGTAGCAAGGTAGATCTACTTGATTACAAAGCTCATGATCACAATATGATCATGCATAGAGAGAGAGAAACACATAGCTACCGGTAGAACCCTTAGCCTCGAGAGAGAACTACTCCCTCCTCATCATCGGAATTAGCAATGGTGATGGAGATGGTGGTGGAGATCGATGGAGATGGCTCCGGGGGCACTTCCCCGTCTCGGCAGGGTGTCAGAACAGAGACTTTCTGTCCCCCGAATCTCCCCTTTAGCGGCGGCGCTGCGGAAATTTTCATGGCTGGAGGCTTGATGACTTAGGGTTTATGCATTGGGAGGCTTCTTATAGGCGAAGAGGCAAGGTCGGTGGCCAGCCAGGGGCCCACACCATGCCCTGGCGTGGCCTAGGTGGACCCACGCCTAGGGGATGTGGCCACCATGTGGCCCCTCTTCGACTCTCCTTCTGGCTCCGTGAGTCTTCCGGGGAAATAGTAACTTTGGCTTTTGTCCCGTCCAATTCCGAGAATATTCATTTTCTGACTTCCTGGAACCAAAAACAGCAGAAAACATGCAACTAGTACTGTGGCTCTTGTTAATAGGTTAGTCCAAGAAATCATATGAAAAGTACTCCAAAGTGTGGACAAAACATAAGAAAGTAAATAAAACCAAGCATGGAACATCAAAAATTATAGATACATTTGCAATGTATCAACATCCCCAAGCTTAACTCATGCTCGTCCTCGAGTAGGTAAGTGATAAAAAGAAAGAATAATTTTTGAGGTGACATGCACCATCATAAACTTGATCAAAGTATTTGTAAAACATTCAAATCTAGGATCATAGTACTTCAATCATAACATGAAAGACAAAGTTCTAGCAATAAGACAAAGAAACTATGATGCAACATGAAAAGGCACAAACAAAAGATTCATGAATAACAATGCTTTGCAAGACGTTTGTTTGTTTCACATAAAGAAAACATAGCATAATAGTATTCAGCTTGTCCCTCATAGAGTAGCAAATATAAATGCATAGGACACCTTCAAACTTCATAAGAGTGACTAGATACAATAGTTTAAAACAAGCAATATCAAAGTATGCATCAATCAACTAGTCTTGGGACAATGCACATAGAACTAAGAATGGCCACTATGCTCTCAAAGTAGGTGCATAAAGATAGAAGGTGGAGACCCAATATAATGGTGGAAGAAAAGCCTTCATAGAAGGAAGCAGGGATTCAAGTTTCATAAAGAGCTTCCAAAAATTATGGTACTTATTAGCTTTCAGCTCTCACTGCCCCTGTCATAAGCATCTTGAAGTGATTAAGGTTAAAGTGAACAAACTATGGTGTACATGCTTGACGAAGTATAAGTTAGAAATTGCATGTCCCTTGTATACGAGGGCCGCTCCTCGTGCTACTCAAGTTTAGTCACCGCTAAGTTCTTGTCATCGTAAGTACATGTGTATCATAGAGAACCGCCAACGGGGTACCCCTTGCCCGATGATACGGAAGAATCCCCATATTAAAATGACAAGGCAAGCAGACAACGAGCATCTCAGCAATCTTCTTATTTACCATGGGAATATGGTGCTTTTTTCTTTCTTTCCTCTTTTCATAATGTTTTTTTTCTCTTTTTCTCTTTTTTCTCAATATAGGACTCTTTTTTTATAAGACGAATGCTTCATAGACAGCTCATTATGGTTACGCTGCAGGTTTACACCATGTCAGCATGGATTAGACCAGCGGTCTAGGCGTTTCTCTAACACATATACATAACTCCATGGACTTACAAGCTCCCCTTTCATTTCACACCGACGACATCCATATACAAAAGAGCATGATATGAACTAGGTACAAAGTACCTGTGCAATGTTGGAAGCGTTCCCCATGACAGCATGGTTCTGCTAATTCCCAACAAATAAGTGCAAGCATATACAACATAGACAACACAATGGTTCAAGTTTATTAAGGGCAAGAAAAGTAAAGTGTGCCATCAAGTTCGTGAGAGCTTTAATCACTAGTTTTCTCATAACAAGTTTAATTCGGAAGGTAAACAAAAGCATGAATATACTTGGAATAGCATAAGCTAGTAGGTAGGTATGGTGGACTCTTTGGAATAACTTGGTTTAGGCAGTTGGATGCATGAGTGGAACTCACACTTCACTAGTGGAAAACGGGCCTCTAGTCCCGGCCCGTAAGGGGCTTTAGTCCCGGTCCTGGTAACCGGGACTAGAGGGGCGGGACTAAAGGCCCACCCATTAGTCCCGGCCCTCTTACCAGCCGGGACCAATGGGCATCCACGTGGTTGTCTCTGTGGGCGCTGGGTGCCCCCCCATTAGTCCTGGTTCGTATTACGAACCGGGACAAATGGTTCTCTGCCGCGGCAGAATTTTAGGCACTTTCTCTGCCGTGGCAGAGAATTTAATTTGTATTCTTTTTTTCATTTCAAAATAGTTTTCTACGCTACCACATACCTTACATGTTCATGCATACATAAGATAACTTCTCTTAAGATTGAGCATACAAATATATACATGATAGTTACACATGGAGATCATAATTATCGGGACTAGAGCCCGTCTATTCAATTACACGGTCGGGGATCATCGGCGCCTATTCACACTAAATTCTCCGGCATCATCTATCATCTCGTTCATCAAGAATCCTGCCAGTTCTTCAGCAATTGATACTACGCGTTGCTGTGGTGGGAGCTGATCCCGCATTTTCTCAAACTATATAAGAAAAGGAGATCAATATGAATATCAATCATGATAACAAAAAGTGACGGTAATAAAAATAATGTTATGAATGTATTTCTTACATCGACTCTATAATCATTCAGCTCACTGGTAAACGTGCGAATGAACTCGCAAACGTAGAATCCACATAGATTCGTCCCCTGTGGCTGCCTCGCGCACTTTACGAGAGTAGAATTTAATCAAAATAATAATCCAGCATCATAATTGTATTGAAACTAGAAGTAAAGAGATGCGCCTACTACTTACCAAGACCGGCTTAAACGTCAGCTTCTCAGTAAAGTCACCCGTAACCGCACTCTTGAACTGGTTCCAAACCCTACCCGGTAAAGAAAATGAATGAGTTATTTATTATGTGATATCTCAGGAAATCAACGAAAGAGACAGCTGTAGCGCGAAAATTACCTATGGAGCATGTCCTGCATGTCACTAAACTGTTCCAGGGGTCTCTTTAATGGGTCCATGACTTCAACTCTTCCCTTATCAAGTTGAATGTCCATGAGAATCCAGTGGAAACTGTACACATTTATATATACATCAGTAACTCATCAATTACACTTAACATCGAGTAAGCAAAAGAGAATGTGTACAATAGAGTAAGACACTCACGCGAAATTGTAAGGAAACAGCATGTGGTCAACGACATTTTGCTCCGTTAGAAACCTTAGAAGGTTTTCCTATGTGTCCTCGGGTTTTTCCTTTAGCGTCCGACAATGTATTTTATCTGGGTCAATGAACCCAACACTAAAGATTGACCTTCTTTTACATTCCATGATCTTCATTCTGCATAATAATAGAGTACAAAAGGATATAATTAGGATAATTACATGCAATGAACTGAACAACTGAAAAAAATGAACAGCTTATATATAGACAATGAATTCAACAACTTACAGACAATAGCAACTCATGAGACTTTTGTCGAGGGCGTCGAAAGTGTATAACTGGAAGAGTTCTGGAAACTCAACATGGACCTCTTCTTCTCGGAAGTAGTAGTCATGTGGGACTTTTGCCACGATCATTATTCTCTCCTCCTTTACGGCTTTCAAGTACCATTTATGTAAACTCCGCATTTGTGTTGGAAGTTGTTGGAACTGCTCAAAGCTGACCAGAGGCTTCCCTGGGACATATGTAGGGACTACCTGAGCCTTGGGTAACTTGTCGTCCTGGGAACCTAGCAATTCCTCAACAATCACATTCATAGTGGCCGCAAGCTTCTTAGCTTCTTCCATATCCTGCTGGGGAGTGTCATAGGATACCACCTTGAGGGGTGGGGTCAATTTTTTGGCCTGTTCCCCGAGCTGGGGGACATCCTTTCTTTTCCCGGTTGCACTTTGACTTGATGATTTGCTCCCGCTTGCACTTCTACTTGATTTGCTCTTCTTCACTTCCTTCTGAAGTGTGCGTCGATAGTCATCTGGCTTATGGTGCAAGTCATATTGCGATTTTGTGTTCAGAAAGAAAGTGCATACGCTTTTTGCTTCTCGGTGTATACAGGGGCGGGCTCGGGTTTCTTCTTTTGAAGCCGCACAACAGATTTGGCCTTTAAGATCATGTCGGTTTCCTCGTCAGTACGATCGTAAGGTTTGATAGAAAGATTCTTATGAGGTACTCTTGGGAGGGGCGACATTTGTCGTTTTGGGCTCCTGCGTCATTTAGTACTAATCGGAGGCTGCGGCGGAGATCGAGATGGACTCGGGCTGTGGTGGTGGTAGTCATGGGGTGGGCTTCTTGGAGGTGATGGAGGTGAAGGTGACATGCGACCACTCGGAGGCGGTGTTGGCTTTGGCGTCCATCCTAGAAGCTTGATGTTGTTCTTGTCCCATAGAATGATACCACCCAGTACTTCTCCGAGTGTCCTCTCACCTTCAGGTCCAGGGATGTCAAGCTCCATTGAGTCCCACCCCATTGCGATTTCATCCACACCAACTTTAGCATAGCCAGCTGGAATCTCACGGCCGTGCCAGCGTGTGCCAGGTGGACAAGGTAAAGCACATCCGACCGCCACCTTGATGGATAGGTTCTTCACCTTCTAATGGAGCTCACAAGATGCCTGTTCCTTGATTCCATCCACGGGGTAGCCAGGACCGCCATCTACCATACGTGCATCGTCAGAAGGGACCTTCGATTCAGCCACGCTGCTTTTCCGCTGAGATGGGACGACGGTAATATTGAGTACAGGATCTTGCAGGTGCGCTGCTCCTCAAAGTTCGTCAATCTGTTGCTGATGCATTCGAAGTGTTCCTATCAACTCGGTGAACTTGTCTCCCTCCTCCTCCTGCCGTCACCTCTTTGCTCTCTCTCGGCTCCTATAAGTATCTCTGTCTTTGGGAAACCCCATCTCCCACGTATAACTAGGGCCAAGGCCTCGTACACGTCCTCCGCGTTTGTCATTCCCGAGGACCTTTGTCAGCAAGTCTTTCTCTCTATCGGGACGGAACTTTGTTGTCCCCGCTTTAATCTCCTTCACCACTTTCTGCCATGTATCCCGGGGTATCCTAATCCCGTCACTCTAAATAAGGTCCCCTGTACTTTCGTCATACTCACTCCCATGCCCAAGGAACCAATTCCTTGCCCTCAGATCCCATTCTTCGCGTATTGGTTCTGGAGTGATCCCTTTAGCAAGCATCTCATTCTCTTTAGCATCCCACTTTGGCATGGCAGCCGCGTAGCCCCCTGGCCCCAGGTGATGGTGATATTTCTTCATCGCGGCATTTTTCTTGTTTTATTCTGACATTTCCATAGCAGGTTGTGACTCCTTGTACTTCACAAATGCATCCCAGTTAGCCTGCTGCTTTGTTAGATAGCATTCAAATTTATGAGTCTTCTTCGTCTTCTGATACTTTTTCCATAATGCTTTCTTCCAGTTCTTGAATAGTTTGGCCATCTTCGTAAGAGTCCACTGCTTAACTTTCTTCCTCAATGCAGCTGTGTCGGCATCATCCTCACATTCTGGCAGGGTGAAATGTGCCATGAGGTCATTCCAAAGACCCTCTTTGCACCTGTCGGAGACATACTCACCCTCTTTCGCCCCTTTGGTCTTATTCCACTCTCGAACGGTGATCGGGATGCGATCCCTAACCATAACTCCGCATTGTTGTTTAAATACAGTTTTAGCCTTTTCGGGTTCCACCGGTTCACCCCGTGGTGATACCCGCGTAATTGTATAACGCGTAGATGCGTCCAACTTTTTGGTTGGGCCTCGTTTGGAATATTTTTTGCTCGATGTGGAGGCCTAAGAGAAGAAACATTCATCAATTTATATATACATATATACAACTCAGTTAATGCATCTACTGATCATCAGACTTCATATATATACCTTGCCGTCGGCTTCTCCACCACCGGAGCCGTCGGCTTCTCCACCACCGGAGCCGTCGGCTACTCCACCACCGGAGCCATCGGCTTCTCCACCACCGGAGCCATCGGCTTCTCCTTGATCATTTCGATCGACCTCCTCTCCCTCACCAGAGGGGTTCAGATAAATCGATGGAGATTCGGGTGGATCAACATGGGGGGTGTCGTTGATCATATCCTCGAGAATTTCTTCCTGTGCTAGGTCTCTCTGGATTGGATCCATAGTTTTCTACAAAATGCACACGATAACATTTTTCATTCAATATTGCTGCATAAAATAACACTAAACAATAATATGAACACGCAATTTGCTACAATAATACTAAACAATAGAAAAATTCTAGTGATGCCCTAACCCTAACCCTAAGTCCGGGCGGCCCGCAAGCACCACCACCCTAACCCTATCTCCGGGGGCCCACGAGCACCACCACTCTAACCCTATGTCCGGGGGCCCGCGAGCACCACCACCCTAACCCTAAGTCCGGGGGCCCGCGAGCACTACCGGACTTAGGGTTAGTTATTTCTTTAGCTTAAGTCCGGGGGCCCGCGAGCACCACCACCCTAACCCTAAGTACGGTTGGCGCTGGGCCTAAGTTGGCGCCTATTTTTTCAAATATTACAATTTGTAACTATTAGATTTTTTAAACATTTGAATTATACAGTTTTTGCATACTTATTAATTTGAGAAAAATTTCAACAAGAAAAGTTTTTGAATTTGAATAAGTAATCCAAATCTATTTTCTGTTTTATAAAATAATTATTCTAACTAGTGAAACTAATAACCATTTTGCCATTTCCAATTTAAAAATGCATTAACTATTATATTTTGCATATGTTTGAATCTCACTAAATTTTTAACATAAAAAGTGCTTGAATTTGAATCAGAGATTCAAATCCATTTTCTATTTTATAAAATAATTATTCTAACTAGTCAAACTATTAACCATTTTTCCATTTTCATGTGATTCCGATGCTCCGGTGGTCTTCCTCCGGCGAAACCCTAGACTGGGGGCCTCGGATCGTCTACCCCTCTAGCTTTCTCCGTACGAGGGTAGCCCCTTTAGGGTTTAGGGTTTAGGGTTCAGGGTTTAGGCTTGGTCGTTGCCATAGCAAATCTAGACTCATATTTGCCGCCTCTCTCCACTCTATCCCATGGCTTTCACCATACCTCTAACCCCAGGGAGGCGGAGATGGTGTCTTTCACGGGCTAGCAGGAAAATATTTTCCGAGGCGGAACTTCCGAAGATGCCATAGGGCGTGTGCACCAAGGGCATCTTCGAGAAATTCCGCCATGGGAGATTTCCCAAACCCTTCCTCCATCCATGGGGATGAAACTCTCCATCCATGTTGGCTTGGTCGTTGCCATAGCACATCTGCACTCATATCTGCCGCCTCTCTCCACTCTATCCCATGGCTTCCACCATACCTCTAACCCCAGGGAGGTGGAGATGGAGTCTTTCACGGGCTAGCAGGAAAATATTTTCTGAGGCAGAACTTCCGAAGATGCCATAGGGCGTGTGCACCAAGGGCATCTTCGAGAAGTTCCGCCACGGGAGATTTCCCAACCCTTTCCTCCATCCATGGGGATGAAACTCTCCATCCATGTTGGCTTGTTGAGTTGCTTGCCATGGCGTATCGATGCTCCTTTTATAGGCACGGCGCCGCTTCTACTTTGTCTTCTTCCTCCGACAGGGCGTCGTGCGCTACATGCTTTATCTCATGGAGCAGTGCGTCCACCCACGCGTCCTTATCCTACCGACAGCTTTAGTCCCGGTTTGAGCCCCCACCCGGTACTAAAGGTTACCCACGCGTCCTTATCCCACCGATATTTTTTAGATGACACAAAAACCACCTTTAGTCCCGGTTGCACCCACCAGCCGGTACTAAAGGTTAGCCACCCCCCAGATAAGGCCCTCCCAGACAAGCCTCCCCCAGATAAGGCCCCCCCATCTTTTGTTCCGGTTTGAGCCCCCACCCGGGATGAAAGTTTCCCGCGCCACTGCGTTCCCGCGCTTTCCACCGGTTCCCACCTCTGTCTCAAATAAAAGGTTTAATACATTACATAGATTTATGTCTCAAATAAAAGGTTTAATTACATAGATTTATGTCTCAAATAAAAGGTTTAATACATTATTACACATCACCAACATCTAGTGTTGTGGTTTTCTTCTGCACCGTAGCCATGGAGAATCTTCATCATTTAACAGGATGCTTGGGTTAGTTTTCACTTTGAAGGGCGGAATTTCATGAAACTTATTGTAATCTTCTGACATGACTGTCTTATCATCCACTCCCATGATGTTTCTTTTCCTTGAAAGAACTATGTGGCGCTTTGGCTCATCGTATTCTGTACTCTTTTGCTTATCTTTCGTTTTTCTCGGTTTGGTAGACATGTCCTTCACATAGAAAACCTGAGCCACATCGTTGGCTAGGACGAATGGTTCATCCATGTACGCAAGATTGTGGAGATCCACTGTTGCCATGCCGTACTATTCGTCTACATGTACCCCGCCTCCTGTCAGCTTGACACATTTGCACTGAAACAAAGTGACCTTAAAAGTAGGTCCATGGTCAAGTTCCCATATCTCCTCTATGTACCCATAATATGTGTCAATCTGCCCATTTTCATCTGTTGCATCAAAGCGGACACCACTGTTTTGGTTGGTGCTCTTTTTATCTTGGGCGATCGTGTAAAATGTATTCCCATTTATCTCGTACCCTTGGAAAGTACATATAGTCGAAGATGGTAACCTGGCCAACGAGTACAACTCATCTCCAACAGTGGTGTTATTCATGAGATGTGTCTGCAACCAATTGCCAAAATACTTCTCGTGTTCCCCTTTAATCAAGGTTTCAGGCTTCCCTGGGTTTTCGGAGCGTAGAATATTCTTGTGTTTCTCGATATACGGAGCCACCACGGTGGAATTGTGTAGAACTGTGTAGTGTGCTTGAGTGAAAGAATGCCCGTCCCTACATACCATTGATTTCCTTCCTAGTGTTCCTTTTCCAGTCATCCTCCCCTCATACCGAGATTCAGGAACACCAATCGGCTTAAGGTCAGGAAGAAAGTCAACACAAAACTCAATGACCTCCTCTGTTCCATAGCCCTTGGAGATGCTTCCTTCTGGCCTAGCATGGTTATGAACATATTTCTTTAAGACTCCCATGAACCTCTCGAAGGGGAACATATTGTGTAGAAACACAGGACCGAGAATTCTAATCTCTTCGACTAGGTGAACTAGGAGGTGCGTCATAATATTGAAGAAGGATGGCGGGAACAACAACTCGAAGCTGACCAGACATTGGACCACATCAATCTGTAACCCTGATAGACTTTCTCGATCGATTACCTTCTAAGAAATTGCATTGAGGAATGCACATACCTTCACAATGGCTAGTCGAACATTTTCTGGTAGAATTCCCCTCAATGCAACCGGAAGCAATTGCGTCATAAGCACATGGCAGTCATGAGACTTTAGGTTTTGAATTTTTTTCTCTTTCATATTTACTATTCCCTTTATATTCGATGAGAAGCCAGACGGGACCTTGATCCTGAAAAGGACTTCAAAAAAGATTTCCTTCTCTTCTTTGGAAAGAGCGTAGCTGGCAAGCCCTTGAAACTGCCCTGGATGCTTGTCGTCTCATCCTTTATGATGTTGCTGGTCCTCCCGTGCTGTCGGGGTATCTTTTGACTTCCCATACAAGCCCAGGAAGCCTAGAATATTCACGCAAAGATTCTTCGTCAGGTGCATCACGTCGATTGCAGAGTGGACCTCATGCACTTTCCAATAGGGTAGCTCCCAAAATATAGATTTCTTCGTCCACATGGGTGCGTGTCCGGTAATGGGGTCTTTCGGAACAGGTTGTCCTCCAGGACCCTTTCCAAAGATTACATCCAAATCCTTGACCATACCAAATACATCAGCACCACTACGGGGGACAGGCTTCGTCCGGGTTCCTGCCTTGCCATTGAAATGCTTGCCTTTCTTCTTTAAGGGATGACTGGGCGGAAGAAAACAACGATTGTACGGGTACACATTCTTTCTACATTTATCCAGATATACTTTCAGTCTCATCTAAATAGTGCGTGCATGCATTGTATCCTTTGTTCGTCTGTCCTGAAATGTTACTAAGAGCAGGCCAATCATTGATGGTTACGAACAGCAACGCTTGTAGGTCAAATTCCTGCTGTTTGTGCTCATCCCACACACGTACACATGGTTTGGCCCACAACTGTAGAAGTTCATCAACTAATGGCCTTAGGTACACATCAATGTCGTTGTCGGGTTGCTTCGGGCCTTGGATGAGCACTGGCATCATAATGAACTTCTGCTTCATGCATAACCAAGGAGGAAGGTTGTAGATACATAGAGTCACGGGCCAGGTGCTCTGACTGCAGTTCTGCTCCCCAAAAGGATTCATGCCATCGGTACTTAGAACAAACCATAAGTTCCTTGCGTCACCAGCAAAGTCCGGGAAGTCTCTCTTGATTTTTCTCCACTGCCGACCATCAGCAGGGTGCCTCAACATCCCGTCTTTCTTACGGTCTTCCATGTGCCATCACAACAACTTGGCATGCTCTTTATTTCTGAACAAACGTTTCAACTGTGGTATTATAGGAGCATACCACATCACCTTGGCAGGAACCCTCTTCCTGGGTTGCTCGCCCTCAACATCACCAGGGTCATCTTTTCTGATCTTATACCGCAATGCAGTGCATACCGGGCATTTATCCATATTCTCATACTTCTCACCGCGGTAGAGGATGCAGTCATTAGGACATGCATGTATCTTCTGCACGTCTAATCCTAGAGCGCAGACAAGTTTCTTTGCTCCGTACGTACTGGAGGGCAATTGGTTATTTCTTGGAAGCAGCTTCTTCATTATTACCAGCAACTTTTCAAATCCCGAGTCAGTCATACCGGTCTCTGCCTTCCACTTCAACAATTCCAGTGTGCTACCCAACTTCTTCTGGCCATCTTCACAAGTTGGATACAGCAATGTGTTGTGGTCCTGTAACATCTGCTCGAACTGCAACCTCTCCTTTTCGGTGTCGCAGTCTCGCCTTGCATCACTAATGACCTGACCAAAATCATCAACGGGCTCATCTGGTTCCCGTTCTTCACCCCCTTCTTTTTCATTATCTTCAACTGTGGTATCATCGTATTCAGGGAACATAGATCGGTAGTTGTCATCATCGTTCTCTTCTTCATCGCCGTCTTCCATCATAACCCCTCTTTCTCCGTGGTTGGTCCAAACATTATAGCCGGACATGAAACCGGACCGAAGCAGGTGGCTCTGAATGACTCTTGAGGAAGTCTGAGCCTGCTCATTCCGACATTCAACACATGTACAACACATAAAACCATCCCGCCGCTTGTTCGCCTCGGCCACAAGGCGAAAAGAATGCACGCCTTCTCTGTAAGCGTCAGAGCGTCGGTCACCGTACATCCATGGGTGCCTCATCTGCATCATACAACCATGCATATATATCAAACGCAATCACGATGCTTAAATTAGTATCGCGCAGTCAAAACGAGAAAATAGTTGCTAACCTTTTAGGACACTTCAAAACAAAGAGGAGAAACCTTAAGTGTCGCTCTAGCACCTCATATCAAATTTTGTCTTGTGTGAACTCAAGTGGCATCGCTCTAATAGGCATTTCACCGAACACCTCTAGTGCATATGAAGAAAAAAAGTTAGCACAAAGTTTATACCCACCTCTCACATAGGAAAAAAAATAGGAGAGAGTGGAGGGCTGGGTGCATATATATAGGGCTAGGCCATTAGTCCCGGTTTGAGATACAAACCGGGACTAAAGGTTCTGCCAGGAGCACGCGCGCCGGCCCAGACCCATTTGTCCCGGTTTGTATCTCAAACCGAGACTAATGGTTCCTTATGGACCGGTACATAGTGCCTCGGCCTCCTCGGGCCGTATGGTTCGGACCATTAGTCCCGGCCCCAGCCACAGCCGGGACTAATGGCCCGAACCAAAGGCCCATTTTCTACAAGTGCTTTGTTGTGGAGGCTAGCAAAAGACTGGGAGCGACAAACTAAGAGAGCAATAATGGCCATAATCATGCAGAGCGACAAAACATCATTGATCAAAGCATAAAGTGATACTACAAGTAGAATACTAAAGGATCATAAAGGCTATGGTGACTTTGGATAGTCATAACATGGTGTGAGCATGTGCCAAGTCAACCCAAATAAAGCATCAAAGGAGAATACCACTATACTATGCTTTAATATGCTAAAACAACACATGATTCATCCAAGGCACATTAAGCAGTCTCAATTGTTTATAACAAGTCATGCTACAGCAAAGAATACTAAGCATAAAGCCAAAACAATATCAAGCATGGCATGACAAAGCATAGGCCACACTCAAAAACAAACTCTCTTTACCACTTAAGCATGAGCTTTTCTACTCTTTTCGAAACCAAACCAAACTATTTGAAAACCAATGCATGAAAGAGGGGGTCCAACCAATTTATTCAGCAAACTAAGAAAACCAAGCAAACGAAAACCAAAAACAAAAAACGAAGACGCTCCAAGAACAACACAACTGTGCATGAAACAATAAAAATGAAGTGTTTGGAATAAACCTGGAATTTTTATTGATGAAGAAGGGGATGCCTTGGGCATCCCCAAGCTTTGACACTTGTACTTCTTGTATATTTCTTGGGGTGACACACGTGGCATCCCCAAGCTTGAGCTTTAGTCCATTCTTCATCTCATTACATCATTCCTTCCATACACTTGAAATTTTTCCTTCATACAAAACTTCACACAATCTTTATTACCAACATTAGTGCACTCAAGATAATAGGTATTTAGGTTCAGTTTCAACACCAATAAAACTTCCATTAAAACACAAGATACTGTAGCACTTCTCTCAAAAATCTCAATTCCCCAAAAGAACTCAAAAAGGAACCAACAAGAAGTAAATGCAAAAAATGGCAGAAATTTGTCAAAACAGACCAGCAGGTAAAGATGAATTTTTTCGAAGACCTTCTGCTACCCAAGTCAAAAAGTGTTGAACTAACGAAAGTTAGATAACAACCTGGGGCAGAAGCACAAAATTTCACGCCTTAAATATACGTTCAGAGATTTTACACGAATATTTACGGTGAAGCAAAGAAATATGTTTCGGGACAGCAACTTTCCCAAGCATTACTTCTCTCTCATTAGAGGTTACTCTTGGCACAAAAATCACACAAAAATGATAAGGAGAGGTTATTACAGAGGTAATAACTTCCAAGACTCAACTAAAACTTTTGGGTTATC
This sequence comes from Avena eriantha, assembly GCA_910589775.1. Taxonomy (NCBI): domain Eukaryota; kingdom Viridiplantae; phylum Streptophyta; class Magnoliopsida; order Poales; family Poaceae; genus Avena; species Avena eriantha. The sequence goes on along the minus strand of OU342744.1, from coordinate 311,972,744 downwards.
TCCCAATAAGTACTTTTCTTTAACGCCTTTAAGTTAGGCATGATAGTTTGAGAAGATGCTCACATAAGACATATGAACTGAAGTAAAAGAGAGCATCAAGAAGCAAATTCAAAACACATTTAAGTCTAACACACTTCCTATGCATAGGAATCTTGTAAATAAACAAGTTATGAGCACAAAGCAACAAGCATATGAAAGCAAAACAAGCGCAACTTCAAGACTTTCAACATAAAGAGGGGAAACTTAATATTATTGAGACACATAAAACCATGTTTCCCTCTATCATAATAACTTTCAGTAGCATCATGAATAAAATTAACAATATAACTATCACATGAAACATTCTTATCGTGAGCCACATGCATATAATCATTATTACTCTCCACATAAGCATAGTCATTCTTATTAATTGTAGTGGGAGCAAATCCAACAAAATAGCTATCATTATTATTCTCATCACCATAATCATCAAATATAGGAGGCATATTGTAATCATAATTAATTTCCTCCTCAATAGTAGGTGGACGGAAAATATCATATTCATCATTGTAATCATCATATATTGGAGGTTTGGTATCATCATAAGCAACAGAATAGCTATCTTCCAAAGCTGGGGAACTAAAAAGATCATTTTCATAAAAACTAGCTTCCCCAAGCTTAGACTTATCCATAGCATTAGCAATAATGGTGTCCAAATAATTCATACTAACAACATTGCTATTAGCATGCAAATAAAGTTCCATAGGTTTTTTAATTTTCACTTCAAACACTTCATGTCCTAACTCAAGGTAAATACTATAAAGCTCTCTAATTTTGTTGTTGTTTTCCATTAAGCCTAACTAGTGAAAACAAGAAACAGAAAGACAAAATTGCAGAATCTAAAGGAAATAACTTCGAGCACTCACACCAGAGGATGTGAGTACCTTTTACCTTACCTCCCCGGCAACGGCGCCAGAAAATAGGCGTTTGCCGTGGGAGGTTCTTCTTCTTTAATCCTCCGATGTGAATACCTTTTACCTTACCTCCCTGGCAACAGCGCCAGAAAATAGCTTGATGTCTATGCACTTCTATTTTTGTAGACAGTTGTTGGGCCTCCAAGTGCAGAGGTTTGTAGAACAGCAGCAAGTTTTCCCTTAAGTGGATCACCCAAGGTTTATCGAACTTAGGGAGGAAGTGGTCAAAGGTATCCCCTCTCAAGCAACCCTGCAATCAAGATACAAGAAGCCTCTTGTGTCCCCAACACACCCAATACACTTGTCAGATGTATAGGTGCACTAGTTCGGCGAAGAGATAGTGGAATACAAGTGGTATAGATAATTATGAGTGGTAACGGTGATAGAAGATAGCTTGATGGCGTGGAAAAGACTAAAGGCAAACTGAAATAAAGATAGAAGCAAGCAAACATGTAACAGATCTAATTGCAAACAGTGTTTCAATGCTTACAAACAAGGCCTAGGGATCATACTTTCACTAGTGAACACTCTCATATAAATATATCATCTTCATGATACTACTCTGAACTACTCTCCGGTTGGACACTCTAATCGATGGTAGGGCTATAACAGCACACCTCAAAGTAAGCCTTTCCCATCTAGATAACCCCACACTGTCACCTTGAGCACTAGATGGTTCCAACAAACAACACAATTTCATAAAGACATCCAACTCCAAATATAACGCATAACAAGTATTAGTAATCTCTAGCCTAAGTGCCACCATTGTGTGCACACTGTCAACTTCACACACATGGGGAGAGCAGAGATCTATTAAAGAACTTGAGTAGCAAGGTAGATCTACTTGATTACAAAGCTCATGATCACAATATGATCATGCATAGAGAGAGAGAGATGAACACATAGCTACCGGTAGAACCCTTAGCCTCGAGAGAGAACTACTCCCTCCTCATCATGGGAATCAGCAATGGTGATGGAGATGGTGGTGGAGATTGATGGAGATGGCTCTGGGGGCACTTCCCCGTCCCGACAGGGTGCCGGAATAGAGACTTTCTGTCCCCTGAATCTCCCCTTCAGTGGCGGCGGCGCTGCGGAACTTTTCGTGGCTGGAGGCTTGATGACTTAGGGTTTATGCATCCGGAGGCTTCTTATAGGCGAAGAGGCAAGGTCGATGGTCAGCCAGAGGGCCCACACCATGCCCTGGCGCGGCCTAGGTGGACCCGTGCCTAGGGGGTGTGGCCACCCTATGGCCCCTCTCCGACTCTCCTTCTAGCTCCGTGAGGCTTTCGGGAAAATAGTAACTTCGGATTTTGTCTCGTCCAATTCCAAGAATATTCATTTTCTGACTTCATGGAACCAAAAACAGCAGAAAACATGCAACTGGCACTGTGGCTCTTGTTAATAGGTTAGTCCAAGAAATCATATGAAAATTACTCCAAAGTGTCGACAAAACATAAGAAAGTAAATAAAACCAAGCATGGAACATCAAAAATTGTAGATACATTTGCAATGTATCACCCTTTCACAACTCCTTACAAAAGGTGTCTTGGTCATCTTGCCCAGAAGGTAGGATTTGCATGTCTCGAACGACTCCAAGTCGAACGAAGTTAGGAGTCCATCATCATGGAGCTTCTTCATGCGTTTCCAACTTATATGACCAAGTCGACAGTGCCAAAAGTAAGTCATATCAGATCATTTGATTTCAACATTTTCACATTTATGTTATAGACCGACCCACCATCAAGATTCAAAATAAATAACCCGTTCTGAACGGGTGCAAAGCCGTGAAACATATCATTGAAATATAAAGAACAACCATTGTTCTTAATATTAGACTCATAGCCTTGTCTCATCAAGCATGAGGTAGAAATGATGTTTCGACTAAGCACTGGAACATAATAATAATTATTTAGTTCCATTAAGAATCCTGAAGGTAATTGAAGTTGCATCGTGCCGACTTCCAATGCAGCAACTCTTGCTTTGTTGCCGACCCGAATGTCAATCTCGCCTCTTGCAACGCCCCTAGTTCTTACTAGTCCCTGCAACAAGTTGCAGATATGAATGACTGATCCGGTATCATATACCCAAGAACTATCGGGTGCATCATCAATATAAAGGTCTATAACATTGCAAACAAGTGTACCTGAGTTGGAAGTCACACCTCCACTCTTGGCTTTATCCGCCAAATACTTGGAGCAATTCCTCTTCCAGTGGCCATCCTTCTTGCAATAGAAGCAAGCGGATCCGGCTGAAGGAGATGACTTAGTCCCTGAGGAAATGCTTGGTATCTCATCCTGAGCATTACCTCCTGACTTAGCCTTCTTCTTCTTAGTCCAAGAACTCTTCTTAAACTTAGCCTTATTCTGTACCACCAACACTTGGCTAGTACCTTTCTTAAGATCAACCTCTGCCTGCTTAAGCATCCCATGTAATTCAGTGAGCTTCTTATCCATACCATGCATGTGGTAGTTCGATATGAACTGACCATACACACTAGGAAGAGAATTTGGAATTATATCTGTAGCGAACTCTTCGCTAATGGGGTAGCCAAGCCTTTCCAGAGACTGCACGTAACCAACCATCTTGATCACATGCGGACTCAGTGGATCACCATCCTTAAGCTTACAACTCAGCAAAGCTTGAGAGACTTGATACCTCTTGGTCTTTGCCTGAGCCTGGAACATACTTTTGAGGCTTTCGATCATATCGTAGGCCTCAACATTCTCGAACTGCTGTTGCAAGTCCGATTCCATGTGAGCAAGCATAAGACAGCTAATTTCTGTAGACTCATCACATGTTCTACGATAGGCATTGGTTGTTGCGACACTCGCATTCTCATCCGGCGCATCTGGGAGCGGGTTGTCTAGAACATGGTCCCTTCTTTCTTGTTTGAGAACAATTCTCACATTACGATACCAGTTGGTGAAGTTTGTTCCATTAAGTTTATCTTTCTCTAGGATGGTCCTCAAAGCAAAACTGGATAACTGAGGGAGACTGCTACTAGGTGCCATTATCTACAACAGAAATATGCAAAACACTTAAGACAAGTATTCATAAAAGAGCAGGCGTATTAAACACTTTAATACTTATGCTCCCACTAGAACCAACACCCCTCCGATGGTTACTTCGTGATTCAGGATCCTAAATAAGCAAGCCGACTAGTGAGCTTTAGCATCACCGCTAGCCATCAAGTGATCTAGGTAGGCAACTACTTGCCAATCGCATCTCATGCGACTCCTATTGGTCGGGTGGCATCACATGCCCCAGCTCCTGACCGCCCTCTCCCCGAGCCCCACAACCGTTGTGATAGACCCGTCTAGCTTACCAAGTGCTTCCGCTGTAAGAGTCCGACTCGAACCCATCTAGTCGAAGAGAATTGGTAGCACCTCAATTTTATGAGCCCACTACCAAGAATGTCCGACTTGTGATGGTGCAGCACTAGCGGGGAGAGCGACTAGACCTTCTTTGACGGATTTAAAGTTTAACCACTATCTCATAGAGGTAAAACTAGAGACATAACAATCACACAAAATAATCCAATTATAATGTGAAATGGTATGGCTCTCTTCATGGCGATCTCCATCTCCATGAACCTGTTCGTCATGCCTTTGGCTGCAGTGGCCTTCAAGTCCTCCAAACATGCTACACTAGCACCAAGGAATTTACAAGAAGATGGCATCTCATGCCGACACGCATGTCGTTATACAATAACAGTGACAGCACTTTGGCTCCAGCCGGCTGACAAACCCATGATACACAGATCACGTATGGATTACACACATCACATGCACATAAGCCATACCATTCACAACTTCCTACAAAAACGAGTTATGCATAGATACGATATCTACCGGTGTTGTGAACCTCGCAACGTCATCTAATGCGCTACGACAGGGCGAAGCCGGCGGTCCGAACCATGGATTCCTTCATTGGATAAAACACTTTTACCCAAATCTGATCCCTGTGCAGATCTGATCAATCTCATTGATCATCCGCACCTGATCTTCCATGCACCCCCGAGTGCGATTGATCCAATCAATCTTGCACAAAACTGATCTATCTCATAGATCGACCACCGAAACCCTAAGTGGATCTCATCCACCACCTCGTGCATATCCAATACACACAGATCTAGAGCCTAAAACCAGAAGCTTTCGCTCTGATACCTCTGTTGGGCCATGCAGAGATAAATAAAAACTTTTTCCCTAACACGGAACTCCCAAGATCCAGCTCAGGTTATAGGCCACGAGATTACCGCTAGACGCGCAGACGCGGAAGTTGATGTAGCACGTCGAAGCAATGCCGAACGATCCCCGGACAGCCCTTCCGAATCCCACGAACTCCTTCGTCAAATATGCACGAGCTTCCCCGTCTCCAGCGCCGCACGTGCAACGCCTCTACCGGTATCCACACATATAAGAAGGAGCTTCGGATAGAGGACTGCTAGATCATGTCTAGCCCGAAATGGAAGTGGAGGAAGTGACGGCTAGGTTAGGGACTATCCCTTGTCACTCCACTTATGATGAGGACATCCCTACAATTACACCTACCCCAATGACTACTGAAGATGCTACAACTGTTGCAAGAGAGGATCAGTCCAATGAGATTAGAATTGGACCTATTACAAGAGCTCGTGCTAAGCTACTAGAACAACAGGTGAATTTACTCCTAAACGAATCTGGTACTTTGATTGATGAGAACTTTATACTGCCTAAGTCTATGCATTTATGTATGATCAGGTTCGTTGGGGAAACAAGCATGGCGCGAGGAGGAGAAGGGCTACAAGAGAAGCCCAACATGATGATCGCCCAAGGATGCGCGAGGGAGGAGCGGGAGGAAGGCGCAAGAGAAGATCATCAAGACGGAGGCAAGAAGATCTGCCACGACCGGAGTGTCCGGCCGGATCCACCGGACTGTCCGGCCTGGTCGAGAGGCGAACTGGTGTGGACAATCAGAATATTAAATCGGACACTGCCCGGACACCATCCAGAAACTTTGAAGTTTCCGGCCAGACCGGACTGTCCGGCACGCTCCACCCGGAGTGTCCGGCCTGACCGGACTGTCCGACCGATTTCGGCCGGAGTGTCCGCCCGCCGACTGAATCTGGTCTGAGTCGGTTTGTATCAGTTTGAGTCATTTGCGTGTCGTTTCGGTTTCTGGCCGCCCCAGCTGCCCTTATAAGCCCTGGGACGACCCCTAGTTAGGTTTTAGACCACGTTAAAATATTTTGGAGTTGTTTCTTTCATAGAACCTCTGGAATTACCTTGTGTTCGAATCTACCAACTATAATTGAGTGTGATCTGTTGTTCCATTGGGAATTAGTAGATTGCATACTACCGTTCGTGGTCACGGCTCCGTTCACAAGAGCGTGGTGTTGAATATCCTACAAGGTTCGAGAGCTGTTGCATTGGCATCAGGGATCGAGCGAGAGAGTTCATATCTATAGGCTAGTTATCTATCATCCACCATCATCACCGCCATCCGCTTACTGAGAAGATCGGGCCACCGCATATCTTCTTGGTATCAGATTTCTAGTGTTGCCTCGGTAAGCATCCACAAATCCATCCATAGATTAGAGATTGTTTTTCGTCCTATACAGAAAAAGCCTTACAAAAAGATTTGACATAGACTAGATTGCATCGTTTTCGAGTTTTAGTTGCTGATTGTATCTTCTCGTAGATCCGATCTGCAGGTTTTCCTCGTAGGAGTCTAGTTTCCGTTTGTGTCTAGGTTTAGGGTTTGATCTTGTTTTCCACGGTTTCCACCGTTACCGTTTCCGCAAGTCTTTATCGTTTTTTCCGAGTCCACATAGCGTACTTTTGTTTGCATACCATAGACACAGCCTATCTACAGCATCTGTGCCTAGGAACGTACCCACGAGACTAGTTGCTTTGCTTCGACAAGCTGCTCATTAGGTTTTTGAAGTGCAGAAATTTTTGACGGGCATAACCCGGACTATCTGGCCGAATCACACCGGACTATCCGGCCCAACCGGAGTCTCCGGCGCATATCAACCAGACTATCCGGCCCAGTTCTGTTATAAGTTGCTGTACTCGTTTGCATTGAGTAATATAGTTGAAAAATCAAAAAAACAAAAAGACTAAAGAAAAGAGAATCAATATTAAAAAAAGAGAGAGAAAAGAGCTACAAGTCTGACAAAAAGAGATATCAAAGTGTGCAATATTGGAGGCCTTGTTGTGTATAGCACTAGTAGATTGGGCAATCTTGTGCCTGTTCTATTTGAGGTATTACTAGCGTCTCTCTTGTGCATTGCAATATTCCTTTTCATAAGTTGCTTTGCCACGTTTATCTCCACTTTGTGTGTTTCTTGGGTATTTGTACGATCAGCACTAGGACTTGTTTGCGGTGTAGATAGGATACCATACCTATAGCTCCACCTTTACATAACCTGTGTGTCCTGTGATCGTTCTCTATACCTTTGATATTCACTTCATCACATCAAGTGCATCAGTCTTTGATTTCGTTTGGTAGAGAATCTCTATTCACTTTGGAACGGTAAGATCTCCTTTCTTATAGTTGTGAGTGAGTTGTGAGAGTTTCCACCATACAAATTCTGATTTTTGCACTAACCTACTAATCATGTCTACTAGTGATGATGATGTTGTGTTGCAGAAAAAGAAGGATGAGGAGCTCATCAATTGGCGTGAATATGAGGCTTTGAAATCCCACTTGACACGTGTGTTTACTAACACGACAGATGTCATTGACAAGAATCTCCAAGATATGAACATGAGATTGGATCAGCATGTTGGGACGGTTGATACTATCCAAACGCAAGTGGCTACGCTCAATGTCAATGTCACCGCTTTGCAGCAATCCATTGAGGGTTTGACAGCCGCCTTACATAGAAGGGAAGATCCTCAACATGATGATGCCTTTGATGATTTCGAGGAGGGTAGCGCTGTTGATGCTGCTCCACATGTTGGCAGGGGATGTGCTATTCCCCCTGTCCATGCACCGGCTCATGGTCGTGGGTTTGCCCATCTTGGGCGTGGTCCACGTGTGCCCAACCAAGTTGCTGATGATGGTTTGGGCAAGCCAAAATTCTCAATTCCTAAGTTTGATGGTTCCATTGATCCTGAAGACTACCTCACATGGGAGTTGAAGATTGAGAAACTCTGGCGCTTATTTGACTATCCAGAAGATAAGAAGGTCAAACTTGCAGCATCTGAATTTGATGGTTATGCTTTACGTTGGTGGGATGCTCTTGTGCAACATAGGAGGGAGGACAATGAACTTCCTATGAGGGATTGGCACGAGATGAAGCAAATCATGAAAGCTCGTTTCGTACCAACCAATTACTTGCGATTAGTTTTTGATAAATTGACGCAACTGAAGCAAGGCACCATGACAGTTGATGAGTACTACATGGAGATGGAGATGCTTATGCAGTGTGCTAGAATTTGTGAGTCCATTGAGATGACCATGTAGTGATTCCTAAACAATTTGAAGTTACCGATCAAGAGAATTGTTCGTCATCACAAGTATGAGACCATGAATGAGTTCTTGCATCATGCTAGAGAGGCCGAATCCCAGTTGGCAGAAGAGGCAAAGTCACGGGCTCGTTTTTCGTCCTCCAGCAGATTTTCGGCCAGGTCCACACCTTCTACAGCCGCGCCACAAGTTTCTGCTCCTTTTACACCATCGGCCAAGCCCGCAAGTGCACATTCGTTTGGTTCTAATGCTCAAAAACTCGCTGCTCCTTCTGCTAGCTCGGGTTCCAACATGTCTACTGCACATACTCGTGATGTGGTGTGCCATACTTGTGGAGGAAGAGGTCACTACAAGAAAGAGTGTCCAAACAGCAAGGTTATGTTTGTTAATGAACAAGGTGAAGTAGAGAGTAGAGATGAAGCTTCTGATGATGATATTGATAACGGCGAGGTTGGTGCTGATGCATATGTTGAGCGTGCACCCACTATTGTCGTATCTTCACGTGTACTTAGTGTACAACTGGTTGAGGAATCCCAGCGTTGCAACTTGTTCCAAACAAAAGCTCTAGTTGGACCAAACAAACCTTGCAAGGTAATTATTGATGGAGGTAGCTACAGAAATCTTGCAAGTAAGGAACTATGTGCCAAACTGAATTTGACATACTTACCTCATCCCAAACCATACTACATACAATGGTTGAGCTACAATGGTGAGATGAAGGTAAATCATATGGTACGTGTGAATTTTCAAATAGGGCCATACAACTATTCTATTTATTTTGATGTGGTTCCTATGACTGTTTGTCACCTACTATTGGGTCGGCCTTGGCTCTATGATAGCCATGTGCAACACAATGGCCGAGCCAATACATATCACTTGGAACTCAAAGGAAAGAAGATTACTATGCGGCCAATGACACCACAAGAAATTGTGAATGATTCTCGCCAGAAGATAGAGGTGAACTTGAAGGAAGATACTACCACTCGGCGAGACTATGTCACAGCTGTTCCTGATGTAATTGAGCCTAAATTGAGTGATATAACGAAAAGTGAGAGAGTGCCTGGGTTATTGATATTAGCCACCAAGGAGGATATGAGAGAGTTTCGTGAGGATCCTATAGCCATGCCACTTGTGCTCATGTATAAGGGCGAGGTATTGGTTTCTAATGACATGACCCCTATTTCTCTTGGTGTCTCTTCTGTTTTGCAGGACTTTGGGGATGTGTTTCCAGAGGACGTACCCGCAGGTTTGCCTCCATTGCATGGTATAGAACATCAAGTGGACCTGATTCCTGGCGCCACACTTCCCAACCATGCACCGTACAGGACTAATCCCGAAGAAACTAAGGAAATTCAGAAGCAAGTACAAGCGTTGCTGGATAAAGGGTACATTCGTGTCTCTCTTAGCCCTTGTGATGTTCCTGTTATTTTAGTTCCTAAGAAAGATGGTACTTGGCGCATGTGTGTTGATTGTAGAGCGATTAATAACATCACTATTCGATATTGTCATCCTATTCCACGCTTAGAGGATATGTTAGATGAATTGAGTGGTGCTGCTGTTTTCTCTAAAATTGACTTGCGTAGTGGTTATCATCAAATTAGGATGAAAGAAGGGGATGAATGGAAAACTGCTTTCAAAACTAAATTCGGTTTGTATGAGTGGTTAGTTATGCCGTTTGGTCTTACTAATGCACCTAGTACTTTCATGCGTTTGATGAATCATGTTTTGAGAGAGTTTATTGGTTGTTTCGTGGTTGTTTACTTTGATGATATCCTCATATACAGCCACACCAAATCTGAACATTGCACTCATATTAGACAAGTTTTGCAAGTGTTACGTGATAATAAACTGTATGCTAATCTTGAGAAGTGTACATTTGCAAAAGATAAGGTCATATTCCTAGGATTTGTTGTTTCTAAGCATGGAGTAGAGGTAGATCAATCTAAAATTGAATCAATTCAGAATTGGCCTACTCCAATGAATGTTAGTCAAGTGCGTAGTTTCCACGGTCTCGATGGTTTCTATAGGCGCTTTGTGAAAGATTTTAGCACCATTGCTGCACCTTTAAATGATTTGACAAAGAAAGGTGTTCCTTTTGTTTGGGGCGCGGCCCAAGACATTGCTTTTGATACGTTAAAACGTTTGCTTACTTCTGCACCATTACTTGCATTACCTGATTTTTCGAAGCAATTTGAAGTTGAATGTGATGCTAGTGGTATAGGCATAGGTGGCGTTTTGATGCAAGAGGGTCGGCCTATAGCTTATTTTTCTGAGAAATTGACTGGTGCTCATTTGAATTATTCTATCTATGATAAAGAATTGTATGCGCTTGTGAGAGTACTTGAAGTTTGGCAACATTATTTGTGGCCAAAGGAATTCATCATACATTCTGATCATGAAGCATTGAAATACTTGAAAGCTCAATCAAACTTGCATAGAAGATTAGCTAAATGGTTGAGTTCATTGAGTCTTTTCCTTACATCATTAACTATAAGAAGGGAAAAGAGAACGTTGTTGCTGATGCTCTATCTAGGAAGAACATGCTATTAACCAATCTAGATGTTAAAATTCCTGGATTAGAAGTTATTTGTGCACTTTATGCAACTGACCATGATTTTGTTGAACCATATCGTTTGTGTGCTCTTAGAAACGCATGGGATAAGTATCATATACATGATGGATATTTGTTTCGAGCTAACAAACTATGTATTCCAGAATCGTCGTTGTGTTTGTTCTTAGTGCAGGAGTCACATGCTGGTGGTTTGATGGGTCACTTTGGGCGTGAGAAGACGTTGCTCATGCTTGCTGATCACTTTTATTGGCCCAAGATGAGGTGTGATGTGTATAGATTGGTGAGCCGATGTATTACATGCCACAAGTCGAAATCTAAGTTGAAGCCTCACGGTTTGTATACACCTCTCTCTGCACCTACTACTCCATGGGAAGACATTAGTATGGATTTTGTGCTAGGTCTACCTAAAACTCAGAGAGGTCATAATTCTATATTTGTGGTAGTGGATAGGTTCTCTAAGATGGCTCATTTTATTGCCTGCCACAAAAGCGACGATGCGTCGCATGTTGCTAACCTGTTTTTAGGGACATTGTGAGATTACATGGAGTACCAAAGACGATTGTTTCTGACCGTGACGTGAAGTTCATGAGCTACTTTTGGAAGACCTTATGGGGGAAGCTAGGAACGAAGTTGCTTCTCAGTACTACATGTCACCCCCAAACAGATGGTCAAACGTAGGTGGTGAATCGAACATTGTCACAGCTGCTAAGGGCCATGATTAAAAAGAATCTGCGGGAGTGGGAAGAGTGTTTGCCACATGTTGAATTTACTTACAACAGGGCTGTGCATTCAACTACTCAGTTTTGTCCTTTTGAGGTGGTGTATGGTTTCAAACCATTGACACCACTTGATATGTTGCCTCTGCCATTACATGAGAGAGTTGATATGGAGGCATCGAAACGTGCTGATTATGTGAAGAAAATACATGAGAAGACTCGAGAGGCTATTGAGAAGAAAGGCAAGAACATTGCTGCTGCAAGGAATCAAGCAAGGAAAGAAGTGTTGCTCGAGCCTGGAGATATGGTTTGGGTGCATTTACGCAAGGATAGGTTTCCACTACTTCGAAAGTCAAAATTGAAGCCACGTGGTGCTGGTCCTTACAAGGTTTTAGCCAAGATTAATGATAACGCCTACTCGGTTGATATACCTATTGAGGAGTTTGGTGGAGTTAGCAACAGCTTCAACGTTGCTGACTTGTCACCATATGCTGGAGAAGACCTTGGAGCGTCGAGGTCGACGCCTTTTCAAGGGGGGGGGAGATGATGAGGACATCCCTACAATTACACCTACCCCAATGACTACTGAAGATGCCACAATTGTTGCAAGAAAGGATCAGTCCAATGAGATTAGAATTGGACCTATTACAAGAGCTCGTGCTAAGCTACTAGAACAACAGGTGAATTTACTCCTAAACGAATCTGGTAATTTGATTGATGAGAACTTTATACTGCCTAAGTCTATGCATTTATGTATGATCAGGTTCGTTGGGGAAACAAGCATCGCGCGAGGAGGAGAAGGGCTACAAGAGAAGCCCAACATGATGATCGCCCAAGGATGCGCGAGGGAGGAGCAGGAGGAAGGCGCAAGAGAAGATCATCAAGACGAAGGCAAGAAGATCTGCCACGACCGGAGTGTCCGGCCGGATCCACCCAGACTGTCCGGCCTGGTCGAGAGGCGAACTGGCATGGACAATCAGAATATCAAATCGGACACTGCCCGGACACCATCCGGAAACTTTGAAGTTTCCGGCCAGACCGGACTGTCCGGCACGCTCCACCCGGAGTGTCCGGCCTAACCGGACTGTCCGGCCGATTTCGGCCGGAGTGTCCGCCCGCCAACCGAATCTGGTCCGAGTCGGTTTGTATCAGTTTGAGTCGTTTGCATGTCGTTTCGGTTTCTGGCCGCCCCAGCTGCCCTTATAAGCCCTGGGACGACCCCTAGTTAGGTTTTAGACCACGTTAAATTATTTTGGAGTTGTTTCTTTCATAGAACCTCTGGAATTACCCCGTGTTCAAATCTACCAACTATAAGTGAGTGTGATCTGTTGTTCCATTGGGAATTAGTAGAATGCATACTACCGTTCGTGGTCACGGCTGCGTGCGCAAGAGCGTGATGTTGTGAATATCCTACAAGGTTCGAGAGCTGTTGCATTGGCATCAGGGATCGAGCGGGAGAGTTCATAGCTACAGGCTAGTTATCTATCATCCACCATCATCACCGCCATCCGCTTACTGAGAAGATCGGGCCACCCCATATCAACTTATATACACTCCTAGTTGGGCTCAACGCTTGAGGCCCATCTAGGCTGTACTCCAATCTCCATATGGATCTAATCCACATGGGCTCCTTACCCTTAAGTGTGTGACCCTGTAGGTTCACGTGCACCTGGACACGACATGAGCTACTCCTCCAAGTATCCCGTCATGTCTTTGAGTCCAACTCACTCCCATGAACACTCGGTCTTAAGTCGATAGATGGTAGCGGTCTCTAGCGAGACGTGCCAACTCCCAAGTGCCGTAAAGTCAGAAGACGGACCTTCAATGTGACTTTCGTCCAAGTCCCTTTGCCTCATGATATATCTGTTAAGCTATAGGAGAGTAGTTGCCATCCCTTAAATAGTTTAACTCTCTTCTCGTACCATGATATGTGATTCACTGGACTAACTCTTACTCCGACTCCTTAGTTAATACTTAACTGAGTAGCGCATGGCCATGCTTCCAAATCATATCACACGAGAGGGCCTAGAGAATATCTCTCCATTACGGAGGGGCAAATCCCATCTTGGTAATCCACATCACGCAGCTTGCTTCACAAATAACCCGAACTCTACCTTTATAACTGCCCATTTACGGAACAGCGTTTGATAGAACCTAAGTTGGCGATCCACAACTCAGATCATGCAATCACCTCAGGTCAAAGGATTCCATTGCTTGAGACTGCAAATGACAACATGCTCGTTGCATCTCAACTGTGGGTCAGTCCGACTCGCTAAACTCTTTAGCTAAATCAGTGTAAGTCGGAATAGCATCACCATGCCCATGACAAGTGGAACCGTGTCATCAGCCGACTTGCACATTGGTCTAAGTTGTGTGTCCAGCACAACCTCAACGACCAAGGACAATCTAGTATGAACAATCATGAATATATAGTTTCACAACTGAATCACGTATTCAGTGATACATATCTGATGTTCATACAAGGACAACTTTACTTTATGAATACTTTGGGAAATATCATCAACCATGATTGCCTCTAGGGCATATTCCCAATAGTATGAACTACTGATATGTGTCATTGAATATGTGATTTGATTGTGGAACTTTATATTCATGTTGTTCATACTAGATGTCTTTGTTCATTGAGGTTTTGCTGGACACACAACTTATACTAATGTGAAAGTTGGTTGATGAGTAAGTTCCACTTGTCATGGGCATGGTGTTCCTATTCTGACTTACACGGACTCGGCTAAAGGGTTTAGCGAGTCGGACTGAGCCATATTGAGATACAATGAACAATTTGTCATTTGTATATCTCAATCAATGTAATCCTTACACCTGAGGTTATTACACAATCCAAATTGTGGATCACCGACTTAGGTTCTGTCAAATGTTGTTTCGACAAAGGGAAATTATAATGGCAGAGTTCCAGTCGACTGAGAATCAAGTTGCGTGATGTGGATGACCAAGATGGGATTTTTCCCATCTAACTGGAGAGATATTCTCTAGGCCCTCTAAGAAGATATGATTCGAAAAGCATGGCCTTGCACAACTCGGTTAAGTGTTAATCGAGGCGGTCAACTGAGAGTTAGTCGGACGAATCACTTATCTAGGATCAAGAAGAGAGTTGAGCTATTCAAAGGATGATGATTATTCGCCTATAGCTTGACAAGATGTATCGTGAGGAAAAGGGGACTTAGACACAAGTCGCATTGGAAGGTATGTCTTCATGACTCTTTGGTACTTGGGAGTCGGCATGTTCTACTAGGAGCAACTACCAACTGATTGATTGCGAGTGAGACTCGGATCATGTCCGAGTCACCATGAGCCTGTCGGGTCACACACTTAAGAGCGGGAGATAGTTTGGGTTGTACCCGAACCGGTAATCTATTTGGGTTGGACCCGAATAGGACAAGGACTGAGTTAGCGAGTTGGACTCGTAGTGACTAGTATAGGCCTTTTAGTGAATGGGCCACAAGTGAGTGGAGCCCACTTTCACTCCCTATATATACTAGGGCACATATGCCCAAGTGGCTACGGTTACGTCATTCCATGCATTGGAAACCCTAGCTCTAGTCTAGTTCTATCTAGACACCATACCGGATCTAGCAATCCACCACCAGCATTCCTCCTCGTACATGAGGTGTTGTACGTTTAGCACTTCAACGATAGTGGATCAAATCGGATCATGAGTACTGCACTCCATCAAGTGATGCGCTTCATCAGTAATCTGCAACTGCGCATCTAGTGGTAATCCTCATGGCCTACTACCTCAGCTAGATCTTGGGATCACTGCGTACGAAAATTTTATTTTATCTCTACATGGCCCAACACTTCTGCGGTGGAAAATGGCGGTGAACGATGATAGGGAGGAGCTTCGCTGCATCCACCAGCGAGGAGAAAGATGACACAAGGAAGGAGGGAAGGGGTATCGGGCTAGAGTGCGTTGTAGATGGGTCGGGCTAGGCAGCGGCAAAGGTTGCGTAGCGGCTGCTGCTTGCTACATTGTGAGGTAGAGAGGAGAGGGAGAATTTGGGTTACGACCCAGTTAGGGTTAGGGAAATGTTTTTATTATAGAAAACCTTTTCTATTTCCTGTTTTCTCTTTTCTGTTTGTATTTTCAAATGCATATCTGTTTTAAATATTTCCAAAATACCAGAGGGTTGTAAAACTGATAAAACACTTAGGAGGCCTTCCATACTATTTGGGATTCACACCTTTTAGTAGTTTTCAGAATGTTCAAAACCATTTGAATTGATTTCAAAGAGAGAGAGAGAGAGAAAACTAGGGCTAGGGTTTTGTATATTTTCTTTTTCTTGCATTCTTTTTAACAGATTAGGTGATGCTCATGAATGCACAAGTCAAATCATAATTAATGTTTAATAAAACTAGATTTGTTACAATTTTATCCCCCTTAAAAGAATCTCGTCTCGAGATTCCTAGGTAGGAAGAAAGAAAAGAACAGGGTTTCACTAGTCTTCGACGATCTTCTCGAAGAGGTTGATCCATGCCACCATTATTGAATGAATGAAGCGCTTAATTTTCTTCGAGGTAGCTACACACACTAATGAGGAGAGAGAAAGACACAAAACCACACTTGAGTATCTCGTGCTCAGCTCAAGCATAGATGTTTCGCGAACATCTCTGGAGCTAGCAACACGAGACACATTGATGCATGTAAAATGCATACATGAACTTTGTAGTTTGTTAACATGTTTTCCCACACATTTGCATCATATATAATGTTATATCCACGGTTTATATTGATTTTGGGGGATTTACCAATGATCCCCTTTATTTTGGCTATAACTCGGCAGGGCAGAAAAACCCTGTTTTCAATGTTTTTGATGTTTCAGGACCTATACGAAGTCGAATGGACCTGAACTTTTGGGAATGCCAATATTTATCCATGAGAAGCATCTAGAGCACAAGAATCCCACCTGGAGGGCTAGGAGGCCCAAATAAGCATGGGTGGCCCGCCCAGTCTAGGTGGGCGCGCCACCTACCCTCGTTTCCTCCTCGGTAGTCCGGTCGCCTTGATTCTTTCGCCCACGAAGTTCTCTTGACCTAAAACCCCTATATATGGATCCCATGGGGAGTCCTCGAGACGGAAGATACTAGAGACGAAAACACCACCAAATAGAGTAAGATCCAGCAAAGATTGGAGGGGAAACTCCGCCGAAGTCGCTTTCGGGTGGATCTCCACCCTTTCTGACATCTACAACATCATCACCATGATGAAGAGGGAGTAGTCCACCTCTAGACTATGGGTTTGTGATAGTAGCTTGATCTATTTCTCTCTTGTTCTTCATAGATCTAGTACCATATAAGCTTCCCTACATGATTATGGTCATATTTGTAATTCATTTGTGGTGGATCTTTGTTCTATGATTTGATATTTGAGATTGGAATATATTTGGTGTAACATGTATTGATAGATGCATATCATGTACCCCGTTCTTAATTGCTTATTTTGATCCAACTTGTATGCAAGAACTTGTATGGGGAGAAGTGTGTATTAGATGGAGTAGCATGGTGGTAGTGACTGAATTGTGACACACAATATTCAAGATCTACTTTGGTTTTTAACTTTATTTTGTTGCCTCACTAGGGATAAAGTGAAATCATGTGCTATAGTTACCATGTGACAGTGTGATAATCTTGTTAGATCAAGGTAGCATATTTGTATTTCAAACATCATGTTATATTACTTAAAGCTATACTCTTATTTGTTCTTAATTCAAGATTGCATGGAGTTTCCCTTTATTGAGGAGTATAAGAGAGATGTATTTCATCTCTATGTTAGAACATGATGCCCATATTGATTCCTTATCAAATACATATAGAATTTCCATGAAAATTTATCATTGATGAATTGTTTTGTGATCACTACAACTTAAAAAGAGAGTAGACAAGTGAACCCATGAACCCTAGTCCAATTTTAATCATAAGAGAGATTTCGCCCCCCCCCCCTGCCGGTGACCCTAGCGCCCCTACCTCCCCCTCCCCCTCCCCCCCCCCCCCCTCCCCACCACCTCATGCGCCATGACCTCCGACGACCACCGTCGGGAGGATCGCTAGGTAGCCTCCATGAGTGATTCGTCCAGAGAAAGCTCTTGTAGCTCCCAAAGCTTCCACTACATGGCGCGCTCCCCTATGACTCCACCCCGCACTGCTCTGACCTCCACACTAGCTGCTGCTACCACCCCTGCGTCCCGCCCATGCACTTCACCATGCCCGCGAGGATCCTCGGTGGCGGCCACTGCCGCGCCACGCGCCCCTGCCCCCACTCACTTGGGCCCCCGCTCCGAGGTCCACCGCCTGGATGTGGCGCCCTGCAGCCTGGCTGTGGAGGGCTGGCAGCAACCCAGGCGTGGTCACCACCAGCACCGTTGCCCGCCAGGGGCCGAAGACCGCCGGCACCGTCACAGCCCCACACCGGAGCTAGCGGCGAACCTGTGCCACCGCTGCCTGGAAGCAGGACACGTGGTGGGCGAATGTACGAAGGAGGTGAGGTGTCGTTGCTGCCTCCTCTTTGGCCATGGGTCCAGGAGCTGCACACCGGCGCGCCGCGCATACGACCGTGCCCGTGCGCAACTGCCTGCTCAGGACGGTGCACCCCAGCAGCGCCGCCCCGCCGCCCTGGCCCAAGACCGTGCACTCCCGTAGCACCGCCCCGCCGCCCAGGCCCCTACACTGCAATCACCGCCCCCGCTGCCAGCCTTGCTGCAGATAACCGCGGCGCCCGCACCTTCTGCTACCGCATTGGCCAATGCGCCGGCTGTCGATCTCTAGGATCCGGTCCGCGTCATCTTGCCGCACACGACAGAAATTGCGGAGGCGGAGGGTGTCCTGCGGCGGGCCATGGTGGCCACCATCACTGGCACATGACCCACGGTGTCGGCCAATGCGGTCAACCATGCGCTCTGTGCGAGTTTCGAGCTGCAATACAACGATTTTACCATCCACCAGCATCACCTGGAAGACTACATGATCACCTTCACCAAGCAGAGCAACAATGACCGGCTTTCCAACAACCACTTACTCCATGATGACGGCTTCACCCTCCTGTTACGACCTTGGTGCAAACTCTCCCCACGCTGACATTGGCAAGTTGGATCAACGTGTTGAGATCAAGCTCCACGGTATCCCTGCCCAAGCCTGGCACCTATCTACGGTTGAGTTTTTGCTCCGAGGATCCTGTTGGGTGGAGTGCCTCCACCCCGACACAAGCTCAAAGCATGACATGGCCACATTCCGGCTCAGCGCTCGCGCTCGGGACCCTGCGGCCATCCGCCGCCAGGCCATTCTGGAGATCGCCGAGCTCGTGCCCGCGCGTGTCGCCTCGCACGCTCCCGTGCTCCAAACGGTGACATACCTAATCAATATATGGGTCGTGTGCAGCGACCTGATTGATGCGGTGCCGCACCAGGAGGCCACCCCTCCTGGTGATGCTAGGGATGATGGCGAGAACCAGGCTGACCGGGCTCCGAGGCGCAACCCTCATCGCCGCAGCCGCAAGCGGAAATGCCATTATAATGTCACCGTGCCAACTGTGGGCCGGGCTGATCGCATGGCCCTGAACTAAACAGACTGTCCATCCCATGCGCATGGCCACTCAGATGACGTGGCGGTTGGTTCACTATGGGTCGACGCCCACTGGTGCACTTTGCCATGTCTCCCACCATGCTACGCAGCTGTCGCGGCTGCCATGTATTTGGCATGGTCCCTAATACCGTGGCCCAGCCTGCAGAGTGCCGGTAGCCAGCAATTCCGGCGAAGGAGAGTATGTCGGGCTACCCCTCTAGCCAGGGCCACGGAGACGTCGACCACCCCTTCTAGATCCTGCCGCGAGTCTAAACAAGAAGATGCCCGTGGAACACCTGAACAGGCTCTCCCGCTGGTGGACATTTCCCTAGCATCCATGGAGAGCTCTGCATTAGCCTGTGTCCAGGAGAACAACGATACCAGGTCTCTCTCGTCCCCCTTGGACAGCGAGGTGGCTGCCTCCATCCCCTCCCGGCCAGCAATGCCCCCATGACGGTTCCAGTTCCACTGCTGAGCCAAGACATCCTTGGCCCAACCCAGGACGCCTCCGTGGGGGACGCCACACCGTAGGAAAAGATCGCCGCCAATCCTTCTGCTCGCCAGGATGTGGACAACTGCGTGGAGGATGCGGTCCAGGCCCCTGTGCCCGGTGAAGACCCCAGCTCACCAAGACATGGCCAGGCCCCTGTGTCTGGTGACGACCCCAGCTAGCCAAGACAGGCCCCCTTCTCTGCTGTGAACACGACCCCTTCTACCCTAGCAGGCACCACCGAGACACGCTACGCTTTGCCACCTATCACCCTGCACCGTACTCCTCGTCAGGTAGCAGCGACGGCTTGGACTCTTGGGGATTTTCTAGCTGCAGCAACGAAGCACCTCAGCGCTGCCCTGCCTTCTCCTGGGAGATGCATGCGGCGCTCCGTGCTCAACTTCTCGCCGCGTAAAGGTCGCTCCATATCCTCGACGAGCACTCTGGCTATGTCGCCCACAACTGAATGCTGCGCACAGGTGCAAATCTTGCGCACCCTGGGAATCGTTGGCACCAATCAGAAAATCATTGCCGCCTATATAAAGACCTACGATAGCCTCTTCGCCACACCAATCCCGCTCGCTATCCTCTCAGCCATCGCTGCCCTGATGGATCGTGAGCTGCCGCGCGGAATCAACTTGCACCTCGATTCAGTTGCAGCAACACCCAGCATAGCTAGGGCGGGGGCTTAGGCCGGTGCGGCCTATTTTGTCGATCCTTGACTGTTGATAGTGATGTTAGAATTGCAGACTAGAACATGCACGGCTTGAATTCCCGTGCACATCGCATTGGAATTCAATCACTTCTTGACACAGTTGGTGCATCCATCGTATGCTTTCCAGAAACAAAGATTGAGTTGCTCTGCTCGTCGATTGTTCTTGAATGCCTCGGCTCCAAATTTCATGATTACATGTACCTTCCGGCCCGGGGCACTTGTGGTGGCATCCTCCTCGCTTGGAAGAGTCAGGTCGTGATGGTTACCGACCCAGAGTTCACCACCAACACACTTTCAACGAAGATCTCCTCGTCCGCTGGCTCACCCTGGTGGATCACTATTGTCTATGGACCAAAGAGTGAGGCCGACAAGATCGAGTTCCTGCAGGAGCTGTGCATCGTGCATGCCACTTGCACTGGACCATGGCTGCTCTGCGGGGATTTCAATCTCATATACCATGAGGAAGACAAGAATAACTCTAACCTCAATCGATGGATGATGGGCCGCTTTCGACGACTGATCAACGAACTAGCACTCAAAGAGATCTACATGAATGGCAGACGTTACACTTGGTCTAATGGCCAGAATCCACCAACTCTGGTCCACCTCGACTGCTTCTTCTGCACCTCGGATTGGGAAGACACTCATGGCATCTGCCACCTTTGCTGCCTTGCAACAGTGCTCTCGGACCACTGCCCGCTAATTCTGTATTGCGCCCCCATCTCGCCCGGATATCGACGGTTCCACTTTGAGGAATTCTGGCTTCACCTCAATGTGTCTCGAGACATTTTTTACAGCGCCTGGCACTCGTTGAATGACATTGACCCCTTCTATCGCCTCGCAATCTTCCTCCACACCATAGCTCGCAAGCTAACAAGATGGAGCACGAAATCGGTGGGGAATGTGCGCATGAAGCTTGCGATAGCCAGAGAGCTCATTCTACGCTTCGACAAAGCCAAGGAGGCGAGGACCCTTTCGCCCCATGAAGCATGGTTCCACAGGCAACTTAAAGCCACATACCTCTGGCTGGCATCACTCAAGTGCACCATCGCACGGCAACACGCTCGCATTGCGACTCTAAAGGATGGCGATGCCAATACATCCTTCTTCCATCGGCGATGCTCGTACCACACACAGAATAATAGGATCCATGCACTCCTTGTCGATGGTGAGATGATAAATGACAGGACAGACATGGTGCACACCGCTTTCACGCACATTGACAGGCTGCTTGGCAATATGTGAACCGGTACTGTACCCTCGACTTTGCTAGGCTCATCGAGCCTGACCCCATTCTACAGCAACTCGATGCCCCCTTCTCTGCTTACGAGATTTGGGACACTATCAAGCAACTTCCTGCCCACAAGTCACCTGACCTGGATGGATTCACTGTTGAATTCCTTAGGGCTTGCTGGAGCACCATCAAGCAAGATGTCATTGACGTCTTCCAGCAATTATTTGAGCTATGTGGACACAGCTTCCACCGGTCAATAAGGCTCTAATCACCCTACTCCCCAAACATGCCGTGGCCGGCACCCTGTGAGATTATCGGCCCATTAGCTTGATACACCTCGTGGCCAAAGTCTTTACCAAGCTATTGTCGCTACGCCTAGTGCTGAAGCTTGATAACCTCATCAGCGTCAACCAGAACGCATTCATTACTGGTAGGAGCCTCCACGACAACTTTGTCTTGGTCAAACAATCTGCACGGCTACTTCACCTACTGTGCGCTCCTCGCGTCCTGCTGAAGCTGGACCTCACCCGTGCCTTTGATAGCATCTCTTGGGCCTTCATTTTTGAGATCCAACGGTAGTATGGATTCACGGACCGCTTCCTGGGCTGGCCGCCGATCCTCCTCTCCTCGGGAAACATGCGCGTGCTAATCAATGGTGAGTCGGGACTTCCAATATGGCACCGACGTGGGCTCCTCCAGGGTGACCCCTGTCTCCACAGCTTTTCGTGCTCGCGGTGGATGCGCTTGGATGCTTGGTTCAGCTAGTAGTCCACGTCGGCATTCTCCAGGAGCTTCACCCACGGCGCCATGTCCCAGCATTCTCCCTATACGCCGATGACGTTGTTCCATTTTGCCATCCCTCGACCGGTGACTTGATGGCCATCAAAGAGATCCTACAGCTCTTCGGCCACTCTTCAGGCTTACAAATCAACTACAACAAGAGCACTGCCTCCCTCCTACACTACGACCAGCAACTTGTTACGCTGGTGACTAACCAGCTTGGCTGCCCATAGTGGACCTTCCAATCACATACCTGGGGATCCCCCTCACCAGACACAAGCCCTCCGCTGCCCAACTACAACCCCTGGTCGAGAAGACAGCGGCACACCTTCCCACCTAGAAGGCTCAACTTATGAACAATGATGGGCGCCTCGCACTCATCAAATCGGTACTCAACACCATCCCCCTCCACCAACTTATGGTGCTAGGCCCTCCCAAAAAGGTACTGAAGCATTTGCGAAGGATTGAGAGAACCTTCCTATGGGAAGGGAGAAGGGAGGGCGAAAGCGGACACTACTACGTCAGCTAGGACAAAGTCTACCGTCCACAATCTCACGGGGGCCTCGGGGTCCTCGATCTTGAGCGCACCGGCATCGTTGTTCGTGTCCGATGACTATGGCTATCTTGGACAGACGACACCTGCGCCTAGCATGGCCTGGACCTCCAATTCTCCCTAGAGGAGCGAGCGATCTTCTTCGCTTCCACGACTATGATGATTGGCAATGGCCAAAAGGCCCTGTTCTAGAAAGACCGATGGATCAAGGGATGTGTCGTCCGTGAGATCGCACCCCTCCTCTATAAGTGCATACCGACCCGAAGATGCAACCAACACACGGTTGCACAAGGACTGGCCAGCAATAGCTAGGCCAGGGACATCCAAGGTACAATCAGGCTACAGGAAATTGGGCAATACCTACAACTCTAGCAACGCATCGCCAACACACAGCTCTCAACTGACACCGACTGCCTCATATGGAAATGGATCCCCGATGGCATTTACACCGCACAATCCTGCTACTGAGCCATGTTCCATGGCTCCAATGCTGCTAGAGCCCAGAAGCTCATTGGGAAGACATGGGCACCACCGCGGGTCAAATTCTTCCATTGGCTTGCGGACCAAGATCATTGTTGGATGGCCGAGCGCCGCGCACGCCACGGGCTCCAACACCACCCGTGTTGCCTACTCCGCAACCAGGTACTAGAGACGATACATCACTTGATCTTGGCTTGTCCCTTCATCTAGCAAGTATGGCATGATGTCCTAGCATGGCTATGGATCTCGTGCCGCCCCTGATGCCAGTGACACCCTCGACGACTGGTGCCGCACGACACGGCAAGCAGCCCCAAAACCAATGCACAAGGGAATTGCCTCCATTACCTTGCTTGTGCCGTGGATGACATGGAAACACCGTGATGCCTGCGTCTTCGACAACTCCAGGCCCTCCTCACTCGCCGTGCTGAATGTGATCGAGGACGAAGCTGCCCTTTGGGACACAGCTGGGGCTAGAGGCCTTTGCATCGTCCTTCCCACCACCTGGGATGTTCACTGATTGTAATTTCTATTCTTTAGTCCCGCCAGCATCGGGTGAGCTGTTTTCAGTATCCCTGTTGTTTTGCCTCTTAGGAGGCATGTAATCAACAACTCTGTCTTTCCAATGAAATGAAACGCAAAGGTCCTCTGTGTTTTCCCAAAAAAATTAATCATAAGAAACACATTTCCATTGCACCTACTAGCTTTTATATTTTTTGCAATTTATTATGTCAAAAATACAAAAATACTTTATCTACTTGTAATCACTCATAATAACCCAAAAACGACTCTACTATGTTCCATATCATCTAGTTTGCATTACTTTATTTACTATTTTAATATCAGTTTACTTTATATTCATGTTACTAATACGAAACCTTGTGCTTGACAACCACTTGGTGGAGTTGGGGACACAAGACAAATTATTTTACTTTATAGGTTGCTCAAAGAGGAGAAGACAAAAACCCTTCTATAACCAATTCCCCGAGAGTTCGATATAAACCCTCGAGTCACCCTTGTTTGAAGAGCATGTTTGTAGAACAAGGTATTTCCCGTGGCACTTGCAACAATATTCTGGCGCCGTCATCTTTATCAACTTGTGCAACAACCCAAGCTTGGGGAGGTTTGATATGTCCATAACATATCTATAATTTTTGATGGTTTTATGTTAATAATATGCTTTTGACACTCCTTTTTGTATAAAGTTTATGATTTATTTGGACTAACTACTAATAGTTGCAAAAGTGCACAATGTTCTTGTTTTACACTTTGATGTGTAGGAATTACCAAGAATACAAGTGGAAACCTTGTTGGAGTCAAATTGGGATTCTTCCAAAAATCTGTCTCAGAACACTTTTTAAAGATAGTCACGTTTCGGGTCAAACATGATATCAAACGGAAAAATCTTCAACTACAAAGTTGTTGGAAATTTCACGACAAATGTTCTGGACATAAAATTTAGATGATTCCGAGTCCAGACGGGCCCACTAGGCCCGATTTACTACAGCCCAAGATGGGGTGACGAAAATCCGAGAAGCTATATAAAGGGAGGGAACCTAATTCACTCAAGACATCTCCACCCATGAATTTGCAGCCTCCAAAGCCGCGGTTTTGCCTCCCCCATGGATCCCATCTCCATGGGGGAGGGATCCCAAGAATCCATGAAGGAAGGGGCTAAGGGGCGATTCTCCCCCATGATACCGGTGGCGGGGAAGGAGTCCCCCGCGCCGCCGCCCTCTTCACCATCCTCACCATATTCTCCGTCATCTCCATCACCTAATCCTCCTAACATGCAGTTGTTCATCCTCCCACACACCTCTGTACCGGCTTATGTAAACATGGTGTTTGATGCTATAAGTTATAATCCTATGATCTATGTCATGTTTGCGTAGTTTCTTTGTTATTAGATTGAATGGTTGAACGTCTTTGGTTCATTAGAGTTGTATGATGATATGGTACAGTCCTTTGGTGTCCATTATATTTGTGCGTGCGTGGAGTAAACATCATAGGGTTTGTAGTATGTGTAAAAGGAAGGGGAGTTTTGCCGGAGTGACAGAAACCTGAGGACGTGAACCGAAATGTTGCACGTATGAGAGTAAGAGGACCATTAAACTTAAGGCTATGGTAGGGGAAACCTTAATGCATTGTTAGTACTTACGGATGCTTGCTAACAATCCAATCATATAGTACATGTCATTCCAAGTAGTGAAGCGCATGTATATTTAGCCTCTCCCGCATAGAAAATTGCATGGAAGACAATGAACCTGATCTATTCGTTATTTAAACTTGGACAAAGCCACCACAATTACCACCACTATTCCACACTCATGGTTCTGTTAGTTTAGTGCATTTTGTTTTTGCAGCAACTAGCTTTACTTTCTTGTTATTTATTATCATGCAAAGCTATCTATATTACTCGTATTGTTGCTCTAGTTTTATTTCCTAGATAATGCAAACGTTTAGTGTGCGTAGATTTGTATCATTGGTTGATAGAACTTGAGAGAATATTTATCCTACCTTTAGCTTCTCGTTGGGTTCGACACTCTTACTTATCGAAAAGGCTACACACGATCCTCTATACTTGTGGGTTATCAAGGTTGCACCACTGTGAGCTTTTTATTCTCCTTTTAGATTTTTAAAGTATTTTACTTTGTCTTGTTTTTAGTATTTTTAAGGTCTTTCATAAAACACAAAAAACACATAAAATTGAAAAGAGAGCTTATTGGGCTTTTAGTGTAAAGAACTTCCCAAAAGAAGGTGAGATACCATTTGAACCATTCGAAATAGACCCTGCATCTACTAAAGCCATTTATGAAAAACGTTTTTATGGGAAGCCTAATGAAAACCCTATGCAGCATTGGAGAACTTTTAATGAAAGATGCAAAGATTTAAACATGAGTAATAAAAACAATAGTATGATTAAAGTTAAACTTTTTCCATATTTAGTTACTAATAAGGCATTAGATTGGATTTTAAAATGCCCACCCGGAAATTTTAGCTCTTGGTTTAATGTTAAAGATGCTTTTGTTGAAAGAATTAGAGAAATTGCTTTTGGAACAGAACATGGTTTTAGAGACTAGATGTTAATGCATATCTTCTATAGAGGGTTAACTAAGAGTTCAATGGCCTATTTAGATAAAGAGAGTGGAGGTTCTTTCATGAATATAGTAGCCAACAACGCTTATATATTGTTAGATGGCCTAGTCCTAGAAGTAAAAGTCAAAGAAAGCCTTGAAAAAGCTAAACTGCCAGAATATGTATTTGATGAATAGACATGAAATCTTCAATTTATATAATAGAGATAAAAAAGTAGAAGTCAAAATGCTAAGTGAAACAAAATAACCTCTACTTTATCTTGATAAATGTAGCTTGCAAGAATTCATTACCTTATTACAAAAGTTTTCTGATGATCCATCTTTTAATGGTCATCAAGAAGGATTTGGTTCCTACCTAGCAAAATATGTTATAAAAGAAAAGATTGAAAGATATAATAATGAAGCTCTGATACCACCTAAGCTTGGGGATGTATGGCTTCCCAAGATTTTAATCACTATTGGAAAAGGGACACATCGTGCTACTCTAGATTTAGGATCTAGTGTCTCAGTTTTATCTAAAGATCTATATGATTTACTTGATTTGAAACCTATGGAAAAATGCTCTATGGATATTTTACTTGCTGGTTGATTCAACTAAACATGCTTTAGGAAAAGTTAAAGATATCATGGTTGAATTTCATATGATATTTGTACCTGTTGATTTTATTGTCATGGACATGGGGAGCAATACCTCAAGTCCTATAATACTTGGTAGACCCTTTTTGAGAACCACAGGTGCAGTGATTGATACACAAGAAGAAAATGTGAAGTTTCAGTTTCCTCACAAGAAGCACAAGCTACCACATGAATTCCATATCACTTAAACCAAGTAAGTAAAACCTAGCTATATGGCTATAAAGAAAGCGCTTTGCGGGAGGCAACCCGGTTATTTTCTTTTGGATTTTTGCTTTGAACTCTTGATGTAGCAAGAGAGTTTTTTTGGTTTTATTTCTATAATTTTTAATAAAGTACCAAGTGGAACCCATTTTGGATGTTAAAAAGTTGCTAAACATATGGAGTAGCAAATTTCTGCAGAATAGTTTTTAGTGACAGAATTTTATGATATTTTCTGTAACTCCGATTGCGATCATATTTACAGAGAATTTACAATTTTGCATCCTCTATATGCACAAAAAATTTCTAAAATTTATGACATATTTAAGTGGGCGAGAAAAATTCATTTTCTGCTGCTGAAAATCTGGACAGATTCTGCCATGTTTTGTTTTAGCCATTGCCAAGTGTCCTAAAATGATTACTATGAGTCATATTATATGATAGGGATATGTAGGAACATTATATGCTTGCTGGAACATTTATAAAGAATTTTTTCTTTGATATATATGCAGCAACTATTATACTTTTGTGCCACTAATGTCACCACTCAGAAAAGAGATGGGAGAAAAAGTTTCGTGTTAAAGTTTTTTCATAGGGAATACAGGAACATCACACCAAGATAAATCCAAGGATGGTGAAAACCATAAGATTGGGGATGCCCAAGGCACCCCACTGTACCTATTAAACTCTCGGTTTGCAAGCCTCTAAACTTTGTTTTTCGAGCAACATAAAACTATTGTAGAAACTTGGAGCGTCTATTTTGTTATTTTACTTTTGTTTTGCATTAAAAGGACCACTACCAATATTAATATAAATATTTATGATAGATCTACTTAAAAAACTTTTCCTTAATGATATTAAAAATGAATAAGAATGCCTTGAAATAAAAGAAAATGGGAGATAAAAGCAAAAGGCTGAAATTCATGTTGTGTCTAGTTCGTAAGATCAAGTACTTTATATGAAGTATGATTTGTTTTATGCCTATTAATTTGTATCATTTGATTGTGTATATTCATGTTCAACATTAAGGATCAAGGTGAGAAAATAAATGTTGGCATTAGGAACTAATGGCACACTCTTTAGATCTCTGTTTTCTAAGCCTTCACAATACAAGCTAAGACTTATTCCAAACCCCATAAACTAGACTAGGCATATCCACCTATTTGTGGCAAAAGCTACTTTAAAGTATAGTATGTATGTTAATCCACCAAACATTCTTAAAAACACCTTTTCATGTATTTTAAAGCTCATAAGAAAGTAAGGTTTGGGGCGATACCACTATGAAATGTTTTGTGCTTTACATCTTATTAGTTGTTGTTGGCCAAACCATGTTGTCATGGCACAAGCTTTTAATGTTGAATGTTGATAATTAATCATGTTAAAGTTCTGCCTATGGATTGTATCGATGTGAAATAAAGGATGCATACTGGAGTAGGCATGTTGAGAGAAAACGCTCATGAACCGCTAGTCAAATCCATGTGTCGTGTGGCAACTCATGGTGGAAACTTACACCATGATGATCCTTGTTGATATGATTCATATGTCTGTTTTTCTTGTTCTTATGGAGTAGAGATACTGCCCCCTCCCACCTTGAACATGACCAAGGAATTATATTAACTCCTATGCTAAATAAATAAATAAATAAATATATACAAAAAGGGGGCATATAGCTACACAGGGAGCAAGAGGTACTTCAGTGATGCGGTTTCTAAGACCAACATGTGCATACAATGAGAAGCCTAAGTTGAGTAGCATGAGGAGTGCAAGGTCATAGGTATGGTGCATGAAACAATCAACTTGTAAGATGTTTAGCACATAAACCATATGAAGCTTTGAAATAAAAGATACTTGGAACCCCATCCTTATTAATATTGTTGACGTGAACTACATAGCTCAAAACTTTATTTTTACATTCTTTATGGAGGATTAACATATGAATTCATAGCTTACTTTCGGTACGATATGCAAAATATCTCAAGGGAAGACACAAAACTATGAAGTGAGTCTTCTAGTCAAGGGCATGAAACTAAGAAGTAGCCCAAAAATAAAGGCATAAAATACCAATGCCAATCATGAAAAGAGTCTCTTATTCTATAGGTTCATCAAAGTGCGCTTTAAGGTTTGTTTTGTTCATCATTTGTTTTATCACACCATTACTTATTATTTAACATGTTTATATATGTGTAAAAGATACAACTTGATAGTACACTTGCATATTATGTTTCATTGAAAGGAATTAAGCCTATGAACTTTACATAATAATGAAAGAAGCAAAGGTAAAAAACTTCAAAGTCCATGTTTAGTTTTTATCACCTTCATGCTCGAGGAGGAGCATAGGTTAAGCTTGGGGATGTTGATGCATATAAAATGCATACATGAACTTCATAGTTTGTTAACATGTTTTCCCACATATTTGCATCATATATAATGTTATATACATGTTTTATATTGATTTTTGGGGATTTACCAATGATCCCCTTTATTTTGGCTATAACCTGGCAAGGCAGAAAAACCCTGTTTTCAATGTTTTTAATGTTTCAGGACCTATACGAAGTCAAATGGACCTGAACTTTTGGGAATGTGAATATTTAACCACAAGAAGCATTTGGAGCACAAGAATCCCACCTGGAGGGCTAGGAGGCCCAAATGAGCATGGGTGGCATGCCCAGCCCAGGTGGGCGCGTCACCTACCCTTGTTTCCTCATCGGGCATTCGATCGCCTTGATTCTTTCGCCCACAGAGTTCTCTTGACCTAAAACCCCTATAGAAGGATACCCCGAGGAGTCCTTGAGACGGAAGACACCAAAGACGAAAACACCACCAAACAGAGTCAGGTCTAGCAAAGATTGGAGGGGGAAACTCCACCGGAGCCGCCTTCGGGGGGATCTCCACCCTCTCCAACATCTACAGCATCATCACCATGATGAATAGGGAGTATTCCACCTCTAGACTATGGGTTTTTGGTAGTATCTTGATCTATTTCTCTCTTGTTCTTCATAGATCTAGTACCATATGAGCTGCCCTACATGATTATGGTCATATTTGTAATTTCTATGTGGTGGATCTTTGTTCTATGATTTGATATTTGAGATTGGAATCTTTTTTATGTAAGATGTATTGATAGATGCATATCATGTACCCCATTCTTAATTGCTTGTATTTATCCATTTGAATGCAAGAACTTGTATGGGGAGAAGTGTGTATTAGATGGAGTAGCATGGTGGTAGTGATTGAATTGTGACAAAAAATATTCAAGATCTACTTTGGTTTTTACCTTTCTTTTGCTGCCTCACTAGGGATAAAGTGAAATCATGTGATATAGTTATCATGTGATAGTGTGATAATCTTGTTAGATGAAGGTGGCATATTTTTATTTCAAACATCGTGTTATATTACTTAAAGTTATACTCTGATTTGTTTTTAATTCAAGATTGCATGGAGTTTCCCTTTCTTGAGGAGTATAAGAGAGATGTATTTCATGTCTATGTTAGGACGTGATGCCCATATTGATTCCATATCAAACACATATAGAATTTCCATGAAAATTTATCATTTATGAATTGTTTTGTGATCACTTCAACTTAAAAAGAGAGTAAACAAGTGAACCCATGAACCCTAGTCCAATTTTAATCATAAGAAACACCTTTCCATTGCATCTACTATCTTTTATATTTTCTGCAATTTATTATTTCGAAAATACAAAAATATTCTCTCTACTTGCAATAACTCATAAAAACCAAAAAACAACTCTACTATCTTCCATATCATCTAGTTCCCATTACTTTATTTACTATTTTTATTTCAGTTTAATTTATATTTTATTTCATATTACTAATACAAAACCTTGTGCTTGACAATAACTTGGTGGAGTTGGGGAGACAAGACAAATTATTTTATTTTACAGGTTGCTTGAAGAGGAGAAGACAAAAACCCTTCCATAACTAATTCCCTGAGAGTTCGATATAAACCCACAAGTCACCCTTGTGGGGAAAAGAAGCTTGCTACAATAGTCTACACTTGGAGTACCAACGAAAAGTGGCCATGACTGTTTCCATCACACGTCAAGGTAGAGGAGGAAACAAAAGGAGATGGTTTCAAGTTGACTTAACTGGTCTTCATAAGGATTGAGACCAGGAATTATGGAAGAATTTAACTTTTGAGGGAAGGAGACTTCCAACAGATGGAACATGACTACAAACTTCGAGAGGTGAAACTCTAGTATACGACATAAGTAGATCTTCCATGATTAAAGATATATGGTTCAACAAAACCAAGTTGTTGAACTACTTTTGACACTGAAGGGTCACTCTTTCATTCAATAGAAGGCCAAGACAAAAAGTTGTTTTGTGGAGAGGACTCACAAGAGTCACAGGAAACATGTAACAAGAGAAACTTTTGGTTACCAAAATCCTAGTCTCTCTTAGAACATGGTCGAGAAACGAAGGAAACTCTTTATTCATCCAGGTCTATCAAAGTCTTTGCCAAAGATCATGATATCACTTTACGCCACCAGGATGAACAGGTAACAAAATTCCTGATGACACTAGAAAAATAAACTTCATTCTCGGACTTCAAATACTTGGCACCACAAAACGCTTGCCAACATAGAGGGTCTAGAGGATCGACCGAGAGACATTTAGCAGCACTGCTTTCAATGTTCTCCTTGATGTTCAATAAAGCAGACATCAAGTAAAAGTCGGACGTTGGAGATAAAGGAAACCATAAGCACAACTCCTATAATAAATCATAGAAGAAGCCTCATGAAGAGTGGTTGTTGTTGCTGATTCAAGAGGATATGCAAATAGATCTTGGAGCTAATTATGTCAACCACTAGATCAACCTTACCGGATTTCCAGACATACCTATGTCAAAATCCTTGAGGAATACCAATCATCATTTCTGCTTGAGATTCAGCTTCGGTTAGTTGAAGAGATACTTCGGACTAAGCATGTCTAAATAGAAAGGTTGCAACATTTACCACATAGGTAAAGTTACTAGATTCTCAAGACATGGGCTACATTGTCAAGATCCAAAAGATGAGCTAGGTTACGTAACCCACGTATTAGCAAGTTATCAAAAGAAAATTGCTCCTGCATAAATTGATTGCAACGAAACACAAATGAATCCTTGTTGGGAAACATGTAAGAAGATATCAAAGTTTTTAGGACTTAATATCTTCCATGAAAAATCAGTCAGTGACTTAGGGTGCTTAGAGGATCTTCTCGGGATGTGATGGTATCAACCTCCCTTACAAGAATTTATTCACACATGCTTGACTGGCTTAAGATGATTCCTGAGAAAGCAAGAATAACTCTTCCTGAATCCATGGCAACATCTTTCAACAATTGCACGTGAACTAGAGAAGGTCACTTCTAACATCCAGAACACATTCTTCAAGGAGACATGAAGTCGTTCTCAAAAGTTTCCAACATTAATGCCAGTTGTTCCATATGAACCTTATCTTCCATATGAACCTTATCTAACACGCAGAAGATAAGGATGTCATTAATGGGTTCAATAACAAACTTATCGAGATAATCCAAGAAGATGGACTCATATGTTGTATGAACATAGCATAACTATTGGTTAGACCAAAGAAATGAAGATGTACCTAGGTGAAATATAACGAGTAGATACACCATCGGGATAGCCTTTAGGACTGAGTTTGATTTGACGATTTCCCAAATCAAATCAAAGGCGGGGAATATAACAGATCCTTGAAGGATATAATATCTTTATTTCACATGAACAAAACTAGGCATCCCTTAAGTAAGAACAAAGTTGTGTAGAACCTCTATCTTACAACTCTCCAAGTTGTTGTTTAAGCTCAACCAACTAGTTTAGGGGTATCCAGTATGGATCCTTGGAGAAAAGAATAGTTCAGAGAACTAGCTTGCTCAAGAACTTGACAACACGATCATGTGGCAACAAGGAGATACTTCCAGGACGACATCTAGAATATCACGAACCACCGATACATCACTTAGTTCGAGAGGAAACATTCTTGGTAAGACAAGAAGACATAGTCTCAGAGCTTTGTCACGAGCCTAACTCTGCACTAGAATAGCGGACTTGCTAGCACATTCAAACTTTTCTTAGTGATAGGTTAACCATCATGCTAAGAATGACACAAATGTCCTTAAAGTTTAAAGCAATAAGAAGCTAAGAATCTCAGATGGCCACATCATTACGCACACACAACGTTCATGGGCATGATAGCTCGGAGGAAGGGTGGGTAAATATGTGTAATACCTTCACTTCATTAATTGGATCATGAAACTTAGCACGACCTCTTAGTACAAAGGACTGTAATACTCTAAGGTAGATCAAAACAAAAGTTATTCATCGCCTCTTGATTTGCGAATTACAACACTTTGACCTAGTCTTAGAAATGACAAGGTACTGGAGTTTGTTTCTCCTGACATCCCAGAATGGTTTGTCTGATGGACCATAGTATCTTGCATCAGAATACACCAATTTGCATTTACTACTTGGATACCAACTGATATACAAAGGTCAAAAACAACAAAGAGAAAACGAACATGCTTGGGATAGAATCCCGAGATGTGGATGCACGGACTATAAATCTTCTAAAAACCAATGCACAGAAGGGAGAAGTGTGGCAGTCACGAGTATAGATACGAGACTCGCGAGGAGCTCTTTTGTCGTGATCTATTTGGTTCCTTTAATGAAAATCTTCCATAGCATGTGGTAGGGGAAGTCCTTGGTTGTCGCAATTTACTCACGGTAATAACCGCAAGCTTGAAGGCCAGAATTGTAGTACCAGCCATCCTAAGGTAATGGGTGAACATTAACAATAGGGGTCAAAGGAGCGGATTTTGGGTTAAAGGCCAGCTTCATGTACAAGATTCACGACACTAGAATCCAGCACACTTTGGGACCTTAGTTTCAAGTACAAGGGTTAAAACCCGAGAAAGGAGTAACTACTATCTTAGCAGTACAGAGGATACTACAAGGTAGTAACCACGAGGTACCTTCCAAGAGAAGATACAACTTCTTAAGTACTCAACAAATAGAAAGGAGGCACACGAGGTGAAAGGAAACCTCGAGACCTAGAATAGAACATTGTGGAACATTATATTGTAGGTTCCATTAGACAGAGAGATCATGATGAAAAGGAATCTCTTAGATGAATCAGAGAAAAAGGGAACAAGTAACACACAATACACACAACTGTAGAGAACTCAACACTAGGTCAATTGGTTGAGAAACGACATGCCTAAAAGGCATCTAAGCTTTAAAAGACTAGAAAAGATATCAAAACTTTTTCCAAATCAACACATGATAAGATGACCCAGAGTTAGAGCGATACCAGAGAAGGAATAAAACAAGCATACTAGGGTTTTCTCAAATACTTTTCATCTTTGAAATAGTTTTCCCAAGCACTAGACTCAACATTGAACAATAGTAAGGTTTTCCTATGGTTGGTACTGCTCTGATACCAAAACCTATCACACCCCTGGGATCAAGGCTAGACAAATCCCAGACCTTTGTCTGATCATAAGCCTAACCTAAATCTCGGAAGCGTACAAAGGAAGAATCGACAACATTACAGTGACCCTATGACACGAAAGATATTACAGCAAGCTCATAACTAAGCAAAGAACTAAAATATTACAATCAGAGGTCAGTAACCACAAATATCAAACAACAAAAGGCAAATTATGCTATTAAGTATAGCAAAATTAACAAATGGCCTAAGAGGCCTGAATCATAATGATGACATCCAAATCCATAGATTCCAGGCTGCCGATCAGGAACCCCAAGCCACTCGTCGATGTCGATGCCATAAGGAACTCTTCTTCTATGGTAACACTTACTCTGCAACAAAAGTATCTACAAAGCAAGACAAAGTACTGGGTGTACTCCACAAGATTTATGGCTGACAGAGTTACTTTGCAGCTATCTTTCTTTGTAAAATAGGGAGGAGTAGAATCTCGACCAAGTGGAACATTTAAAAAGGGGTAAGAGAGTGGTATCTCTAGCTTCGATCATATTTGATATCCACTGAATCTTTATTAGCTAAACCTACCAACTAGGATCACCCCCTCGATCCCTGAGGAAGCATTCTTAAGCACACTTTATTTTACAAGTTCTACGATTAGGTTCAAGTTCTCTATGATCATCATGTCCGTTCCCAAGTCGTCCATAATCGTGGACACGACATTTCGAAAAGATTAATACCCTGCAAGGGTGTACAACTTTACCCACACGTACGAACCAACTCTTAATGCCAATGTTTTACCCCTCTTTCTTGGAAGGCCGACAGAGGGTGGTTGTGTTGGGCCACGTATAGATAAACAAAACTTTTCCCTACGTGGTACTCCCAAGATCCAGCTTAGGTTATAGGCCACGAGATTACGACTAGATGCGCATATGCGAAACTTGATGTAGCGCGTCGAAGCAGTGCGGAACGGTCCTACGAACAGCTCCTCCGGATCCCATGAACTCCTTCGCCAGATCCCCATGAACACCTTCGCCTCTACCGCCACACGTGCAACGCCTCTATCGGTATCCACACGTACAGGAAGGAGCTTCAGACAGAGGATTGCTAGATCATGTCTAGCCTGAAATGGAAGTGGAGAGAGTGACAGCTAGGTCAGGGACTATCCCTTGTCACTCCACTTATATACACTCCTAGATGGGCTCAATGCTTGAGGCCCATCTAGGATGTATACCAATCTCCACATGGATCTCATCCACATAGGCTCCTTACCCTTAAGTGTGTGACCCTGTAGGTTCACGTGCACCTGGACATGACATGAGCTACTCCTCCAAGTATCCTGTCATGGCTTTGAGTCCAACTCACTTCCATGAACACTCGGTCTCAAGTCGATATATGGTAGTGGCCTCTAGCAAGACGTGCCAACTCCCAAGTGTCGTAAAGTTAGAAGACGAACCTTCAATGTGACTTTCGTCCAAGTACCTTTGCCTCACGATATACATGTCAACCTATAGGCGAGTAGTTTCCATCACTTTGATAGCTTAACTCGCTTCTTGTTCCGTGATATGTGTTCTACTGGACTAACTCTTAGTCCGACTCCTCAGTTAACACTTAACTGAGTAGCGCATGGTCATGATTCCCAATCATATCACACGAGAGGGCCTAGAGAATATCTCTCCATTACGGAGGGGCAAATACCATCTTGGTAATCCACGTCACGCAGCTTGCTTCACAAGCACCTCAAACTCTACCTTTATAACTGCCCATTTACAGAACATCGTTTGATAGAACCTAAGTTGGCGATCCACAACTCGGATCATGCGATCACCTCAGGTCAAAGGATTCCATTGCTTGAGACCGCAAATGACAACATGCTCGTTGCATCTCAACTGTGGGTCAGTCCGAATCACTAAAATCTTTAGCCAAATCAGTGTAAGTCAGAATAGCATCGTCATGCCCATGACAAGTGGAACCGTGTTATCAACGGACTTGCACATTGGTCTAAATTGTGTGTCCAGCACAACCTCAATGACCAAGGACAATCTAGTATGAACAATCATGAATATATAGTTCCATAACTGAATCACGTATTCAATGATATATATCTGATGTTCATACAAGAACAACTTTATTACTTTATGAATACTTTGGGAAATATCATCATCCATGATTGCCTCTAGGGTATATTCCCACTAGTCTCCCACTTGCACTAGAGCCAATCATCCCTACATCACAAGTCTAGCCATCTAATGCCCATGGCTCTTACGTGCACCTCATGCTTAGGCCGTGGAAGTGACTTTGTCAATGGATCTACAATGTTTGCATCCGTGTGTACCTTGCATAACTTGATATCACCATGATCCATGAACTGGTGAATTAGGTGGTATCACATGAGTATATGTTTGTTCTTCTGGTGTTGCCTAGGTTCCTTGGCTTGTGCAATAGCACCATTGTTGTCACAATACATGTCTAATGGAATGGACGATCCCTGAACCACACCAAGATAAATTAGGAAGTTCCTGATCCAAACAGCTTCCTCTGAGGCATCAATATACCAAGCCTTTGTTGTAGATGTAGACACATTCTCTTGCTTGGAACTCTTCCAGCTCACAGCCCCTCCATTCAAAATGAACACATACCCAGATTGCGACGAGAATCATCTGAGTCAGTAAGGTAACTTGCATCCGTGTAACCCCTTACACTGAGTTCAACCTCACCTCCATAAACTAGGAACACATCCTTAGTCCTTCTCAAGTACTTAAGGATGTTCTTAACCGCTGCCTAGTGGATTTCTCCAGGGTCAGCCTGGTATCTTCTCACAACATTTAAAGTATATGAAACATCTGGCCTAGTACAAATCATGCATACATGATGGATCCGACTGCCGAGGCATACGGAATTACACTCGTCTGACTATGCTCATCAGTTGTCGAAGGACACTGAGTCTTGCTAAGTTTTATGCCATGGGACATCGGTAAGAACCCCTTCTTAGCCGATTCCATGTTGAACTTCTTCAACACTTTGTCCAAATATGTACTCTGACTCAATCCAATCAGCCGCTTGGATCTATCTATATAGATCCTGATTCCTAGTATGTAAGTTGCCTCACCCAAGTCCTTCATTGAGAAAATCCTTTCCAATGACTCCTTGGTGTCTTGCAACATCTGGACATCATTTCCTATCAATAATATGTCATCGACATATAAGATTAGAAATTTTACTTTGCTCCCACCAAACTTCTTGTATAAACAAGAATCATGATCACTCTTGATGAAGCCAAACGATTTGACTACCTCATCAAAGCAAATATTCCAACTCCGAGATGCTTGCTTCAACCCATAAATGTATTTCTGAAGCTTCCATACCTTTTCAGCATTAGCCGGATCGACAACACCCTCGGGATGTATCATATACACGTCCTCGGTTAATTTTCCATTAAGGACAGTCGTTTTAACATCCATCTACCATATCTCATAGTCAAAATAGGCCGCTATAGCTAACATGATCCCAACTGACTTAAGCATCATTACGGGTGAGAAAGTCTCATCGTCGTCAACTCCTTGAACCTGTCGGAACCCCTTCACGACAAGACGTGCTTTATAGACAGAAATATCCCATCCATATTTGTTTTCTTCTTAAAGACCCATTTGCACTCGACAGGTCTTGCACCTTCTGCCAGATCAACCAACTTCCAAACTTGATTTCTATCCATGGACTTTAACTCAGATCTCATGGCTCCAAGCCATGACTCAGAATCAGATCCCACCATCACTTCCGAATAAGTTTTCGGCTCATCACTGTCCAACAATAATACATCACGAATACTTTGCAATATGGATGATCTTCGTAGTGTAGGTGCAGCTACTGGCTCAGCTACCATGACCGGCTCAACCTCTGAGGATTTTGCCAACTCGCCACTAGCCGGTTCCTCTAGAATTTCTTGAAGCTGAACCGTGCTCCCACTGACTCCCCGACTGAGAAGCTCTTTCTCAAGGAAGACACTGTTCTGAGCGACAAACACTTTGCCCTATTCTCGATTGTAGAAGTAGTAACCCAAGGTATCCCTCGGATACCCCCACAAAAATACACTTATCTGACTTAGCCGCGAGCCTATCCGACTGAACTCGCTTGACAAATGCTTCACAACCCCAAATCTTAAGAAAATACAAACTTGCCCTTTTGCCCGTCCACATCTTATGCGGTGTCATCTCTACCAATTTTGATGATACTCTGTTTAGTGTGAGCGCTGCAGTTTCTAGACAATAACCCCAAAATAATAAAGGCAGATCTGTCCAACTCATCACAGATCGTACCATGCCCAACAAGGTCTGATTCCGCCGTTTCGACACACTGTTCCTCTGTAGTTTTCCCGGTGGAGTGAGCTGGGGAACTATTCCACAAATCTTCAGATGGTCATCAAACTCATGGCCCATGTACTCGCCTCCTCGGTCTGACCGAAGAAACTTTATTTTCTTGCCGAGTTGATTATGTACCTCATTCTGGAATTCCTTGAACTTTTCAAAGGCTTCCGACTTATGTTTCATCAAGTAGATATATCTATACCTACTCAAATCATTAGTGAAGGTAATGAAGTACTCATAACCACCTCTGGCTGTCATTCTCATCAGGCCACATGAATCACTATGTATTAGTCCCAACAAGTCAGACGCCCTTTCATAACTCCTTGCAAAAGGTGTCTTGGTCATCTTGCCGAGTAGGCAGGATTCGCATGTCTCGAACGACTCCAAGTCAAACAAAGTTAGGAGTCCATCATCATGGAGCTTATTCATGTGTTTCCAACTTATATGACCAAGACAACAATGCCAAAAGTAAGTCATATTCAGATCATTTGGTTTCAACCTTTTCACATTTACGTTATAAACCGACCCTCCATCAAGATTGAAAATAAATAACCCGTCCTGGACGGGTGCAAAGCCGTGAAACATATCTTTCAAATATAAAGAACAACCAGTGTTCTTAATATTAGACACTTAGCCTTGTCTCTTCAAACATGAGGCAGCAATGATGTTTTGACTAAGCACTAGAACATAATAACAATTATTTAGCTTGTCGTCGGACTGATGACAAGTACGCCATGAGGGGGTCCTCGAGGCGTGTGGAAGAGAGGGGTGTGAGACGTATGGTGTTCTGAGATGGTGAGCACACAAGTTTACCCAGGTTCGAATCCGCCGGCTTTGGGCGGATCCTACTCCTGCTAGCAATCCAGTAATACGACAAAGCCGGAATATGGTTTACAAGGGGTTCGCCTGTGCGAGTTGAGATTGTGATATTAAGGGTGCCCTAAAGGCTATCCCTAGGACGGCTTATATAGATATCCGTCCTAGGGTTTAGAGGAAAGATCTATCCGGCTACGACTAAGAGTCGGTTACAGAGTACATCTTGAACTACAAGTAACACTATGGGCCTATGTTGGTAAGTCTTCTGCGCCTTCCCGTAGCCGGACTGGACTCCGTCTCTTCTCCCTGACTAGGACGCTCGTGAAGCAAAGCTCTAACCTGAAGTGGGCCACCCTGGTCAGTGAGGAACTGTGAGGATACCCGGAAAGTATATCCCCAACAGCAGCCCCTGGAAGTCTCCAAGATCAAAAGTCGGATTCATCATCGTCTAGCATGACCTTTGGCTTGCAGAATCTTGAAGGGTTCCTGAAACTTCACAAGAAAAGATACGATCCAGGTCTCAAAAATAAGTTGGACCTATCACTACATCTATTCAGATTTCCAGCTCGAAATTCAAACTAAGCAGGAACTTGGTCTCTGACATAGCCTGACACCAGTCATGGTCAAGTCACGTCACTGACAGACATTTCCTGTTAGCACGACTGTTGGTGGGTTTGCCTTTCACGGAATCAAGGCGTCGTTTCAATGCATGCGTGGAGATCGAGGCGGTGTAATCATCCCGTGGAGGTTTCCCCGTCCTTTCCATAAAGTGTGGCATGTTTACTGTAGCGTTTGCACGAATCTTGACGCACCTGGTGGATATAAGGGGTGTGGATTTCTCCCCCAATCTTCTTCACCAGTTCCAGCGTCGTTTCCTTCTCCTCTACGCCTCCCACGAACCCAGCGCTCCACTGCTCCTGCAAAAACACCTCCAGCGCCGCCCATCTAAGGTCACCGGCACACCGAATCAAGATGGCTTCTTCATCATCCTCCGGCTTAGTGACAGCAGCGGCGGAAATGGCGGCGGTGGCAGAGAGGGAGAGCCACCGTGGACTCTAGACCCCCTGCGTCCTAGACGATCCCAAGCTCCAGGTCGTGGAAGACGAAGGGCTCCTCCACGCCAGCGACTAGCGGAGCGGCTTCAGCGAAACCATCCCCAACCCACACGCCGACGAGCGAGTGCATTTCGGCACTCACCTCGACAGAGGTCTGTCCTTTCCTCCCTCGGAATTCTTTTCCGAGGTTATAGATCACTATGGAGTTCATCTCTACCATCTTCCCTCGAACCCCATCTTAGAGATGAGCGTGTACGCCTCCTTGTGCGAGGGGTATCTCGGCATTAGGCCGAGCCTTACTATTTTCCGGTACTACTTCCATGTCCAGAGAAATTCCATCACTTTCGGTAATCCTTATATTACTGGCACCATTAGTTTTTTGGTTAGGCGCGAGCGTGTATATCCTCGGATTATGGCCAGTGATTCGGTCAAACAATGGTCATTCACTTTCTTCTACCACAAGGATATCCCCGCTCCTGGCAAATACACAGCTTTGCCGGCTTTCGTTGATGGAGCCGCCACGCCTCAAGAGTCTTGGGACGAGGCCGCTCTGACTCTAAGTGACGATTTGTTTCTTGCCAAGAGATGGATCAAATACTTGATGAAGCACAAGGGCCTGAAAGGGTCCGACTTAGTTCACTGTTGGGTGGCACGCCGAATTCAACCCCTACAACATCACGGAGATCGACTGATGCACTCCATCACGTCATCCAAAAATGACTCTCTCCGCATCAACTCCAAAGACCTAAAGCCGAAAGATTATGTATGCCAAATCAAATGACTGATAAGGGAGCGGATCGAGAGGAAGATTCCAGAGTTATCTCTGGATATGTATACGGCGGAATATCCCATTGTGCCAGTAAACTTCAGCAATAACTCTTTTTTCGTGCTCATCTATATGCTATCTTTGCAATACTGAGATGTTTTCCTTTTCAGCTTGCCGACCTCCTCAAGTCTGAGCTTGCTCCTATCAAGGGATGCCCTCTTGAGTTTTCTCAGGATGAGGGTGAATTGGTCCCAATGCCGGATGTCATTCCTCGGAAGCGCATGGCTCTGACATTGGCCATCGGCACCAAAGAAGTGCCCGTTGTGAAGAGGTAATCTTTCTTCACAGGTTCTTTGTATTTTACCTGTAATTCCTTCTGAGATGTAATGTTCTTTGTTCATTATCTTCTCAGAGCTAAAAAAAACCATCAAGGGTAAGGGGAAGGAAGATGTCGTGAAGCCTCTGCGCCAGTCAAAGCTCAAACTGGCTTCTCCTGCCGTGGCTCCTCCGACTCCCGCTCATCAGCCTTCTACAACATCAGAGATTACTCAATCTCCGACTATTGTAGAAGATCCGGCTCAAACATCAGAGCCCGTGATCCTTGAGTCGCAAACTGATGTCACCATGAGTGACTCAGGTGTTGATAAGGGTGAACCCTCTTCGGGTAATGATCCCTCGGCAGAAACCTTCGCCAAAAATCTCCGGAATAATTCGGGACTTGCCAGTTTGGCTTGTCTCGGAAATCTGCGGAGGAAATCCAGCGGCTGGCCCGGCAATGCCTGGAAAGCCGAAATCTTTCTACCGAAGAAGAAACACAAGAAGTAGAGGACATCAAGC
The DNA here is from genome assembly GCA_910589775.1 of Avena eriantha. Taxonomy (NCBI): domain Eukaryota; kingdom Viridiplantae; phylum Streptophyta; class Magnoliopsida; order Poales; family Poaceae; genus Avena; species Avena eriantha. Next base: position 311,929,983 of record OU342744.1, on the reverse strand, counting down.
ACTTTGATCTTCTTGAACAAGTCTGTCTTCGCGACGAGAAGCTGAGGACCGGTGAAATTCCAACTGTGCCAGTGGTTCCCCTGACTCTCGCCGAGAAGGTTGCTGTTGAAGTGAATGCAAGTTTGGACAAACTCACTCGCGAACAATATGTAAGTCGGAATTCCAACTCCTGTTTTTCCTTATTTCATATCATATCCTCTAGCCCCCAAGCATGAAGTCGAACAATCAAATTTCGGTTTTATGCTACCTTAGGATGCCAAAGAATGAACTAGTGTAGCCCCCAAGGCTCGTGCTGATATTAGTAAAAATATTAGCCCGAGTCTTTAGTAGACTTCTGACTTTGGGTATTCTGACTTATAGAAAGTATATTCCAATAACCAAGATTTGTTGAAGAATGTTTGCAATAAGTGGAAAGAGATCAGAGCTATCCGGCTTGAAAATGCACAGCTAAAGGTTTCCAAGGATGAGGCCGAAGTTAAACATTCTGAGACTCAAACCTTGTCTTTTCTTTTATAGTCGAATTTTTTGTTGACCTGTTATTCTTTTTTGACTTACAGCACTGGTAAAACAGTCCTACGCTATGATCGAAGAGGCCGAGAATCTTAAGACCTTGGTGGTGGAGAACAAGGAACTTCGACAAGAGCTGGATAAGCTCAAAGAAGATCATGAGAAGAGCATTGCTCAAATTCTTGAGTCCACCTCCATGGCCACTAATGAGCGTGATTGCAAGATTGCGCTTCAAGATTGGAAAATCTCGGATCTCAATGATGAGCTATTCAGAGAAAAGGACATTTCTGCGGCGCTCCGGGCTGAACTCCAAAGTCTTCGCGAAGAGAAGGCCAAAGTTGACGATGTCATCTTTGGTATGTTTTCCTTTCTCTAATTTTTCTGCATTTTCCGACTCTTTTTAGAGTCAGAGGTTTAGACTTACCCTTTGCATTATATGCGTAGGTCCTTTGAACTTGATGGACTCCACCTCTGCCGATCCTCGCACCCACCGACTTACCCAAGTCAGTGATTTTCTTCATGACTTTCGCCAATCTCTCGAAGACATTGCCGAAGCTCTCAAGGCTCCGGATATGCATAGCATATCCGGTTTTGACGTGCGGGACAAGGCCAAGGATATGTCATAGCTTGTTCAGGACTGGAACATGTCCTACGCGCGATCCGCAGCGCAAAATGCTCTCACCATGGTTATGAGCCACCATGGAAGCATGGAAATCTGGCAAGTGACCAGAGGGTATTCTACTGTGGATGAAGATGGCCAGGAGCAAGATATCAAAGCCATCATGGACTCTTGCGCCAGATACGGGTGCCACGTAGCTGATTTGACCAGTTACAACACTCCCTTCTTCACCCGCGTGGACACGCCGCCCCCGCCTTCCGAAGAAACAGCTGATGTTTTCGACGATGATCAAGCCATATCGGATTTGAACATCTCGGGACGCTATCAAGACGATGCCGATGTATCCCGCGAGCCGACAGCTCCTACCTCTCCTCCTACATCATAGATCATCAGAAAGAACATATGCGTTATTCTGAAAACATTATGGATCTGTAAATAAGTAGTATGATACTTTTACTAGTGCTAAGTTTTTATCTATTCAACACTTTTGACTTTGATACTATGTGCCTGGAATGTTTACATAAGCACTTGTATTTTTTGTCTGCACTTATCGTTTATCTGGCTTTCCGCCTCATCCCTTTCATGAGTCGGCCAACCTTCAGCATGGAAACTTCGCCGAGCAACGGAGCTCAATTGCTAAACCAGTTTAAACTCGGAAACAAAGTCAGCTTCCAGTACCAACAATTCACTACTCGGAAAATGCCTGCATCTAGCAATCAGACAAATAACCAAAGTATAGACTAGAAAATTTATATTTATACCCAAAAGGTATCAATTTTAGAATCGGAAATCTAAACTAGAACAAAGATGAGCATAAAGTACTTTCAAGTATTTTGGGATTTTCGACTGTGACATGATCATTCGGAAATAAGGTGGTAAAACTTCTTAGAAAAAACTTGAGGCAACCAAAACTTTTATTTCTCACAGAACATGAACACATATATGATTACAAAGAAGGATAAAGTAAGAATAAAAGGGACGCAGCTGAGCAATATTCCATGGTCTATCTAATTCTTCAGGATTTGTACTGCCTCTAGCTGTCTTTCTCTTCTTAGTAGCAGGTCTTTCTTTGACTGATCGCATATCAGTTAAGTAGTATGATCCATTGTGCAATACTCGACTAACTAAAAATGGCCCTTCCCATATTAGGGAAAGTTTGTGCTTTCTTTGTCGCACAAGCCGGAGAACCAAATTGCCCTTATTGAAAGATCGGTTTCTGACTCTCTGGCTATGATACTTGCGTAACTTCTGCTGATAGGCTGTTAATCTCATTTCAGCAACGACGCGAACTTCTTCGACTAAGTCGAGATCATTTTGTCGAGAAATTTCGGCATCCTCCTCAATATACGCGTCCACTCTAGGAGAAGTGTGAATCAAATCACTAGGAAGAACTGCTTCTGCGCCATAGATCAAGAAGAAAGGTGTGAATGAAATTCGGCATCCTCCAGTTGACCTGTTTGGAGTTGTTCTCAAACTCCATATTACAGAAGGTAATTCCTCTACCCAAGCCCCCACAGCACGTCGTAGTGGTGCTTCGAGTCTCGGTTTAGGCTCTGTAGGATTAATCCATTTGCTCTTTCGACTTGTCCATTAGCTTGTGGATGTGCGATTGACGCAATGTCAAGCTGGATATTTTGTTCGTTGCAGAATTTAGCAAGTTCTCTCATAGAAAAGTCACTCCCATTGTTCGTGATAATGCTATGCGGATAACCGTATCGGATTATAACATCCTCAACAAATCTTCTGGTTGTTGCTCCATCACAACTAGTGACACGTTTAGCCTCAATCCATTTGGTAAATTTATCCACCATCACTAAGAGGTGTGTAAATCCACTTGGAGCCCGTTTAAACGGTCCTACCATGTCAAGCCCCCAGACCGCAAAAGGCCATGTTATAGGTTTTGTTCGCAATTGATTAGCCGGAACATGAGCTTGTTTGGCGTACTTTTAGCAGCCCTTGCACGTCTTGACCAGTCGTTCGGCATCTGTCTTAGCTGTAAGCCAGAAAAAACCCTGTCGGAAAGCTTTTGCCACTAAAGATTTGGCTGCAGCGTGGTGACCACACTCGCCTTCGTGGATCTCTCGTAAGATTTCCACTCCTTCTTCCGGAGATACACAGCGCTGAAAGACCCCAGATACACTCCGCTTATAGAGCTCACCACCAACTACAGTATAGGATTTTGCTCATCGGATGATCTGCCGGCTCAGAACTTCGTCTTCGGGTAATTTTCCATCTACCAAATAGTCAAGGTAGGGTTGAGTCCAACTAGGAATTACAGCCAGAACTGCTATTCAAGGTGAGTCAGATTTGGTCGGATATTCCTCGTCTACTCCCTTTATTGAGGGAAATTTGAGGTGCTCTAAAAAAGCGCCATCCGGGACCTCTTTCCGTGCAGAGCCTATTTGAGATAATGCATTTTCTTCCTCATTTTCTGCTCGAGGGATGTGTTGAACCTCAAACACTTCGAACGATTTAGATAGATCATCCACGACAGCTTTATATGCTGCCATGTGCTTATTTGAATTACAAATATCCAACACTTGATGAGCAACAAGATCCAAATCTCCGTAACAATCAAACATCGGATGCCGATATCCTTAGCAATCCGGATTCCATGCATCAATGCTTCATACTCAGCAATATTATTTGTTGCTGTGAAGTGGATCTGCAGCACGTATAAAAGTTTATCTCGCTAGGGTGATTTGAGCACCAGGCCAGCCCCCGAGCCTCTGCGAGCCTTAGAGCCATCAAAATATACGGTCCAATATTCCGACTCAGGGAGAGCCATATTCTCCTTTGTCTCTGTCCAATCAGCAACAAAGTCAGCAAGGGTTTGGGATTTGGTTGTTGTCCGAGGTTTATACTCAATATTGAAAGTTGAAACCTCTATGCCCCATTTGGCGACGCGTCCTGTAGCGTCACTATTTTTGATTATATCTCTCATGGGAGCTGTGCTCACCACGGTAATTGGATGCTCCTGAAAATAATGTCGCAACTTATGAGATGCTAAAAACACACCGTAAGCCAGCTTTTGATAGTGCGGATACCGCTGCTTTGATTCTGTTAAGACCTCGCTGAGATAATAAGTCGGACCCTGCACCAAGTGTTCCTGATTTTCCTCCGATCTCTCCACTACCATGACGATACTGACGACCTTGTTTGTCGCAGCAAGATAGAGCAACATCGGTTCATGTGGTTCCGGTGCCGCAAGGATGGGAGTAGATGAGAGTACTGCTTTCAGGTCTTGCAGTGCAGCTTCAGCTTCGTCGATCCACACAAATTCTTGGTCTTTTTCAAGAGTTTGTATAGTGGTGCGGCTCTTTCACCGAGCCAGCTTACAAACTGACTGACTGTGGTAATGCAACCAGTTAGTCTTTGTACGTCCTTCAGGCGAGTTGGCCTGGAAATATTGAGTATAGCCTTGATTTTGTCTCGGTTTACCTCTATGCCTCGTTGAGACACAATAAAACCTAACAATTTTCTGGCTGGGATTCCAAAGAAGCATTTCTTCGGATTAAGCATTATGTTGTATTTTCGTAGATTGGCAAACGTTTCCTCCAAGTCGGAAATCAAGGTTTCCTTCTTTTTGGACATTACCGTAATATCATCCACATATGCATGTACATTGCGTCCGATTTGATCGTGGAGGCAATGTTGCATCGTGCGTTGGTATGTAGCTCCTGCGTTCTTCATCCCAAAGGGCATCATAACAAAATAGAAGGTTCCGAAGGGGGTTATGAATGAAGTTTTGACTTTGTCAGATTCCTTCATCCGGATTTGGTGATAACCGGAATATGCCTCGAGAAAACATAGGAGTTCCAAGCCTGCCGTAGAATCGATAACTTGGTCAATCCTAGGCAGAGCGAATGGATCTTTGGGATAAGCCTTGTTCAAGGCAGTATAATCAACACACATCCTTAAATCAGTGGTGTCCTTTTTAGGGACCATTACAGGATTGGCCGACCACTCAGTGTGGATGACCTCTTCTATGAATCCGGCTAACTCGAGTCGTGCTAGTTCCTTAGCTATTGCCTTACACTTTTCATCGCCAAAACATCGTAGGGACTATTTGACGGGTTTAGCGTTCGGTTTTACATTTAAAGAGTTCTTGGTAAGTTTCCTAGGTACTCCGGTCATGTCAGATGGCTGCCATGCAAAGATATCTTGATTGGCTTGGAGGAACTTGACGAGCGCGCTTTCCTATGCGCTATCTAGGCCTACGCCTATCTGGGTCACCTTGGAGGGGTCATCATCCTTCAACAGCATCTTCTTCGTCTCTTCTGATGGCTTGAACTCCGGATTCGGCTTTGTCACCTCCTTCTTCGTTGCGGGCATCTTGGACGGATCTATGCTCTTCTTGATCTCCTGGTACTCCTAGGCGTGCAGCACGGCTTCAGCAAAGGCGGCATTTCCATCCTCGCACTCTCGCGCTTTCTTCGGGTCTCCCCTGATGGTAATCACGCCGTTGGGACCTGGAATTTTCATCATATTGTAAATGTAACACGGACGAGCCATAAAAGCCCAGTAAGTCGGACGTCCGAATATAGCATGGTATGCGCTCTTGAACGGGACCACTTCGAAGGAAAGTACCTCCGTCCGGTAGTTCTTTGGAGTTCCAAAGGTGACATCCAAAGTGATTTCCCCCGGGGAATTTGCTTGTCTTCCTGGGACAACTCCATGAAAGATCACAGAGTTGTAGTTCAGCTAGGTCTCCGAGATCTTCATCCGGCGTAGCATTTCGACATACAGAATATTAATGTTGTTGCCGCTGTCCATGAGAGTCTTGGAGAAACCATAGCCGTCAATAAGTGGATTGACGACTAAGGCGTATTTTCCTCGCCTGTGCAACTTAGGCGGATGATCAGCACGGTCAAAGGTGATTGCCAGGGACAGCTGGAACTGTTGCGTTGAGCTCATGTAGGACTACTTTCTTGACCTTTGCTGGTTGAGATACGAGGAAGGTGACATAAGTGTCTTTCTTGGTCAGAAAATTTTTCTTCCCTTCCGGCCTGGGATTTGAAGCATCAGCTTCCTCCATGTCAGACTCTTCCTTGGTCTCTTTATCCTTTTCAGGATTCTTCTTTCCCTTGTTCTGCTTGGCCCTGTAGCCCGCGGTATCGTCTTTCTTTATGCCATCATTGAAACGATATTCAGCGTTTGTGTGGGATGAGCCCCCACTAGCATCTAAGTGATGCACACATGGGTTATTGGCAATGTTGGCCCAGGAGTAGGTTTTTTCGGGTTGTTGGTCTCCTCTACCCTGGACTCTTGATGTCCCACGACCGCGTCCACGACCACCTCCACGCCCTCCTCGTCCTCTAGACCCGAAAGTAGCAGTGACCACTGCCGTTTCCACGTTGGGCTTTTCTTCTGAGGTGTTCTTGTGCTTCTGAGCTTGTTGCTTTGGTTGTTTTACCGACTGTGGCACAGCTAGGGCATTAAGTAATCCTTTTGCGTCATTGTCAGCATATGCATACTTGCTTGCTGTTTCTATCATCTCTCCCAAATCAGTGACCTTGTCACACTTCAAGCGATGACATAGTAAACCAATCGGGAGTCCTGTAATGAAAGCTTCAATCACAGTTTGGTCGTTTACTCCTTCACAGGAGTTCTTGGTGTCAATCCATCGCCCGAGATAATCCCGGCAAGTTTCTTCGGCTTTCTAGGTGCAACGTTGTAGGTCTCCTACCGTACCGGGCCTCTGGTAAGTGCCTTTGAAATTCCAAAAGAACGCACTTTGCATGTCATACCAGTTGTGGATGGTGTTCTCTGGAAGTTCATTGAGCCATGATCGTGTCGTCTTCCGCAACATGACTGGGAGATAACGGGTTGCAACCAGGCTGTTTCCGCCTTTGGCGATACAGCAAGCTTGGAAGAAATCCTGGAGCCAAGTATCAGGCCGAGCTATGTCGTCGTAGGCTTGAATATGTCTTGAGATAGCAAATCCTTCCGGGAATTTTGTGGCTCTTATACGTGGTCCGAAGCACTTTGGGCCCACGTATATATCGTCGTTTTTGTAGCGCCACGCTTCTATGTTGGAATTGATCATGTGCCTTGCGTCACTTGGGGATAAAGATCATCCCGAATGACGGCTGCGGCTGTGGTGCCTTGGAGCCGGACTTCGGCTTCTGCCACCACCTCCCCCACCACGACGCCCTCCCTGGCCTCCTTGGGGGCCGTTATGATGGCTACTTGGTGGGGAGGGTGGATCAGCTGGGTTGTTTCTGGCTGATCGCCAGCCTCCGTCCGGAGCATCATTATTTCGGTTCCGGGGAGGATCTTCATTATGATGAGCTCCCTGCCAGTTTGACTCGGCACGGTGTCTCTCGTTCCTTTGCCCGTCATTCGGAGGGCTTGCATGTCTAGGAGGTGGCATTCTTTGTCGGTCCTCCTACCGATGTTTCTCTTTATCTTCTTCCCTGCGATCCTTCGACACTCGCCGGGGTGGATTCTTCAGGTTCAGTGCAGCGATTGCCTCTTTCTCGGCAACTGGGGTAACGTTACGCCGGTCACGTGTAGTTTTGTAGTGCTGTCCTGAAGGTCCGGTTCTTGAGTAGTTATTTTCCCGACGGTCGAAATGATGGTGCTGTTCCGGAACACATTGGGGTCTTACATCAGCCCAGGCCGGATCCGTGCGACATTAGTCAGAACGGGAGACCAGTTTTTGACTTCTGGACAGGGCGACCTTTTGCTGCTCCAGACCTTGTTGAGTAGTTTAATGCCTAATATGATCTGCTCTAGGCCTGGATTAGCAGATAGGATTTCTCGAGCCGCAACGGTGTTTTGTACTGGTGTTGGATACACCCAATCCCCGTTGTTGTCGCGTCGAGGCATCCCATGTTCTCCTCCAAAGAGGACTTTGTGAATCTGCGGGAATTGTTCGTCATGAGTATGACATTTCCTGGTCTTCTGATGTTGCCTGGAGTTGTACTTCTCCGCAGTTGCCATGCGTTTCTCTTTTCTTCCTCAAGGTTTTTGGCTTCATCGAGGAGTACTTGGCGACACGCTTCTAGGGCCTGGGCCCTTTCGTCCAGCTCTTCAGCAGTAAGTTCTGCAGCTGTAGGAATAGGTGTGGTTAATGCAGCATCGATGAGTTTACGTGCACCTTAACTGATCACGTGTCCATCCACCGACTCTTCTTTGGGCTTGTCTGGGATAAGTACTCCATCCGAGTCTTCCTCATATTCCTCGGTAATCACCTCCTCTGCCGGAGGGTCTTTTGTCGAGGTCTTGTTCTTCTTCTTCTTCTTCTTTGCCTTCTTGGTAGTGCCGGTAGCAAAGATGGCTTTGGGCCCATTTCCCGGAGTCAAACTTTGATCGATACTTTCGGCCATTTGGTTCTCGGGATCATCTGTAAGATCCATGTTGTCCTGTGCTTTGGGAGAGTTTTCTCCAGATCCTTCGTCCATGTCTTCTCCTTCTGCAACAGTTGTGGAGTTAATCTCCTCTTCATATTTGATGACCCACAAGTATAGGGGGTGTATCGCAGTATTTTCGAGGGAAGTGAAACCCAATTTATTGATTCGACACAAGGGGAGCCAAAGAATATTTATAAGCCTTAACAACTGAGTTGTCAATTCAGCTGCACCTAGAAACAATCTTGCTCACAGTAGTTTATCAGTAGCAACAGTTTTGTAGTAGGGATAGTAAAGTAGCAGCAGCAGTAAAGTAAAGACAGCAGTAACAATAGCTGTAACAGTAGGATTCGAGTGCGGTAGGCATAGGGATGGATGGACGGGCGTTGCATGGACAAGACATTTCACATAGCAAACAGAACATAGGGTAATTGCAGATAAATAAGATAAAGCATCCAAGTACTAGATAATCCTAGGCATGTGTTCCATATATAGTCATACGTGCTCGCAATGAGAACTTGCACAACATCTTTTGTCCTGCTAGCCCGTCTGTAGCGGGGCCTTAAGGGAACTACTAGCAATTAAGGTGATCCTTTTAATAGAGCACCGGAGCAAAGCATTAACACTTCGTGAACACATTTGATCCTCACATCAAAGCCATTCCCTCCGGTTATCCCGATTTCTGTCACTTCGGGGCCATTTGTTCCGGACAACAACGTGTGTATACAACTTGCATATAAGACCAAAAACAATACTATCATAATGAATCAATAACATGTTCAGATCTGAAATCATGGCACTCGGGCCCTAGTGACAGGCATTAAGCACAACAAGTCGCAACAAAGTCATAAAGTACTAATAGAAGATACTAGGCACCATGCCCTAACAATCTGATGCCATTACATGAACGATCTCATCCAATCCCTACCATCCCCATAGCCTACAGCGGGGGATTACTCACTCATAGATGGGGGAAACATGGATGGTCGATGGAGAAGCGATGGTGACGATGGTGGCGATGATCTCCTCCAATTCCCCGTCCTGGCAGGGTGCCAAAATGGAGTTTCTGGTGTTGTTTAGTGGAATCTGGTGGTGGCGGCAGAACGGAACTCCTTCTAGAAAAACGTCGAACCCCCTGGAGTTTTTAGGTCAAAAGGCTTCTTATAGGCGAAGAAGGAGACCGAGGGGGTGCCTAGGGGCCCACACCATGCCCTGGCGTGGCCTGGGGGGACCAGCGCCTGGGGGGTGTGGCCAGCCCCTGGCCCTCCTCCGTCTCGTATTCTGGCTCCGTGAGTCTTCTAGAAAAATAGGCACTTTGGCTTTTGTCCCGTCCAATTCCTAGAATATTCATTTTCTGACTTTCCTGGAACCAAAAACAGCAGAAAACAGGCAGCTGGCACTGTGGCTCTTGTTAATAGGTTAGTCCAAGAAATCATATGAAAAGTACTCCGAAGTGTGGACAAAACACAAGAAACTGGATAAAACCAAGCATGGAACAACAAAAATTATGGATACATTTGCAATGTATCAACATCCCCAAGCTTAACTCCTGCTCGTCCTCGAGTAGGTAAGTGATAAAAAGAAAGAATAATTTTTGAGGTGACATGCACCATCAAAGACTTGATCAAAGTATTTGTAAAACATTCAAAGCTGGGATCATAGTACTTCAATCATAACATGAAAGACAAAGTTCTAGCAATAAGACATAGCAACTATGTTGTGACATGAAAATGCACAAACAAAAGATTCATGAATAACAATGCTTTGCAAGACGTTTGTTTGTTCCACATAAAGAAAACATATCATAGTGGCATTCAGCTTGTCCCTCATAGAGTAGCAAACATAAATGCATAGGACACCTACGAAGTTTACAAGAGTGACTAGATACAAATAGTTTAAAACAAGCAATATCAAGGTATGCATCAATCAACAAGTCTTGGGACAATGCACAAAGAACTAAGAATGGCCACTACGCTCTCAAGAAAGTGCTCATAGAATGTGTGGATGCTCAACAAGGAAATGAACAGGTTTTGAAAAGTTTGAAAGGCTTCCAAATACTGAAAGTATGGTACTCATTAGCTTTGAGCTCTCATTGCCCTATCATAAGCATCTTTAAATGGTTAAGGTTAAAGTGACACAACTAAGAGGATACGTTTGACAAGTTATAAATCGAAGTCTCATGCCCCTTACTTACGAAGACCGATCCTCATGCTACTCAACTTCAGTCACGAGTAAGATCTTATCATTGTAAGTATATACATATCATAGAGAACCGCCAACGGGGTACCCCTTGCACATGATACAGGAGTTATCCCATAATCAAAATGACAAGGCAAGCAGACAATGAGCATCTTAGCGATCTTTTTATTTACTATGTGCATAGATTTTTATTGAGGATGCTTTATAGAATGCTCATTATGGTTTGCTGCAAGTTTCCACCATGATTAGGCATGGCTTAGGCTAGCAGCCCAGGCGTTTCTCTAACATACATACAAACTCCATGATCTTACAAGTTCCACTTTTATTTCACACCGCCAGGATCCATAAGCAAAAGAACATGATATCAACGAGGTACTAAGTACCAATGTAATGTTGAAATCGTTCCCCATGATACATGGTTCTGCTAACTTCAACTTATAAAGCGCAAGCATATACGCAACAAAGAAGGACGCAATGGCTCAGGTTTATTAAATGCAAGAAAATAAAGTGTGCCATCAAGTTCGTGAGAGCTTTACTAACTAACTTTCTCATAACAAGCAAACATTTTATTCGGAAGAAAACAAGGCATATTAAATATGCATGGAAGTAGAAAATGATGCTAATAGGTAGGTATGGTGGACACTATGGAAATATTTGGTTTAGGGAGTTGGAAACTTGAGTAAAACATACTCAGTGTAGGTGAAGGCTAAGGGAGCGACAAACAAGAGAGCAATAATAGCCATAATCATGCAGAGCGACAAAACTTCATTGATCAAAGCATAAAGTGATACTAGAAGTTGAAAACTAAAGGATCATAAAGGCTTATGGTGACTTGGGATAGTCATAACATGGTGTGAGCATGTGCCAAGTCAACCCAAATAAAGCATCAAAGGAGAATACCACAATACTATGCTTTAATATGCTAAAACAACACATGATTCTTCCAAGGCACATTAAGCAATCTCCATTATTTATAACAAGTCATGCTACAGTAAAGAATACTAAGCATAAAGCCAAAACAATATCAAGCATGCCATGACAAAGCATAGGCCACAGTCAAAAACAAGCTCTCTTTACCACTTAAGCATGAGCTTTCCTACTCTTTTCCAAACCAAACCAAACTATTTGAATCACCAATGTATGAAAGAGGAGGTCCAACCAATTTATTCAGCAACTAAGAAAACCAAGCAAACTAAAAACCAAAATGAAAACAAAAAAGAAGATGCTCCAAGAACAACACAACTGTGCATGAAACAATAAAAATAAAGTGTTTGGAAGAAACCTGGGATTTTTATTGATGAAGAAGGGGATGCCTTGGGCATCCCCAAGCTTTGACACTTGTACTTCTTGGATATTTCTTAGGGTGGCACGCGTGGCATCCCTAGGCTAGAGCTTTAGTCCATCCTTCATCTCATTACTCATTCCTTCCATACACCTGAAATTTTTTACTTCATACAAAACTTCACACAATCTTTATTAGCAACATTAGCGCACTCAAGATAATAAGTCTTAAGGTTCAGTTTTAACACCAAATAAACTTCCATTAAAACACTAGCTACTGTAGCACTTCCCTTAAAAAGCTCAGTTCCCCAAAAGAACTCAAAAAGGAACCAACAAGAAGCAAATGCAGAAAATGGCAGAAATCTGTCAAAACAGACCAGCAGGTAAAGACGAATTTTTTCGAAGACCTTATGTTGCTCAAATCAAAAAGTGTTGAACTAACGAAAGTTAGATAACAACCTGGGGCAGAAGCGCAAATATTCGCGCCTCAAAAAGACGTATAGATATTTTACACGAATTTTTACGGTGAAGCATAGAAATCTGTTTCGGGATAACAACTTTCCCAATCATTACTTCTCTCTCATTAGAGGTTACTCTTGGCATAAAAAACAAATAAAAAGGATAAGGAGCGGTTATTACTGAAGTAATAACTTCCAAGACTCATCTAAAACTTTTGGGTTATCTCCCAATAAGTACTTTTCTTTAACGCCTTTAAGTTAGGCATAAGAAAAAACTAAAATGGATAGAATAGAAGTAAGCGGAGATAATCACGGTGAAAACATTGTTTTGTTCAATGAAATCCTTTTGGTAACAAGGTTGATCAGGTCTTGTTACTAAAACAATTTCATATGAGACAAAACTTTGTATTCCACTAATGATTATGTTACCTCAACCTTGATAGCAATGGTCCCAATCATAATAGTTTCAAATTTTTCTCTTGGTATGAGACAATATATTTATCCAACTTGAATTCCCTCAACATGTTCAATTAAATTTAAACCATAAGTCCTTTCAATCTTCTTAGGAAAATAGACAGTATGTTCCTTGTCATTAACATTGAAAGTCACCTTTCCTTGATTACAATTAATAATAGCTCCTGCAATATTTAAGAAAAGGTCTCCCAAGAATAATAGACATATTATCATCTTCAGACATAATAGTTTGAGAGGATGCTCACATAAGAAATATGAGTTGAAGTAAAAGAGAGCATAAAGAAGCAAATTCAAAACACATTTAAGTCTAACCCACTTCCTATGCATAGGAATCATGTATGCAAATAAATTCACAAAGAACAAAGTGACAGTCATAGGAAGATAAAACAAGAGTAACTTCAAAACTTTCAGCACATAGAGAGGTGTTTCAATACCATGAAAGCTTCTACAACCATATTTTCCTCTCTCATAATAATTTTCAGTAGCCTCATGAATAAACTCAACAATATAACTATCGCATAAAGCATGTTTTTCATGATCTACAAGTACTAGAGCTTTATTATAAACATCTTCAAAAGAATCCTCAGGAACATAACATTCATCCTTCTTAAGTAAGCATGGGGGGCAATCAACAAATGTAAGGGATAAAGAGTTACTCTCATTAGATGGTAGGCATGGGTAGCTAATCCATTCTTCCTCCTTTTGTTCATCACTCTCCTCCTCTTTTTCATATAATGGGATTTCAGGTTCATCAATTTCTTCTTCCATAGGATCCTGCAAGGCATTAGTCTCTTCCATTTGTGGAAAGCATCTATTAATATATTCAAGAATATAGCAATTTTGTTCCTTGTAATTATCAAAGCAAAATTTAAGTATATCATAAACCTCATATTTATAAGGTGAATCATCAATATTTTCAAGCAAACTAGCAAGTTCAAAAGCACCCTTTCAAGCAATAAATTCCTCAATTTGTTCCACATCATAAAATTCATAATTCCCTTTAACATAAGAAGATATGGTAACATTATCATTATACTTACATTGAAAAAGGAGGTGTTTGTACCTCCTACAGCAACAAGATTTATCATAGCAATAATTAACATTATAAGTAGAGCACACGTTTCTAGCAATGGTATATAATTTATCAATTTGTTCCTATAAGTGTTTCCCTTTTTGTGACAAGCGGTGTTCCTTATAATAATATTTTTGATCTTCTATGAACCCACCTTGCCAATAAGATTCAGTTTCAAAGAAACCAACCATTGACAAGAAGCATGATAAAGCAAGACAATAACAGACCAACGAAAATAACAACTAGAGTAGAAACTACTTTTTTTGTATTTTTGATAAAGAAACACGAAAACAAGGCGAAAATAAACTTAGCTTGAACAATAGTGATTCCAAGTGGACTTGATAAATAAAGCTATGCTCCCCGGCAACGACGCCAGAAAATAGTCTTGATGACCCACAAGTATAGGGGGTGTATCACAGTATTTTTGAGGGAAGTGAAACCCAATTTATTGATTCGACACAAGGGGAGCCAAAGAATATTTATAAGCCTTAACAACTGAGTTGTCAATTCAGCCGCACCTGAAAACAATCTTGCTCACAGCAGTTTATCAGTAGCAACCGTTTTGTAGTAGGAATAGTAAAGTAGCAGCAGCAGTAAAGTAAAGACAGCAGTAACAATAGGATTCGAGTGCGGTAGGCATAGGGATGGATGGACGGGCGTTGCATGGACAAGACAATTCCCATAGCAATCAGAACATAGGGCAATTGCAGATAAATAAGATAAAGCATCCAAGTACTAGATAATCCTAGGCATGTGTTCCATATATAGTCATACGTGCTCGCAATGAGAACTTGCACAACATCTTTTGTCCTGCCAGCCTGTTTGCAGCGCGGCCTCAAGGGAACTACTGGCAATTAAGATGCTCCTTTTAATAGAGCACCGGAGCAAAGCATTAACACTCCGTGAACACATGTGATCCTCACATCAAAGCCATTCCCTTTGGTTATCCCGATTTCTGTCACTTCGGGGCCATTGGTTCCGGACAACAACGTGTGTATACAACTTGCAGATAAGACCAAAAACAATACTATCATAATGAACCAATAACATGTTCAGATCTGAAATCATGGCACTCGGGCCCTAGTGACAAGCATTAAGCACAACAAGTCGCAACAAAGTCATAAAGTACTAATAGAAGATACTAGGCACCATGCCCTAACAATCCGATACCATTACATGAATGATCTCATCCAATCCCTACCATCCCCATAGCCTACAGCGAGGGATTACTCACTCATAGATGGGGGAAACATGGATGGTCGATGGAGAAGCGATGGTGAAGATGATGGCGATGATCTCCTCCAATTCACCGTACTGGTAGGGTGCTAGAACAGAGTTTATGGTGCTGTTTCGTGGAATCTGGTGGTGGCAGCGAAGCGGAACTCCTTCTGGAAAAACGTCGAACCCCCAGAGTTTTTAGGTCAGAAGGCTTCTTATAGGCGAAGAGGGAGACCGAGGGGGTGCCTGGGGGGCCCACACCATGCCCTGGTGCGGCCTGGGGGGACCCGCGCCTGGGAGGGTGTGGCCAACCCCTAGCCCTCCTCCGTCTCGTATTTAGGCTTCGTGAGTCTTCCGGAAAAATAGGCACTTTGGCTTTTGTCCCGTCCAATTCTGAGAATATTCATTTTCTGACTTTCCTAGAACAAAAAATAGCATAAAACAGGAAGTTGGCACTGTGGCTCTTGTTAATAGGTTAGTCCAAGAAAT
This sequence comes from Avena eriantha, assembly GCA_910589775.1. Classification (NCBI taxonomy): domain Eukaryota; kingdom Viridiplantae; phylum Streptophyta; class Magnoliopsida; order Poales; family Poaceae; genus Avena; species Avena eriantha. The sequence continues at coordinate 311,914,311 of OU342744.1, read as the reverse complement.
CATATGAAAAGTACTCCAAAGTGTGGACAAATCACAAGAAAGTGGATAAAACCAAGCATGGAACATCAAAAATTATGGATACATTTGCAATGTATCAATATTCCGCGGAGAACTTCCGGAAATCCGCCGATGTCATGGAGTCATCCGAAGATGCCGGTAACTCGACGCTTGTTCCGATAGCCTCCAGCACAGAGTCAGTGTTGGCTCTAGCATCGGCAGAGCCGGATCCGGATCCCACATATCCGACAAAGTGCGATGTGCTCCTCCTAAGATAACTGCGGTCTTCATAGTAGGCTTCGTCGAAACGCCTGATGGTCTTGAGGATTGCATCTACGCCTGAGTTTTGCATCATCATGCGTCTTAGTGTGTATCTTAGGAAGGGCCTGTCCGTCCCGGCGTCATTAGAGCCAGAACCAGCATTGTTGCTATGCTCCTCCTGGATTTCGACTTCAGCGGGTGGATTGATCTGGGATTCGGTCTCGCTAGGGATATACAATCCAGATTTGACTTGGACCGCCAGGTCTGCTTCAGGCTCGGATTTCTCCACTATCTCCGCAACTGGTGTGGGCTGGGTGGGATTAGGGTTTTCTAAGATCCGGAACTCTGCCGCCTCCGTGGACAAAGGGGACCCAGAAATTTCTTCTGCCTCTATCATCACCGCTGGGGTGGGTGGGGCAGGTTCAGCGAAACCTATGTAAACATCAATCTCACCGAAAGACATGATGGTGTAGGTGGTCACGGCTTCCCTAGCCGAAATCCAAGTCTCGTCTAGGACGATGAGAGGGACTTCGCTGGCGTAGAGGATGTGACCGACGACGATAGTCTCGTCGATTCCGATTCTTGTAGATTCTGCTCGGAACACAGATCCAAAGCTCACTTGCCCCACGGTGGCGCCAACTGGCATCGGATTGATGACAAGTACGCCATGAGGGGGTCCTCGAGGCGTGTGGAAGAGAGGAGTGTGAGACGTACGGTGTGCCGAGACGGTGAGCACACAAGTTTACCCAGGTTCAAATCCACCGGATTTGGACGAATCCTACTCCTGCTAGCAATCCAGTAATACGGCAGAGCCGTAATATGGGTTACAAGGGGTTCGCCTGTGCGAGTTGAGATTGTGATATTAAGGGTGCCCTATAGGCTCTCCCTAGGACGGCTTATATAGATATCTGGCCTAGGGTTTACAGGAGAGATCTATCCGGCTACGACTAAGAGTCGGTTATAGAGTACATCTTGAACTACAAGTAACACTATGGGCCTATGTCGGTAAGTCTTCTGTTCCTTCCTGTAGCCGGACTGGACTCTGTCTCTTCTCCCTAACTGGGCCGCCCGTGAAGCAAAGCTCTAACCCAAAGTGGGCCACCCTGGTCAGTGAGGAACTGTGAGGATACCCGGAAAGTATATCCCCAACATAGCTCCATTAAGAATCCTGAAGGTAGATGAAGTTGCATCGTGCCGACTTCCAACGCAGCGACTCTCGCTTTGTTGTCAACCCGAATGTAAACCTCGTCTCTTGCTACGCTCCTAGTTCTTACCAGTCCCTGCAATGAGTTGCAGATATGAATGACTGATCCAGTATCATATACCCAAGAACTACCAGGTGAATCAGCAAGATAAAGGTCTATAACATTGCAAACAAGTGTACCTGAGTTGGAAGTCACACCTCCACTCTTGGCTTTTTCGCCAAATACTTGTTGTAATTCCTCTTCCAATGGCCATCTGTCTTGCAATAGAAGCAAGTGGATCCGGCTACAGGAGATGGCTTAGTCCCTAAGGAAGCGCTTTGGAGCGGGTCCTTAGCCTTGCCTCCCAACTTTGCCTTCTTCTTCTTAGTCCAAGAACTCTTCTTGAACTTAGCCTTATTTTGTACCGTCAACACTTGACTGGCACCCTTCTTGAGATCAGCCTCTACATGCTTGAGAATCCCATGTAATTCAGTGAGCTTCTTATCCATACCATGCATGTGGTAGTTCGAGATGAACTGGCCATATGCACTAGGAAGAGAGTTCATAATTATGTCCATAGCGAACTCTTTGCTAATGGGTAGCCCAGCCTCTCCAAAGACTGCACGTAACCAAACATCTTGATTACATGTGGACTCAGTGGATCGCCATGCTTAAGATTACAACTCAGCAAAGCTTGAGAGACTTGATACCTCTCAGTCTTTTCATGAGCCTGGAACATACTTTTGAGCCTTTCGATCATATCATATGCCTCAACATTCTCGAACTGTTGTTGCAATTCTGGCTCCATGTGAGTAAGCATAAGACAACTAATTTCCATAGACTCGTCACATGTCCTACAGTAGGCATTGGTTGCTGTGACACTCGCATTCTCATTTGTCTCATCTAGAAGCGGTTTGTCTAGAAGCGGGTTGAGAACAATTCTCAGATTATGATACTAGTTGGTGAAATTAGTTCCATTAAGCTTATCTTTCTCTAAGATGGTCCTCGGCACAAAACCGGATAACTAAGGGAGACTGCTACTAGGTGCCATTATCTACAAGAGAAAATATGCAAAACACTTAAGACATGTATCCATAAAAGAGAAAGCATATTAAACATTTTAATACTTATGCTCCCACTAGAACCAACGCCCTTCCAATGGTTACTTAGTGATTTAGAATCCTAAATAAGCAAGTCGACTAGTGAGCTTTAGCATCACTGCTAGTCGTCAAGTGATCTAGGTAGACAAATCCTTGTCAATCGTATCTCATACAACTCCTGTTGGTCGGGTGGCATCACATGCCCCGGCTCCCGACCTACCTCTCCCTGAGTCCCACAAAAGTTGTGATAGACCCGTCTAGCTTACCAAGTGCTTCCGATGTAAGAGTCTGACTCGAACCCACCTAGTCGAAAAGAATTGATAGAACCTCAATTTTATGAGCCCACTACCAAGAATGTCCAACTTGTGATGGTGCAGCACCGGTGGGGAGACCGACTAAACCTTCTTTGAGGGATTAAAGTTTGCCAACTATCTAATAGAGGTAAAACTAGAGACATAACAATAACACACAATAATCCAATTATAATGTGAAATGGTATGGCTCTCTTCATGGTGATCTCCATCTTCATTCACTTGTTCATCATGCCTTTTGCTGTCGTGTCCTTCAAGTCCTCCAAACAAGCTACACAAGCACTAAGGAACATACAAGAAGATGGAATCCCATGCCGACACGCAGGTCGTTATACAATAACAGTGACAGCACTTTGGCTCCAGCCGGCTGACAAACCCGTGATACGCAGATCACATATGGATTACACACATCTCATGCACATAAGCCATATCATTCACAACTTCCTGCAAAAACATGTTATGCATAGATATGATATCTACCGACGTTGTGAATCTTGCAATGACATCTAATGCGCTACGACAGTGCGAAGCCCGACGAATTTTCCAAAATCGCAGATCTCATATGCATTCCAAACTATGGATTCCTTCATTGGATAAAACACTTTTACCCAAATCCGATCCCTATGCATATCTGAACAATCTCATTGATCATCCGCACCCGATCTTCCATGCACCCCCGAGTGCGATTGATCCAATCAATCTTACACAAAACTGATCTATCTCATAGATTGACCACCGGAACCCTAAGTGGATCCAATCCACAACCTCATGCATATCACATATGCACAGATCTAGAGCCTAAAAACAGAAGCTTTTGTTCTAATATCACTGTTGGGCCACACAGAGATAAACAAAACTTTTCCCTACGCGGTAATCCCAAGATCTAGCTCAGGTTATAGGCCACGAGATTACCACTAGACGTGCAGATGCCGAACTTGATGTAGCGCGTCGAAGCAGTGCCGAATGATCCCACAAACAGCTCCTCTGGATCCCATGAACTCCTTCGCCAGATCCCCACAAACACCTTCGCTTCCAGTGCTGCATGTGCAATGCCTCTACTGGTATCCACATGTATATGAAGGAGCTTCGGACAGAGGATTGCTAGATCCTGTCTAGCCCGAAATAGAAGTGGAGAGAGTGACGGCTAGGTGGACTATCCCTTATCACTCCACTTATATACACTCCTACTTGGGCTCAACGCTTGAGGTCCATATAGGCCGTATCCCAATCTCCACATGGATCTCATCTACATGGGATCTTTACCCTTAAGGGGGTGTTTGTTTGGGCTTTTGGTAGCTTTCCAGTGCAAAAAACCAGGAAAATGAACCAAACAGGTAGTTGCGAGTTGGGCTTTTGCCGAAGTACTTTGAGAAAACAGGCATAGGAGGGAAAGCACCTCGGCGGGTGCTTCCCGCAGCTTCCCGCAGCTCCAAACGAACCGTTTTCCTAATGCGACATACTGTTTGGATGAAATTACAACAGATTGCCACCCCAAACTAATAGACGCTACCGCATATTACAGGAAAAAAAAGAACATTATCCCCACGCTGCCTCACACCCGATAGGGTTCATCCCCCTGCGCCGCCACTCTGGTCGCTATCGTCCGGTCGACTCCAACCGGCAGGCTGCCTCCTCCCCGGCGCTGGACCTCCTCCCTGCCGCCGAACCTTCATCTCCCCGCCGCCTCCCGACCGCTCGACCCCCTCCTCGCACGACAGGGCGCCGTCCAGCAGCAACCGGCCTGATTTCTGCCGCCAAGACCGGCTGACCCTGTCCCCGTCCCCGCTCGGCTGCCTCCTTGCCATCCTTGCCCAACTGACCTCGTCCATGTACGAACTCCTCCCTGAACGACCTTTCCCGGTACAGAGGTGAGGCCTCCGTCCGCACATGGTGCTGCTAGTTCTTTTTTTCGCGGGTGAGACATGGTACGGCTTGTTACGTGTAGTGCTAGAAATTTCATGTTGTGATTAGTGCTGCTTGAAATTGACACATGCCATCTTGATGTGATAGTGCTGCTCGAAATTCTGCTCCAATATTGCTATAAATATTGGTGTTGTTTGATGTGGTAGTGCAATAAAATTTCATACATATCTCTCTTGATGTGGTACTGTTGGAAGAAGTTGATCGGTTTGATCAGTGTGGATGTATCTCTGTTCATTATGATGCTATCTTATTTGTGTAATGATCGGATATATATTTTGGACAAACCAATATGTGACATATGGTATTTGCTAATGACATATGCGTTTATGCACTTCAATAGTGAAGTATACGTGTTATATGAGTTACAGGGATATTACAGACAATTCCTTAGCACACAGTCAGCCAGCCAGCCAAATTGCCAAACAGTCAAACTCAAAGAAGTAGCTTTCCCTGCATAGGAGCTTTCCCTACACAGCAGCACAGCCAGCCACAACTAGCCAGCCACAGCCCAAACAAACAGGCCTAAGTGTGTTACCCTGTAGGTTCATGTACACCTGGACTTGACATGAGCTACTCCTCCAAGTATCTTGTCATGGCTTTGAGTCCAACTCACTTTCATAAACACTCGGTCTCAAGTTGATAGATGATAGCAATCTCTAGCAAGACGTGTCAACTCCCAAGTGCCATAAAGCCAGAAGACGAACCTTCAATGTGACTTTCGTCCAAGTCTCTTTGCCTCACGATATATATGTCAACTATAGGCGATATGTGATTCACTCTCTTCTCATTCTGTGAGTAGTTGCCATCCCATCAATAGCTTAACTCTCTTCTCATTCTGTGATATGTGATTCACTGGACTAACTCTTAATCTCACTTCTCAGTTAACACTTATGCCCCGTTTGAAACACAGGATAGGAAAAACACGGGAATAGAAAAAAGTAGGAATTGAGATGACGTGTCTCACAAATCCTATGGAAATAAAAGACGTAGGAATTGAGAAGAGTGGTTGTTTGGAACGCAGGATAGGAACGTAGGAAGCTTTTTGAATTTCAACGCACTAGTTGTTGCCTTCTTTACATGTAGGGGTTGGCTTTCTGCTTCTTTCTCCACAGCTTGGTCAAACTCCAAATCAATTGTAGAAGATGTCATGTTGCTCTAGCCTGCTACATCGATCAGTTATCTGGAAGTTAGAAAACATTTCAGACTCGCTATGTTCCCTTGAGGAATATTATCAGTTGGTGGACCATGCAAGACGAATTAATCTCACACGAATACTCACAAGAAATTGTCAAATCAAGGGTGACGTGCAAATCTGACCCAGAAATATGTGTAACTGAATCACAGGGGAATGGGAGCCTCGTTTCAAAATGGTTGTGGCCTCCCGCCAGCTCACACGTCCTCGTACGTGGTACGCCTTTGTGGCTTAATGCTGGGCCTTTGCGCGCGCGTGAACAAGCGGAATGTGCGGCTGTACATCTGTCTTGAAGTGTCGTTTTCATCGCAGGAATTTTTCCATTAGATCGGGGCGGATGTTTATTTTCCTGTGAAACCTGAAGGGTAGGAACCGAATCCTGTCGAATCTTGTTTTCCTTTTCCTGTGTTTTAAAGGGCACGAAAGGAAAACTTTCCTACAAGATTCCTATCCTACGATTTTCCTGTGAAAAACTGTGTTCCAAACAACCCCTTAACTGATTAGTGCATGCGAATCATATCACACGAGAGAGCCCAGATATCTCTTCATTACGGAGGGGAAAATTTCATCTTGGTAATCCACGTCATGTAGCTTGCTTCACAACTAACCCAAACTCTACCTTTATAACTGCCCATTTACGGAACAACGTTTGATAGAACCTAAGTTGGCGATCCACAACTCGGATCATACGATCACCTCAGGTCAAAGAATTTCATTGCTTGATACTGCAAATGACAACATGCTCGTTGCATCTCAATTATGCGTCAGTACGACTCGCTAAACTCTTTAGCCGAATCAGTGTAAGTCGGAATAACATCACCATGCCCATGACAAGTGGAACCGTGTCATCAGCCGACTTGCACATTGGTCTAAGTTGTGTGTCCATCACAACCTCAATGACCAAGGACAATCTAGTATGAACAATCATAAATATATAGTTCCACAACTGAATCATGTATTCAATGATATATATCTGATGTTCATACAAGGACAACTTTATTATTTTATGAATACTTTGGGAAATATCATGATCCATTATTGCCTCTAGGGTATATTCCCAACAGTTTGACCACAACATTTACCTTGCTTTCGCTGAGACCATGAGTCATACCCTAAGGGGATGCAGCCGCAATGGTTCAAGTCCCAAAGTCGGTCTCTAGGGATGTGAACAGGGTTTGGGATTACGGAGGTTGGGCCTCTCACGTTCCCTGCCACGCCCTACCTATTATGAATACACCTCCTTCATAGAACATCCAAAGTGCATATGTCGAATGGAACGACTGAACTATGTGACATATGGAATCTACTCGGCAAGTTAGTTGGTCGAGGGGGTTTTCGTGCCCCAGTGTGGCTGTATGCTCGTCTTGGTTCAAGAGGCACGAAGTCGGATCCTAGTGGTGGCAAGTATGGGACTACAAAAACCACAACCCAATGTGGCCTCCCATACAAGCCTTAGCATGTTTAATTTATTATCTCTGGTCATACCACGTCACCTGCCATACTAGATTCAGTCGCATCCCTGATTCATCATCCGGATGGACCAGCGGTAATAGCTAAGCATGGCTAAGCACAACAGATATAACATCTCTAGCAACGCTCACAAAGCCAAACTTAGTTATGCTAGAAGCAGTGGATCAGGTAAATATAGGCTACAAGGGGAACATGCATCGGATAGGATTAATCTATCTATCGATAAAAGATTTTGGAATCGTATGCACATGGCAAGAATTAAAATACTTTGAAATCATAGGATTATATCATGTGTGGGGCTATGCTTGCCTTTTCCTGTTGATACCTAACTAAAGATCTTCGGAATCCTTGTACTTGACTTGATTATATCTGATCAAGTATTGATCTTTGATCTTCGATGGTGTTGATCTCCGTCTTCGATCTCGGACTCGATATCGTATTCAATCGGGCAGAACCAAAACATCGGAAAAGAAAGGAAACAATCAACACATAGCGTTGATGCAATGCTGAAGCAAGTATGATGATATGACAAGTTAAAGGGTGCTAAAATATAATCCTAAATATGGTCATCGATTTAATTACGGTCAAAACGCCCTGAAGATGGCATTTCCGGAGGAACCCCAAATGCACATGCAGGGTTGCTACTGTTCTTCTAACAATCTTCTTAGTTGAAGTTGTTTATCAATGCATGATTATGATACTATTGTGTAGATCTCATTTTTTTAACATTTTGATATATTATTTGTATTTTTCTGATTTAAAATGAATTAATTATAAAAAAATTCAAATTTTAATTCATTTAAAATCATTTGGGAAATTATAAAAGATTTACATTCTGGAAATACTTTTACCTTATTATTAATTAGTAAACATTTATGGAAATGTTTATTTATCTTACAAAGGGGACCCACATGTCATATATTTCTTATTTACAAAAAAATGAATTACATAATTGATAAAAAGAAAAGGAAAGGAATTATGACACCATGCTGACGTCAGCAATGGAGAACCTCCTCTGCTGTTGATGGACTGGCCAATTCCGAGCGTGCGGGAAGGTGAGGATGGGCTCGTTGGAGAGAGGAGGTTGAGGCAAACCGGATGGTAGCAGCGTCGCCAAGAAATGGTCACCGGAGGGAGGCGAACAGCGGCGGACAGCGACAGCGAGTAGCTTCGCTGCATCCACCGGCGAGGAGAAAGACGACGGGGGAAAGGAGCAAAGGGGTATCGGGCCAAAGCGGGCTGCAGAAGGGCCGGGGCTGGGCCGCGGCAAAGGTTGCGTAGCGGCTGCTGCTGGCTGCACTGTGCGGCGGAGAGGAGAGAGAAGTTGGGCTACAACCTAGTTAGGGTTAGAGAAATGTTTTTATTTCAGAAAACCTTTTCTTTTTCCTGTTTTCTCTTTTTCTGTTTGTATTTTCAAATGCATATCTTTTTTAATATTTTCAAAATACTAGAGGGTTGTAAAACTATTTGGGATCTACACCTTTTAGTAGTTTTTGAAATTATCAAAACCATTTGAATTGATTTCAAAGAGAGAGAAAAAACTAGGGTTAGAGTTTTGTATATTTTATTTTTCTTGCATTACTTTTAGCAGATAAATGATGCTTGTGAATGCACAAGTCAAATCATAATTACTGTTTAATGAAACTATGGTTGTTACATAATATCACGATGGAGAGGCCCATCGTTGTACGCAAGGTTGTTTAAGCCACTAGATAGTGCTAGTACCAAATGTTTAAGTCCATTCATGGAAAAATGAGTTTAGAGAAGAGTAATTTTGAATTAAGAAGTCATGAATCACAACTAAAAGAAGTATCTTCACAAAAGTTAAAACATCTTATATTAGAGGAAATAGTGTATGAAACGATGGATGTAAGATTTTACAACAGAAGACTATTTGTCGATGTTGGCAAGTCCCTAGAAAATACTTTTTATAAGAGCACTCATGATTGAATAGGCGCTTAAGTCATAGAAATTAAATCGGTTTTGCTAGAAATGAGGCGCCTGATTTTTAGTTATGTCTTAGTCGCCTCCCTCGTCGTTGGATATATACCTCGTAACTCATGCAACATGTGAGTTGCAACTAGGTTGTAGCTGAGAGTTTATTGGGTTACAACTAATTTGTAACTGAGAATTAGTATGAATTTTATAAGTTGCAATTAGGTAACAAATGAGAATTAGTACAAATAGAATGATGTTAGCGACTTAGACATAACTAAAAATCAAGCGTCTGAGATCTAGACTCTTCCAAATTAAATCTAACAAAATAAAAACGGCAGAGAAGCACTCACGTCCACAACGCTAGGCTCTTGTTTGATACTCTAACTGGTCGCTGCCACACGTCTACGACTCTCACGCGTGAGCTAAAGAAACAACAAACGTCTAGCGACAAAAGTTGTGTCTGGCGCTGGGATTAAACGCTCCAACTAACAATAGACCAGGATCAGAATCCTGGCGTCGGCTTGTAAGTTTCCAAATTAAATCTAACAGAATAAAAACGACTGGGAACGCTAGGCTCTTGTTTGAGACGCTAACTTATCGCTGTCACATGCCTTCGACTCTCCACGCGTGAGCTAAAGAAACAACAAACGCCTAACTATCCGGCGCTGGGATTAAACACTCCAACTAATAATAGGCCAGGATCAGAATCCTGGCGTCGGCTTGTAAGAGCATGTACATTGCAGGGTGCTTAACTAGAGGTGCTTAAGTAGAGATATGGCGGAACGTGAGCAAGCACCTGACTAGATTTCTATTTCTCTAACGCACGGAAGTTCGCACCGGTGCTTTGCTAGTGGGTCTAGTTCAATCCTATACTTAGAAAACATTAGTTATTCTTTTAAGTACCGATGGAGCATCGATGCCAAGCTAGGTACTCGTTGTGCACGGTAAGCACCCGATGACTTTTGTGTGGCAAAAAAAAGTCCGGTTTTTTTCTTAAGCATCTGGCCTAAGCACCAGCATTGTACGTGCTCTAAGTGCAGCTATGTGGCTGCTCTAACGTCCGTAAAGATTAAAGCCTATGTTGTCAAGCTCAGGAAAAACCTTTTAACATCTCTACAAAAAAATAAAATTGTGCTGGCTGTGGGGTTCGAACCCACGCGCACTTGTGTGCAGAAGATCTTAAGTCTTCCCCCTTAACCACTCGGGCAAACCAGCCGTACTGATTAAAAATTGTTTACCGATGTTGTCAAGTCCCTGTTAAAAACCCTTTTAACATAAAAAACAAAAAATAAAATTGTGCTGGCTGTGGGGTTCGAACCCACGCGCACTTGTGTGCAGAAGATCTTAAGTCTTCCCCCTTAACCACTCGGGCAAACCAGCAATTGTTGAATATTTTATTATTGCGAACTAGTAAACCAGAGTAATGACCCGATAGATATTTTCCAACAACAGGCTTCTAGAAATGAAATCGTTTTACCTATTTCGTCGGTAAACAGCAGATGCCCCCATGAATGTGGAATCCTTGGTTTCAGCAGATCGGTCTACACACCTTGATTTTACTAGTGCAACGTTATCTAGCAAAGGTTTCACCATCGATCATAGGTTGTACAAATTACATAAGGTGGATCATCCAACCAGATTCTTGCTTCCCCTCGACGAGCTACATGGATTGAGCAGCACGTCACCCATGATGCAAGCTCGCTCACATCGTCCTTGACATCGCCAGCGCCCGTGAGGTGCGGATTAAGAGCGTCGGTAGAAAGTTGGAAGACGTTGCTATTGTATTATTAAAAATGGGAGTATTTTGGTGGTAGATTACTGGAAAATTGTCAGTATGTCATTACAAATTTGTGTATGGACTAGTAGGAAATTGTTAGTCTATCAGGGCGTGTTAGCCAATAGCCTAGCTTCTGTAAAATTCTTCTTAGAGCATCAACGAGCAACCAAGTTCCGCGGAGCTAAATCCAAAAGTTGGCCAAACCAAGTTCCACGGAGCTAAATCCAGAAGCTGGCCAAATTAACATACAAAACGTGAAACACCTCCTCCTGGATTCCACGGATCGGCAAAGGCCGGAGCAGTGAGAAATTACGAATAACTTGCCACCGCAAATCAAATGACCGCTCTGGGTGTATACCACGACATGTCGACCACGTTTGTCATAGAACCGGTTGCCCCCGTGCCCCTGACCCAGCCGTCACCCCTCACCCCACCGCCAGACCTCCGTTCGGCGCATAGCTCCTCCACCCTCCTCCCCCGTAGGTTGAGCTCTACGCCTCTGCCCGCACTCAGATCACCTCTGCCTCCGCCCACGCGAAGAACTAGCAGGATCTGTCGCCTCCGCCCGCGTGACCTAGTAGTAGTAGAGAGACGTCGGCGGCCTCCTTCTCAAGTCCTCAAGCAAGTGCAGCAGATGGGTTCCCCCACCCCTGAATCTTGGACGAACCCAAATCGGCTTGATCTATTGTCCCCTGTGAGCCCTAATTCAATTATTCACCTAGGAAGGATCCTCTCCTTCCTTATAATTGTTTTCCGCTTCCAGTTTTAGCAATTGGTGGCCGCCAACGAGATCCTCCATTGAGCACATTGTCATTGTTCTACCATTTCCTTTTGGGGAGAACTTAGTATTAGGAAACTGGGAGGTAGAGAGTGGATACCATCGACTTGGACTGGAAAATATTGGCCTGACTCGCCTTGGAATGGGTTGTATTGGCTATAAGGGTCTGCCAGCCCAACCGAAATACGAGGAGCTACACCTAACTTTTCTTGCTCCAAATGAGACGTCGGATATGAGTTTGTAGAGCTGGATTTGCTACTACCGAACACACCTTTACTATGTGTGGAGCTAATTAGTGAAAAGTGGGAATTTGATTTTCTTTACGTTGAACGAACTAATTGGGGCGAGAGAGGGAGTGCCCAACAGACGGTCACAAATTAGTGCCTTCCATGATCACAAGAGTGCGCCTTCTAGTAGAGGGCATAAATATGATTTTTTGTGAAAACCAATTTCAGCTTTCCTAGGGCAATGAGTCAGCATCCACCCTTCTACCATGAATTCCCTCATTTATTGGCTTTCATAATTAAACTACATAACACCAAGACCTAAGAAGCTAGACTACCCCACCGAGGGCTCATTTGATTTGTAGGATTCTCAGAATGTAGGAATGAAACTTACATGATTGAAGTGGCATGTCCACTTGAAACCTATATCATTAGAAAACTGTAAGATTTTAGGTCAAGTAGTGTTTGATTGCACGGGAAAACCAAATGAATTATACAAAGAGGTTGGAGTAGATAAAAAAATTTCCTCCAAACTAGAGTGCAAAAAATAATTTGAAGGAATCTTAAGGATTGTACTTTGAATCCAACGATTCTATAGGAAAAATTCCTAAGGATCTCGATCCTTCAACAATCATACAAAATTCCATTGAATCAAGCACGACCTGATTCGGAAGAGCCACATGAGTTGCTCGCCTTAATAAATGGAAATATAAAGCTAGTAAATACTATGTGGTCGAGGTTACACCATTGCAAGGCATGTTACTGAAGAATTGCTCATTGTTGTACCAATGGGAAGAAGATGGGGAATGAAAATATTCTAACACCCCACTTTCAGTAACCCTGATTAGTTATCCAGAATGCAAAAATCAGGAGGAACGAAAACTTTTTCTTGCTTAATGATGCAGTGGTTGTTTGCTAGTTTGGGCTTATCCCTCTAAAGGTGTAGCAGATGATATACTCCTTACCTCACCCTCAATTGACAAAATCTTATTTAACAAAAGAGATGTCTTGGCTTATTCTACATATTCTCAAATGTTCTAGCAATTCAAACCTGAGCCAAGATGCCCTTGTAACAACACTTATTTTCCTAGATTCTGTGAACAAAATTATGGAGATCTATATGATATAATCTCCTTATGTTTCCAAAACCGAACTTTCAACTACTCTTACCTCTAGGTTTTCCAAAACCTTTTATAAAAAATTAGGACGTTCTCCTAGTCAGCTGCATGTAGGTTATGGCATGGACCGGGCTCAACGTTGTACTAAAGTTCCGCTGATGATGATCGATGTAGACATAATGGCAATTGAGATATGACTTGTATCCGCTTAAGTAATGGATGTTTAATTTGATACTTTTCGGTTATGTACCATGGTAGACTAATCATGGAATCGTGGTGATATGCATAATAGGGATTCTCGGAGGATTAATCTGGGGGCTCCATAGATGCGGTGACCCGGCATACCACTGCATGATGTAGTACACTATAGTCGTTGACATAACACCAATAAAATAGTGTTCACTAGTATTACATCCCTCAGAGTGGTACAACAGAAACACAGCAGGTCCAAGACATGACTATAGATTATAACTTGACTCTTTACAAAAGATCCAGAGAACACTCTAGGTTAAAGAGAGAGAAAGAACTTCTTACAAAGAAGAATCAGAAATAATAATTCAAAACTACCTAGTAACTAAGACTAGCATCTAAACTATTTGGCTTGTCATTGCTACTATTGCAATGCTCTACAGAAATAGGTTTTATTGCTAGAGTATCTACTTATATCTAAACCGACACTTTATCTTCACTTCAGCTGATGTATATGTTGACTTTATTGACTTTATCGAAGAACTTGAGTTGCCGATGAAGTTTCTTGAGTAGAAATTAATGTTGACATTATCTTCAATGGCTTAGAACCTAGCAAGGGTTAAGAAGGTACGGTTGAGTACGAGTGTACTCAGCAAGTTCACTAAAAAGGAGTGTATGATGCACTATCTCTACATCCACAGACCATAGGTCGTAGGCAATGCAGGTTTTCGTAAACATTTCTTCAAAGATTGATTTTATTCTGAAAACTATGGTTGACAGCCTTCACAGGTTGACCAGAACTTCATGGAGTTCCTTTCCTGCCACGTTCGTAGCTCCTTCCCGGAACAGGGAGTAACATGCCACAATTCTTACACTCTGCAGAGGTGCGTCACTTTTTCCACAAGAGACCTTAGCTTTGTTGCACAACCGAGTTGCATTCTCGTCCACACTTCCTTGGTGTGGGGCCTAGTCTAATATCTAAGCCAATCGCTGCCCTCTCCGCGACCCCATATGTCTGCACGATCCTCCGGAGCTGACTACACCTCTGTTAAGCTGCCAACTAGGGCAAGCTATAACCAGGGAAGTTCCCGAAGACTCTGTAAGCAGCTCTGACTAGCGGTCACCATCTGCTATGGTGAACTCCGACCCAGACAGCCTGCACAGATAATCTAGACACCTAGCTCGCGGGGAACTAAGGGGTCCCACCCATGTGTTGGATTCTCTGGAACTCCACAAGAAATCAACAGCCTCACAATAAGGTAATCTTGCCTCCATATGAAAGGGAGAAGATACAACTGACTTCTCTGTCCCTTTCCAAACCTCATGATTGACGCGTAATATACGGCGCTAGAATCACTGGCGACATTGGTTGTTAAGTCCTAGATGATACATTACTGTACAATGGAGTTTCCATTGCCAGTTATTATAGATTAGCTGATCACCCTGGATCGGTAACCGATATTTCTAGTTAATTGTGAAACTAGTGTTTTCGACCTTTTCGAAATGCAGGTGATGACATAGTTGAGTTACAAGCATAGAAAATAATCAAAGGACATGAGAAAGTTGTGAACTTGCCTTCTATGATTGCAAGATTATGCAGTCACGGTCTTCGAGATACTAGAAGATCCAAAATTTGTATAGCATCATTGGTCCGGTAAGGACTAATGTTTAAAGAAGCAATATGCTGATGCATAAGTAATGTAATGCATTTTGTAAAATCCCGAGATAAATCCCCAATAACATGAATGAGTTATTTTAGGTGACACTTATTAAGAATTAGCTAATTCTCATGTTTACTTCTCAAGTCAAGATAACTACAAAGAATTTAAATGTTTGACATGTGAAGTGTGCAAATGAAGTGTAATATCACTTTGAGGTTGAGGTGAATTACTATTTGGTAATTATGATGGATGTTGGTGTGATAAATTGGTAAGAGTTAAAGAACTTATTTGTAAAGTTGTCGTTTGAAGTGGCAAAACGAATAACTTTTGAAGAGAAGGTTTCTTTGATAAGGTTTAACCAATCCTTATGGTTAATCGAATGTGATCGATATTGTTTACGCTAATTCGATAAGTTTGGACTTTGAGATGCCTTATGATTTAATTTTGGAATAGAAAAAAGTTAACTATAAAACATAATATAATTTGGTCCTTATGCTTTATAATTTTGGTAGAGCAAAATTAACTTTTAAAGGAACATGAATAGACTTAGGGTTCTGATGTATCTAGATTATTATTGAATTCTAGGGTTAATGTAAATATGGTTAAGAGTGTGAATTCACTCATTTCTAATTTAAGGGAAGGAGAAGTTCAGGGGTGATTTGTTATTATGGAATACTTTAACATATTAATGAAAGCAAATTTAAATGATCTCATTAAAGTGATAAGGTTTAAAACCATATTAAACATGATTAAAAATTGGATAGCATTCACCTTTATCATAAGTGAATGATGATTAAAAATTGATTCAAATGGTTGGTTTATCTTGTAGTTAAGATTTTATTCATAATATGATTATTTCTTATTTAAGAAATACTCTTAAAGAATTTTACCAACTAAATAATAAATGAGGATTTATTTCATAATAACCTTAAATTGTTTTGGAATAATATAATTAGTATTTTTCTAGGGAAACATACTTACTTAAGATCTTAGAAGTGAATTTTATTTAATTTTAGGTGTTATCCTTATTTTTACAAAATTCCACAAAGGATTATATATCTCTATATATTTACTTCAATATTTATTTGAAAACAAATTAAGTTAGTATTTTTATATAATAATAGAATTATTTTCATATGCAAAAATGATTTTTATTCATTTTTAGGATTTTTTCCTTATTTTGTGAAATTTCACTTGGGTTTTAATGGTGTTAATATTTATTTGCATTTTATTTTACTTAAACAAACAATGTTATATTTTCTTAGGTAGATATTATTTTTGTGATCATTCCAATATGTTATTTGTATTTTTAGGATTTTGCTATATTTTTCTAGGGCTAAACAATTTCAGGGGTACTTTGGTAATTTTACATTTGGTTTATTATTTCTTTTACAATATTTATTTTTCTATTTCCTATACAATTATTCTGGCCCGTGGGCTGGTTAAGACCAACCCGGCCTAGTTGGGCCTGGGGTCACACCCCACCCAAGCCCAACCCTATCTCCTTCCTCTCCCTCACTCGCACGCACCAACTACCCGCACGGCTTCTCTCTCGCTCCCCTTCTCCTAGGAGGCTGCCGCCGCCAGTGCTACTCCGGCCGATCGTCGGTTGACTCCGGGCGCGCCACATGCTGGCGAGCCTCCGGCTTGCACTTCTCCGCCAGTTCCCCGCCGCCACAACGTTCTACACACCCGCATCGATCCCATGCGATCCTCTTTCAGTACGCCGTTGCTGTTCGTGGTACAGGATGATGCCGACCGTCCTGGCTCTATCGTCATGGCGACCTGCCTCCTGTGCCCTCCGATGCCCCTCCTAAGGTTTCCTCCTCTCAGAGATGAACCACGTGCCTCCTCCCGGCCCTTGCAGGATCCTATGGTTTGTTGGCAGGCTCGGCATCGATGGCGACGCAGTTCAGCCCTCCTGGCTTCTCCCGGTCTACTACCCCTTCTCGGGATACTGCTCCTGCTCCGCCATGCCTTCCTCAAGTCGATGTCGGTGGGACAGCAGCGTGGCTGCAACCCCGACGTCCACGACCTTCTACTACTTTGACATTCCACCATAGTTACATCCTCGGGTCAGGTGAGTTGCTTTCTGTGGCCGGTCTTCGAGCGGAAGAACAACCCTAGGTGTAGGATTTAGGTTTAGGTTTTTGGGAATTGCAGATTTTGGGTTGTGGTGATGAGCTCTTGCTCCTCACGATTTGATGAACAAGAGGATATGGTCTACTAGCTGTGTAAATGGTTTATGGTTGTGTGTAACCTCCTGGACATGTACTATAGTGTATCAATTTGATAAAAATAGCTACATGCTACACTTGATCTTGTCCTAGATAACCCTTTGGTAATTTCCATTACTGTGATGCTTAAAAAATAGTTTGGTAGTGTGTCCTAGTGTTAGTATTATACATACTGTATTTCTGGAATATTAATAAGAGCATGTTCGAATTTATGTAATCCAACCTACCTAATAGAATCTTGTGTTACTTCTTAGCCCCTATTCTTTTAAAATAGAGAACACATGTTGTATTCTTTTTGCAAGATTTACCTAATATGTAATAGTGTATAGATGGTTGTGGTTTGGTTATGCAAGCATACACTACTAGCCCTATATGATCAGGAATAGATTTCCTGATATGCACATGTTGTTTGGAAAATTATAGATGCATAATCTTGCTGCAATTTACTTCTAGATGGACAGTTTGATGTTCTAAATGATCACAAGCTCACCTAGAGGTATACAATCTTATCTATATCAAGTATATGCCTTTGCTTGTGGATTTTAATGATTTTTGGATAACTGTGGTGCCTCCTCTTAGAGTGTCCACATCACTATGGTCATATTTAGCATGATCTTGAGAAGATCTATGTTTTTGATGGACACACCTAATGCTAGGTAGACTAAACTTGCAAGAATAGATGCTTGATTGGATTATAGATTAGCAACCTGCCGCTTGTAGGGTTGTTGTTGTATCTTCTTAGATTATTATTCAGGATCCAGAAATAACCTTCTAATGGTTAACTTGATCAGGTGTAAGCAAATAAATAACCTGTTATGATTATACTTCTTGTGATCTCTTCCTAATGGTGTGTTCTTGAGTTTGTAGTGATCACCTGACCACCTAGATGTATGTAGTATAGCTCCAGATTGGGTAAATGCTTTTCTAGATGGTTTGATACTGTTTTTATGCTCTAGGGTTGATGTACTTGCTCCTGGACAGATCTGGTTGCTGTCCAGCAACACTATAAATGTTCCACAAGAACCCCTCTCTTATACTATTCTGGTTTAGCTTGATCTTGTAACTGTGGTTGTGGTGTTTGCCACCGTGGTGCCTTCCTCAGAAGTGTGCACAGTGGTGAACACCACATCTATTGAACATGCTACATGTTTGACTAACTAGGAATCCATATTTGGCTGCCGATGATGCATAGGCTGAGGCACAATGATGGCTCAATGCACGGCGCCCAGAAAAGTGTTGGTACATGGTTGATGCAGAGCTCGTTGGGAACCCCAAGAGGAAGGTATGATGAGCACAGCAACAAGTTTCCCTCAGTTATGAAACCAAAGTTTAATCGAACCAGTAGGAGCAAGGAAACACCCCAAATGTGTTACTAGCTGAGCTTTGGCAGGGCGCACTACCGGTGCTAGTAGCAACGTGGAGACCTGCACAACACAACCACAGAACTTTGTCCCCAACTTGCGATGAGGCTGTCAATCTCACCGTGTTTTGCGGAAAACAAAGGATTAAACGTATCGAATGGAAAGAAGTAATAGTTTGCAGAAAGCAAACACACAGCAGTAAAAACATTGTAGATTGTATGTAAAGTAAAGGACCGAGATCCATAGTTCACTAGAGGTGGCTCTCCTTAAGATAGATAAAATGTTGGGGGAACAAATTACAGCGGGGCAATTGACAAACACCGAGAAAGCAATACATGCATATACTAATCATCTTGACTCCTTTGGAACTTGATTGGGCATTACAACATTATACATAGACCGCCATCCAACTGCATCTATGAATAATAATCCACCTTCAGGTTATCATCCGAACCCCCTCCAGTATTAAGTTGCAAGCAACAGATTATTGCTTTACGAACTGCGTGTAAAGTAAACAATATGATTGTTCTATGAACAAAGGATTGTTATTTCTCCCTAGTATCAACAGCACATCTAGTACCTTAGAGATTTCTATCACTTCCCCAGATTACCAGAGGCATGAACCCACTATCGAGCATAAATACTAACTCTTGGAGTTGCTAGCATCTACGTGGCCAAGATAGCTACTAACAACGGAAAGCATGCAAGATCACAAATAACAAAGACATGATAGAATCAATAATAAATCTGAAATAGCATCTCAATATTCATCGGATCCCCGCAAACACAACATGCAGAATTACAAATAGATGATCTTGATCATGAATGGAGCTCACAAGATCTAGATATGAAAGCACAAAGGAGGAGAACCATCCATCTAGCTACTACATGGATTCGTAGTCCAAGGATGAACTACTCACGCATCACACCGGAGGCTTGCATGGTGATGAAGAAGGCCTCTAGAGTGAATTCCCCTCTCCGGCAAGGTGCCGGGAAGAGCTTCAGATCCCTCCCGGTCTAGGGATGGAGATGACGGCGGCTACAGACTCTTTCGTGGATTTTTGATCGGGCACTTAGGATTTACGTCCCGAGGGCATCTTATAGTCGGAAGGGGAGGTCGAGGGGGTGCTAGGGGCCACCACACCACCCCCTGGCGTGGGCCCAGCCTGACCGCGCGACCAGGTGGTGTGGCCGGCCTCTGGCCCCTCTCCATCTCGTATTCTGGCACTTGATGACTTCTGGAAAAATAGGCACTTTGGCTTTTGTCCCGTCCAATTCCGAGAATATTCATTTTCTAACTTTCCTGGAACCAAAAACAGCAGAAAACAGGCAGCTGGCACTGTGGCTCTTGTTAATAGGTTAGTCCAAGAAATCATATGAAAAGTACTCCAAAGTTGGACCAAAACACTAGAAAGTGGATAAAACCAAGCATGGAACATCAAAAATTATAGATACATTTGCAATGTGTCAACATCCCCAAGCTTAACTCCTGCTCGTCCTCGAGTAGGTAAGTGATAAAAAGAAAGAATAATTTTTGAGGTGACATGCACCATCAAAGACTTGATCAAAGTATTTGTAAAACATTCAAAGCTGGGATCATAGTACTTCAATCACAACATGAAAGACAAAGTTCTAGCAATAAGCAAAGAAACTATGATGCAACATGAAAAGGCACAAACAAAAGATTCATGAATAACAATGCTTTGCAAGACGTTTGTTTGTTTCACATAAAGAAAACATAGCATAATAACATTCAGCTTGTCCCTCAATAGAGTAGCAAACATAAATGCATAGGACACCTTCAAAGTTCATAAGAGTGACTAGATACAATAGTTTAAAATAAGCAATATCAAAGTATGCATCAATCAACTACTCTTGGGACAATGCACATAGAACTAAGAATGGCCACTATGCTCTCAAAGTAGGTGCATAAAGATAGAAGGTGGAGACTCAATATAATGGTGTAAGAAAGGCCTTTGTAAATGGAAGTAGGGATTCAAGTCTCATAAAGAGCTTCTGAAAATTATGGTACTTATAGCTTTCAGCTCTCATTGCCCCTATCATAAGCATCTTGAAGTGATTAAGGTTAAAGTGAACAAACTGTGGTGTACATGCTCGACGAAGTATAAGTTAGAAATCTCACGTCCCTTGTATACGAGGGCCGCTCCTCATGCTACTCAAGTTTAGTCACTGGTAAGTTCTTGTCATTGTAAGTACATGTGTATCATAGAGAACCGCCAACGGGGTACCCCTTGCCCGATGATACGGAAGAATCCCCATATCAAAATGACAAGGCAAGCAGACAACGAGCATCTTAGCAATCTTCTTATTTACCATGGGAATATGGTGCTTTTTTCTCTCTTTCCTCTTTTCATAGTATCTCTTATTTTTCTCTTTTCTCTTTTTTTTATCAATATAGGACTCTTTTTTTATAAGAAGAATGCTTCATAGACAGCTCATTATAGTTACGTTGCAGGTTTCCACCATGTCAGCATGGATTAGACCAGCGGCCCAGGCATTTCTCTAACACATATACATAACTCCATGGACTTACAAGCTCCCTTTCATTTCACACCGACGACATCCATATACAAAAGAGCATGATATCAACTAGGTACAAGTACCAAGTGCAATGTTGAAAGCGTTCCCCATGAAAGCATGGTTCTGCTAATTCCCAACAAATAAGTGCAAGCATATACAACATAGAAGACACAATAGTTCAAGTTTATTAAGGGCAAGAAAAGTAAAGTGTGCCATCAAGTTCGTGAGAGCTTTAATCACTAGTTTTCTCATAACAAGTTTAATTCAGAAGGTAAACAAATGCATGAATATACTTGGAATAGCATAAGCTAGTAGGTAGGTATGGTGTACTCTTTGGAATAACTTGGTTTAGGAAGTTGGATGCATGAGTGGAACTCATACTTGGTTGTGGAGGCTAGCAAAAGACTAGGAGCGACAAACTAAGAGAGCAATAATGGCCATAATCATGCAGAGCGACAAAACATCATTGATCAAAGCATAAAGTGATACTACAAGTTGAAAACTAAAGGACCATAAAGGCTATGGTGACTTGAGACAGTCATAACATGGTGTGAGCATGCGCCAAGTCAACCCAAATAAAGCATCAAAGGAGAATACCACTATGCTATGCTTTAATATGCTAAAACAACGCATGATTCATCCAAGGCACATTAAGCAATCTCAATTGTTTATAACAAGTCATGCTACAGAAAAGAATACTAAGCATAAAGCCAAAACAATATCAAGCATGGCATGACAGAGCATAGGCCACAGTCAAAAACGAGCTCTTTTTATCACATAAGTATGAACTTTCCTATTCTTTTCCAAACCAAACCAAACTATTTGCAAACCAATGTATGAAAGAGGGGGTCCAACCAATTTATTCATAAAACTAAGTAAACCAAAGAAAACGAAAACCAAAATGAAAACTAAAAAAAGACGCTCCAAGAACAACACAACTGTGCATATAACAATAAAAATGAAGCGTTTGGAAGAAACCTGGGATTTTTATTGATGAAGAAGGGGATGCCTTGGGCATCCCCAAGCTTTGACGCTTCTAATTCTTGGATATTTATTGGGGTGACACACGTGGCATTCCCAAGCTTGAGGTTTAGTCCATCCTTCATCTCATTACTCATTCCTTCCATACACCTGAAATTTTTCCTTCATACAAAACTTCACACAATCTTTATTAGCAACATTAGTGCACTCAAGATAAATAAGTCTTAAGGTTCAGTTCTAACACCAAATAAACTTCCATTAGAACACTAGCTACTGTAGCACTTCCCTCAAAAAGCTCAATTCCCTAAAAAAACTCAAGAAGGAACCAACAAGAAGCAAATGCAGAAAATGGCAGAAATCTGTCAAAACAGACCAGCAGGTAAAGATGAATTTTTTCGAAGACCTTCTGTTGCCCAAATCAACAAGTTTTGAACTAACGAAAGTTAGATAACAACCTGGGGCAGAAGCAAATAAATTCACGCCTCAAAAAGACGTTCATATATTGTACACGAATTTTTACGGTGAAGCACAGAAATCTGTTTCGGGACAGCAACTTTCCCAATCATTACTTCTCTCATTAGAGGTCACTCTTGGCACAAAAAGCAAATAAAAAGGATAAGGAGAGGTTATTACAGAGGTAATAACTTCCAAGACTCATCTAAAACTTTTGGGTTATCTCCTAATAAGTACTTTTCTTTAACAACTTTAAGTTAGGCATAAGACGCAAAAGAAAGAATCAAGTGTTCTAAAATGAAGAAGCATTAAGATCAATACCAGAAATATTTTCAACAAGGCAAGGTATATCATCCAAATAAGTTCTATAAGATCCTTTTTCAATGCTCTTAGGTTCACTATTCTCATCAAAAGGGTTTGCAGGAACAATCCAATCAAGATTCTTTTCTATGGCATCATGTATTGGTACTAGTTTGAAGGGTATTGGTATCTAGGTTCCTCCCCATTAGGTTCATTTTTTTTCATCTTTTAAGACTTTCCTAGCTTCCTTGGCAACATCATAGAACTCCTTAAACAAAGTTTCTAGAATAAAATCCCTCTTTTCAGGGTCTTCAATTTCTTTAAGTTTAAGAAACATTACTTGCATTAAGGGGTTGAGGTTAACAAACCTAGCTTCTAACATGTGAATTAAAGAAGCTGCAGCAATCTCATAATTTGGAGCAAGTTCTGCAAGGGATCTATCCTCAGTATCTTCATGTTTGCTAACATGATTAAATAATTCTTCAATATTATCTTTCCCAATTATAGAACCACTACCAATTGAAAGGTCTTTCAAGGTGAATTTAGGGATCAACATGGTGTGCTAAAGAGGAGGTAACAACTAAAGGAGACTTAATTTTTTGTGTTTTTGAATAAGAAAGCAAACAAGTAAAACTATTTTTTTGTGTTTTTGATAACAAAACAAGCAAACAAAGCAAAAAGAAACTAAGCAAAACAAAAATAACAAAGTAAAGAGATTGGTTATGAGGGACTCCCCTTGTGAAGATGTCCTTGACTCCTCGGCAATGGCGCCAGAAAAATGCTTGATGGCTCAATGCACGGCGCCCAGAAAAGTGCTGGTGCGTGATTGATGTAGACCTCGTTGGGACCCCAAAAGGAAGGTATGATGAGCACAGCAGCAAGTTTCCCTCAGTTATGAAACCAAGGTTTAATCGAACCAGTAGGAGCAAGGAAACACCCCAAAGGTGTTACTATCTGAGCTTTGGCAGGGCGCACTACCGATGCTAGTAGCAACGTGGAGACCTGCACAACACAACCATAGAACTTTGTCCCCAACTTGCGATGAGGTTGTCAATCTCACCGTGTTTTGCGGGAAACAAAGGATTAAACGTATCGAATGGAAAGAAGTAATAGTTTGCAGAAAGTAAACACAAAGCAGTAAAAGATTGTATATTGTATGTAAAGTAAAGGACCGGGATCCATAGTTCACTAGAGGTGGCTCTCCTTATTTAAGATAGATAACATGCTGGGTGAACAAATGACAGCGGGGCAATTGATAAACATCGAGAAAGCAATACATGCATATACTAATCATCTTGACTCCTTTGGAACTTGATTGGACATTACAACATTATACATAGACCGCCATCCAACTGCATCTATGACTAATAATCCACCTTCAGGTTATCATCCGAACCCCCTCCAGTATTAAGTTGCAAGCAACAGATTATTGCTTTACGAACTGTGTGTAAAGTAAACAATACGATTGTTCTATGAACAAATGATTGTTGTTTTCTCCCTAGTAGCAACAACACATCTAGTACCTTAGAGATTTCTATCACTTCCCCAGATTACCAGAGGCATGAACCCACTATCAAGCATAAATACTAACTCTTGGAGTTGCTAGCATCTACTTGGCCAAGATAGCTACTAACAATAGAAAGCATGCAAGATCACAAATAACAAAGATATGATAGAATCAATAATCAATCTGAAATAGCATCTCAATATCCATCGGATCCCCGCAAACACAACATGCAGAATTACAAATAGATGATCTTGATCATGAACGGAGCTCACAAGATCTAGACATGAAAGCACAAAGGAGGAGAACCAGCCATCTAGCTACTACATGGATCCGTAGTCCAAGGATGAACTACTCACGCATCACACCGGAGGCTTGTATGGTGATGAAGAAGGCCTCCAGGGTGAATTCCCCTCTCTGGCAGGGTGCCGGGAAGAGCTTCAGATCTCTCCCGATCTAGGGATGGAGATGACGGCGGCTACAGACTCTTTCGTGGATTTTTGATCGGGCCCTTAGGGTTTTCGTCCCGAGGGCATCTTATAGTCGGAAGGGGAGGCTGAGGGGGTGTCGGGAGTAGCCACACCTCCCCCTGGCGCGGGCCAGGCCTGGCCGCACGGCCAGGTGGTGTGGTGGACCCCTGGCCCCTCTCCGTCTCGTATTCTGGCACTTGATGACTTCCGGAAAAATAGGCACTTGGCTTTTGTCCCGTCCAATTCCAAGAATATTCATTTTCTTACTTTCCTGGAACCAAAAACAGCATAAAACGGGCAGCTGGCACTGTGGTTCTTGTTAATAGGTTAGTCCAAGAAATCATATGAAAAGTACTCCAAAGTTGGAACAAAACACAAGAAAGTGGATAAAACCAAGCATGGAACATCAAAAATTATAGATACATTTGCAATGTATCACACAACTCTGGATAAGGACAAATATTGTGCTCTGGTTTTTATTTCTTGATGATGATTTTGCATAGCACCTCTATGCAGGACTTAGAGAAATCCTCTCTTTTCTATACTTTATTACTTATTCTTCTTGCCCTTTTATCTAAAACAGATAAGAACAGATATAATATGCACTATATCTTCCAAGGCTCTTATTTTTCCTTCCTTTAGCTTCCTGAAACTTGTTCTAGTGATGGATCTTGATTAGTTGCTGCTGAATCTTCTGGTAAACCTTCTCCTCCTTGCTCATGTCATTCTTCTGGTGCTCCTGGATGGCTTCCCCAAGCAACCAGGGTGCTGGTGATGTGGGTGTGGTGCATTGTGGAGGTTTTGGTGCTGAACCTTGTGCTCTGGAGTTGTGGATATGGAATGGTTGGATGTGGGAGGGTGTAGTTTTGCTAGCTACGGCTGTGCTCTCTCCCTATCTGGTACTCTCTTGTGGTGTTGACAACACATATGCCTGCAT
Organism: Avena eriantha; assembly: GCA_910589775.1. NCBI lineage: Eukaryota > Viridiplantae > Streptophyta > Magnoliopsida > Poales > Poaceae > Avena > Avena eriantha. The sequence goes on along the minus strand of OU342744.1, from coordinate 311,888,404 downwards.
GCACGTGTAAGCTGCTTGTGTGCTGATGGTCCAGGAAACCTCCCCTTGTCCAGGTTTCATCTGTGAGATATTTTTGCTAAGGATGTGCTCGGTTGGTTTGGTATTATCTGATCTTGACCTTTATTTTCAGTTGCCAAGTGGAATAGTAACTCTATGCTAATGATGCACAAGTCTGAAGCCTACACTTGATAAGAACAAATCCTATGTGGCCCCTTTAACCCATACTCAATGATGTACTTAGCATAGCAACACTATGCCAGACTGAGAGTAGCATTAATCTAAAAAATTCCCTTTATTTTATTCTTTTACTTTTGTTTTGTTATCTTTTGTGTTGTTTTGCAGGAATCAGAGTAATGAATGAAGACACAAGATGAAGGAATAGTTAGGACCTTTTTATTATTATTGATCCTAATTGTAATCTTTATTCTAGATTCTTTTGTAATTCATTTATTCTTTCATGTATGTGTAAAGACAATGTATTATTATTTGTTTGAGATAATAAAGTTTGATTTTTCTTCCTTTTTGGAGTTTCAGGCTTGTTACTACTTATACTTATCTTTTTGTGTATTCTCATTTATTAATGTAATCTTTCATTTGTCTTGAAGTACCTTTATTATAAAGGGTAATGTATTATTTATTCATACAAGGTGTACTTTATTCTATTTTTGCAATTCATTTTCTATATTCATCTCAAATTCTATTGAATTCAAACTTAACTCTTGAATATTCAAATTTGCATGGCTACCCCCTCAAAAGCAAAGCTACAGTGGAGGTCATGTCGAAATCTATCGCACTTGCCCAGATGCTTCCATCAGAGCAAGAGAGATCCCAATCTCTCACTGACTTCTTTAGTTTTGGCGAAACATCCCCGGATTTCTATGCATGAATGCAATGCACACACCTTGTCTCGGCTTATTTCTAAGCTCTAATGCTGGGATGTTACAATAGACTTGGTATCAAAGTCACCCTGACTATAAGAAAACCTTATTTAGCATGGTCGTCAGATAGGAAAATAATTACTTTGGAAACACCGGCTTTCGAAAACTATTTTCTCAAAGCTTTTCGAAAAGTTCTACTCCATATCTCCTCCTAATTTAAATTATTTTGAAAATGGTTTTCTCTATCTCTCGTCTAAATATCAAACATACGGATTTCAAACAACTAGGACCTAGAACCCGGTGAGGATGATGATAATGGGATGGCGAGAAGCAACTATCCGCAAACACAAGGAGACTACAAGATCGCCCTACCAACGGAATCCTCGTGACCAGAAGAATCAAGTGCTACACTACCGAGAAGCGCCCGATGATACAGCAAAGGCTTCATATTGCAAGATAGTGATCCAGACCATAATAACGTGATATCTAGGATCACTAGTCCTAAGATAGCCCCCCCCTATACCGCGAGTGGTTAACTCCTTGGTCCCTATAGTAGGTTTTGTTTTCTTGCCTAAGTGCGTAATGTGTTGCTTGATGTGTGATGTCTGCGTTTCTAGGTTAGGAAGAACCTTGCGACCCCATCGCTCTATTCACCGTGTATACGTGCTCTGACCTGATTGACCTTAGTCAGGTGTTTTTAGGATTAGTACACCCTCTAGGAACTCAGGCATCCCTTGTTAGTTGCCGCTATCAGAAACCCCTACTAACTCGAGTTATAGAACATAGTTTAGATGAGAGCATAATTTCCTAAACCCCCGAGGTTTGACATTGACAAATTAGAACCCCTTGAAGACTGCACCTCAGCAGGATGTCCTGACAGGAATACTTTGTCAAGCTTACTTCTCAAGACTCTTCACCAACACTACACGCCGTCATTCACCTGCCGATAATAGAAAGAGTCCCGGTGAAGCCGGAAGTCTACCACCGAAGGATCCCCACCATCCACAAGAAATCACAAGGCTTGCTAGATAAGATAAAAGGTGAAGACCTTACTCCATTAACCTTCAGCATATTAGAGTTTCTGATAACCCCAAAAGACTAACTAATTTAATCAACCCCTCTGCCCAACCGATGGGAAAATCTTCACCAGAAGGCTAGAATACTCCAAAACTCCTAAAGACGAGGATGCCTGAAGACAACGAGACTACTCTGCCCTTGAGTAGAAGCAACACAAGGAATTCAAGTGAAGGCGGTTCCTATGAATCCTGATTTCTCTACTTTGACGGAAGACTCGCAAGAAGTGTCGCTAACCACTAAATGACCCAGATTTAACTCCTTAATGCTTCGTTAGGACCCTCCCGACAAGGATTTTCGCAATAGGGTGTCACTCGAAGACCTCAACTCAAGACCCAGGGAAATACAACCTCCCTTTAGTATCACGCCAGCACTCCAATAAAAAAGATCTGAATCATCCTCGACGAACCTTAGTAAAGCTCTAAGGTGGTGTCTTTCCACTCAACTCGAGCAAACCTCCTAACGGAAGATACTCTAGGAAGAGTTCCAATCCGATGTCCTTATCGAAGCATCAACTCGAGACTCCTCAGCTGGGAAATAACAGAAGATAGACCTCAGCAACAACGTCAGAAATCTACTCACCCTTTCCAGTACCCAAGAATCTCGAAATCAAGATGACAAGAATACCTAAAACCGACAAGACTACCCTCCAAAAGGTTTGAAGCAACCTAAAGAATAAATACCTAAGAAGGTGTTACAAAGCCCCTCCTCTGCTACTTCAGCTGAAGACCAACATGGAGGACCGCCGATTTGCTAACCCCATCAGTTCTAACTCGTGTTAGATCTGCTAATTCAACTGCTCCGATAGGCTAAGTACGAATAAAGGTAGTAAATGAGCCTCGTAGGACCTAGTTTGCGGATGTCATCTGAAGGCTTCAACTCCAGTCGAAAGGTTGGCAATAGTCTTCAAACACCACCCTACTACTCCAAGAAGGAAGGACTGTGTTATCTCTGGCTACCTTAGATTAACCATAAGGGGGAAAGACTGCGTCTTTCCCACAAAAATAGAGTAACCCTTTCCAAGAAGCAACCTCAGTAGCTTTGACCCTAAGTCATTGAATAGGATGCGATAAGCCTCCAAGGAAGAGTCGTGGATCCTTATAGAAAAGGCATCACGTTGTAGGTCCTATCCTCAGAAGGGTACTTCGAGAAGATTCCAACTAGATGCCGTTTGCATAGCCTAAGCCCTCGAGATATCGATCCGAAGAGAAAAGAAGATCATCCATCGCAACCAGGTCTAGAACTTGCTCAACTCTCTGTGCACCCAAGAAGATTGAAGTTCAACTCTACCGACAAAGTAACCACATACAAAAACAAAGTCTGTGAGCTAGTCCACCTAAGACCCCTAGTACTACCATGACTCAAAAATCCCCTAACCTTACCCTTCCGAATCTCGGGATGAGATTCATTTAAGGGGGAAAGGTCTACAACACCCCACTTTTAGTAACCCTGATTAGTTATCCATAATGCAAAAATCAAGGGGAACAATAACTTTTTCTTGCTTAATTATGGAGTGTTTGTTTGCTTGTTTGGGCTTATGCATCTGAAGGTGTAGCAGATGATATACTCCTTACCTCACCCTTAGTTGACAAAAGCATATTTAACAAAAGAGATGTCTTGGCTTATTTTACATATTCTCAAATGTTTTGGCAATTCAAACCTGAGCCAAGATGCCCTTGAAACAACACTTATTTTCCTAGCTTCTATGAACAAAGTTATGGAGATCTATATGATATAATCTCCTTATGTTTCCAAAACAAAACTTCCAACTACTCTTATCTCTAGGTTTTCCAAAACCTTTTATAAAAAATTTGAAATCTACTCTTGGTAGAAGTACTAAGGACTCTTACCTTATTCAAACTCCAACTTTTCAAAATTACCCTCCTTACCTCAAGCTAGGCTTCATGGTAACCCTGATAGTAGTTTGATTTCCTTGTAAGATGAATTGCCTTGATCTACTATTTGTGTTGCTTGCTTAGGAGTTAGTATGAGCTACCCTAGGAGCTCATCCTCTAGTATCTAGCTAATACAAGAATACCAACCCTAAGAAATTTTCCTAAGCTTGATTTGATCTCTAGTCAATAGAGGGACCATCTAATATCCTAACCAGACCAATTCACAGTTAATCCTTCCTAGTATCTTCCAAGACAACGAAGACCAACTATAAGCATGGATCTTTTCTACTCAATATACCCTCCAACCCCATCCAATTGATGATGAGTTTGGAACTTGCATCCTCTCAAAATCATCCCCTCTTATATTCTAGTCAAAAACCCTAAATCTGTCAAAATATGACTAAGTCTGAAACTATTATCAAATCACATCTTTGAGTCTATACCTTTTTCAAACCTTGTGCATCTTTGGAAATGCACTTGAACTATCATTTAGAACCTCCTAAACGCTTCCTAATACCACCCTTTACCTTGGATATATCATCCTTTTAACCACTTGTTCTTGATGGTTTTGTAGGCAAGAAAATAATCTTTTCTGCAAATCTGATCAACATGGATATTTTGGTAGAAGCTCCCATCTCCATGCCATATTATTTTTACCAACTCTTTGCATGATTGTGATCTACTCATTAATGTCTATCCATCCATAATTCCATTGTTAAAATTGGAGCCTTGTGCTTCTTAAAATCACATGGTTTTGGAGGCTAAATAATAATCTGCTTTGACACCCTTATTTTTAGCAAAGTTTGGCATCAATTCTTGGAGAACGCAAGCATGATCTAGGTCAAACCTATGTACCTTGATGATCTAAACCACTTGGTATATCTATACATATAACCCATGACTCAAGGGGACCTTTGAGCTCCTTTATCCAACAAGGTTTTGATGGTATAAAAATAACTTAGCCCAAGATCCCTTTTCCTACCCTATTTCTTGTTTTTTCAAGTTTGATTTTCAAAACACCAAGGTTGAAAATGATGGATACACTATGTGGGCCTCATATACCTTGGAAATAAAATATAAATGTTTTCCATAGTTATTTTGGCCTAAAAACTATTTATTTCCTTTCGTTTACCAAATTCGCAAAACTCCTTCTATTGAAGGAAGTTTGTTTTTTACAAAGAACTTTTCCAACCTTAGGAAAATTTGGGGCCTATATAATTATCCCTATATTCCCCCTTAAAATAAATATTTTTGAAGTGTTTTATTTTTTGTTTTTCCCTTTTCCTTAAACGGCATAAATAATAAAATAAATATTTTAAATACTTTACTTCATCAATAAATATTGGGAAAATTATACAATGAGTGAAATGATATTTCGGACCATCTCACACCAAAAACCCACCTTGTCCAATTCAAAAATTCCAAATGAATTCAATAAAACAGATTCAGCACTATTTGAATAATTGATATAAAAAGAACCTAACATCATCTGAAAAATTCCAAATAAATCGAGGGCATGTATCTTGACCATACCCACTTACTAGAACCATTTCCACATATTTCCAAGATCACAACTTAAGAAACTCTTCTTGATCATCAAACATGGCAAAATTGGATAATTGTCAACCTTTGAGCTAAAACACCATCAAATGATCGCAAAGCGCTGGACAAACACCCCAACAACCTCTCACACCTTTCTATGGTCATGATACTACAACCAAGCACTGTATCACCATTGTTCCTTTGCCCCTAGTGCTTGGAAGAAGGAGAGAAGGGCTTCTATGGCCATTTTATTAAACCTTGCCACACCTACTCAAAGCAATGGGCAGCACGACCACCACCCCTATAGCCACTCCTTTGCCCTGCTCCTAGACCCCACCGCCTCCTCACAACCGCCCAACATGGCCAATGGAGAGGACATGGGCCAAACCCTAACCCATAGTGAACCATGTCCACTATGGACCATCTCTCAAATAAAAGGACCTAAAGCCCCTTCAGTCCTCCTCAGTCCCACCTTTCCTATCTCACACCTCCCCAGCACCTACCCTAGAGCTCCTCCTCGGTCTCTAGATCCACAACTCCTTGAAAAAGGGAAGAGGCACCTCAGCCATTTTAATGGTGTGGTCGTGTGGAGCTTGTGGTTAAATCCCTGGTTCCACTCTCTCCATTTTCTCCTCTAGGCTCCTACCCTTTTTCAACTCCATCTCACCCCACTCTCGGCTTTGGCTCTAGGATGTGCAGGCACCTCCTCCAACGAGCTCCGCCTTGGTGGTTTCGGTTGCCGGTGCACGAGCCGTCTTCCGAGGTCAAACATGACCTTGTCTCCAGACTCTCCTCGGGGTCCTCTATCACCCTACACCCTTGCCGCCTCTTCTCCATCTCTGATAAGCCCTCCCCAACATGTTTCTGCCTCTGCTAGGGTTCCTGGCGTCGGGTGTGTCCAGAGGTAGAGGACGACACGTGATCATCGATCTGCACTGGATCGAATGACCACGGTCGCCCTATACCGCTTCAGTGTCTCCCTCGCTGGCAGCTGGGCCCCGTCCCAGCGCCTCTGAACTCCCTCACGTGCTCCTGGATTGCGATCTGGGCCGGCCGTAGGTGCTTTGGCCCGTTTCCGCTCAAGATTCTGGCCCGTGAGTTCCTCCTCTCCTTTTCTTTTAAATAGTGTTATTCTATCCAAAATCTGCTAACAGGTTTAAATCCAAAATAAAATGAAAAGTGTAGAGAACTGCTAATTCCTATATTTTCATGTGTTCACAAGGGTTTTCTCCAACATGCAGAACAATCCACAGGCCCAAATTACTTTCTATTATCTTCTAGTTTTAAGTCGACTAACTAGTGTCTTTTCAATCAATAAATAGCCCAGGTAATTTTATAGATCCAACTGAAGTGAAACAAGTTTCCTCTGGTAGGCATTTGAAATACCTACCCTCTGACCTTGGTCTCTTACCAACTTGAGTTTTGGATCTAAGGTAGTAAAAATTACAAAAATCATCTGAGATCTTGTAACACCCTCGAATCGGCCCTATGCAGATTTCAGTGATTCCCGCCAAACCCGCATAGAAACGATGCGATGATGCCTACCAAGCACTTGCGTGAGGGTGGAAAACAAATTAATACCATTACATAATAGTTCACGATGGAACCCATAGAAACATTTATATACAACAACGACTCAACGAGTCAAGAATATAGATATACAGTACAAAGATCTAAATCACCTTGAAAACAATATAACATCCGAGTATAGACAAGATGCAAAGTGGGCTAAGAGCCCTGAAAAATAACCAATGGTATCCATAACGCTGCCTAGGCCAAGCCGAAAGGGTAACCTTGCTAACGTCGCCAAACTCTAATCTGTTAAAACAAAAGGGGTGCCGACAAAGGGCAAAGTAAAAGGGGAGCGGTCAGTACTGAGGCCAGCACACGGAGAGTCTTAAAATTCGGCGGCTCTCTCCTACATAGGTTGGACTGAAGCGGCATCGAATCATGTACTAAACAACCTATAGAGACTCGATACAACTGTTGGCTACCAGAGAGGGGGTAAGAAAGACCTATTCGGAACCAACTTGATACTAATACCAAACATACCCATCCTGGTATTTCCCCCTCTAGACCAAACGAGGAAGTCATTCCGAGGAAACTCACACAGTTGGCAGTTTTATACATTCATTCTATGGTGGTTGTCTAACTTACTAGTCATGTCAGATCCAAGTCAAATTATATAGTAATTCTTTAGTTATAGTTTTCTATGATCGAGAAACTGTGCTCCAAGTCATCCATAATTGCGAGCATGGCTTTTCGAAAAGATTTAACCCTGCAAGAGTGCACCAATGTATCCATACGCACTTCCACCCTGTTTGCCAGATCAATTAACATACACCCATCGGTATGTCGGTGGCGCTTTAGACGTGTTCCTAGACCTAAAGCAGGTAGATGGGGGCCACCCCAAAGAGCTACCCGTACGAGGTATATCTAATCCTCGTACGGACCCAAAGGTTGCACGGACTTGTCACGCGAGCAGAGACCATAGATAATATATTCTCGTGACAGAGTGTCGCACCTACGCAACAGTAATAAATGCTCAATAATAAATAGGTAATAAACATCTCATACATGGCATAGGTATAGTAGGTAAGGTATAAAGCTCGAACTAGTTTTGTGGCCCCTAGTATAGTACTTTGAAATCAGGTAATAAGCCGATAGGGGTTCCCATTCACCCCACATGTGGTTAGCGTGCTCGGTCTCGGAACAAGTGTCAAGAACTCGGGTCCTAAGTGGACACAAGTGGGTGGGATAATAGTCAGATCTCATCTATTGTCCACCGGTGCCTCTTTATGAATTATATCTACTTCCAACATTTAATTATCAATTTGTAAGTAAAACCATGATTATCTCCACCATTAAGCATGTGCCAACCCCAACCATGGTGGAACTTGACAAATCAAACCAACACCTGAGCAAGCAACTATGACTCGCAAGGCCAATTGTCTATCAAACAAAAAGCAATAGGAGGTGTCCAAGGCAATATAGAGGCTGCAAGGAATATAAATAGTGCAGAAACTAAAGCATCGCAATACTGATAGCAACAGATCAATAGGAGGAAGTAAAGACTATAAATGAAAAATAGGTAGAAAGGGGGAGAATGCTCGCATGAAAAACACTGCCAAATATACATCCAAAGAAGGGGTTGAAGCTCGCATCAACTCAATGTCCTAATCCATGAAGAAGCAAAGCACTAAAAGGAACACCAGATGCACTATTTAATACTACGGTAGAAGACCAGGCATGTTCATGATATGATGCATGACATGGCAAATATGCGATTAACTAGGCAATATTAAGCGGAATCGAAGTCTCGACAATTAATTACATAGTTCAAGTTGTTTAGGTACCCCGCAATTTAAATGTTGTCTTAACAAGGCAAACCATGGCATCGGTTTGCTACATAAATTTAAATAAAGGCGATACTAGACAAGAATAGCCCGCATATGCACTCCATATTTAATTATGAGATGAATCGGCATAATGCCACCAAACCACATGATATGTGTGCAAGCATGAACAATTCATATGCAACAAGATATATGTCATATTAAAAAAGTAGGGGTCGGATAGAGGTCACACGTATAGAGGCGAAGGTCTTGGGTTCCGAGGGTTTGGGTTCAGCAGGATCGGTCTTCCTATAGGAAGGAGAAAGCGTCGTGGTTTGATCTTCAGGTCCGATAGATGGATTGTTCACACACAAGGGCTTGGGGCCAGATAACAACACGACAAAGAGCAGCGGCAGAAGGTGCATGATGCATGTGCAGCACTAGAGCGAGCCAACCCAGCAGGAGCAGTAGAGGGAAGATCAAGTGTGGGGTGGACGAGTTGGAGCAGGACCCACAGGATGGCGGCGCCATGGCATAGGGAGGCGGGCTCGCGGGCATGACGCTGGGAGCCGAGGCCGAGGAAGATGGTGAGGACATGGCCACCGGGGTCGTAGGGGTGACGACGCACGCAGAGAGGCGGCCCTGAGAGGGGCGATGAGGGCGACGCAGATGTCGGCGGTTCGGGAAACCCGAAGCAAGGGCGAGGAACTCAAGGCTGGGGCTCTAGGAAGCAGGGGCCGCATTCGCGCGAGGAAGCTCGGGGAGGCGCGGGGCATGGCGGCGGCGGCCAGAGAGGATGGTGAGGAGGGCGCCCACGTGATGGAGATGAGGGCAACAAGGAGGCAGCGGCAGGCGCGAGGTCGAGGGGGCGGTCAGAGATGCCGAATGGGGCGATGGCAGTGGCAGACTCACGGGAGGAGAGAGGGAGATGGATTGTTTGTGAGGTTGGGGCGCAGGGGTTGGGGTAGGTGGCAGTTTTGCTCGGGGCAGGGTCACGTGTACCGCATCGGTCGTAGTGGCTGGTGTACGCGTGTGTGTACAGGTGCGTGTAGGTGTGTTGCGTGAGTGCAGTGTGGTGTGGGTCGGTAGGGTGTGGTCGCTGCGCGCGCGGGTGAGTGCGGCGGCACGATAGAGGGTGGTGTGGGTCGCTAGGGTTAGGCTTAGGTTTAGATTAGGTCGGGTTTGGATTGGGCCAACCGGGGTTGTAGGTGGCCTGGCCTATTGGCTAGGCAGCCTCCCCCGATAAAATATTTTTTTTATAATTGTTTTATTTTTAAAAGTATTTTGTAGTTAGTTTTTAGAAAAATAAAAGATCCGGAAAAGTTCGGGGTTTAAGTTTGAAATTTAAGGAGGGGTCTAATGTACAAAACAAAATAGGCTTTTGACAAAAATATTTTTAGGCAAAGATTTGCATGATATCATGATGATGCACAAAGTAGAAATAACAAGCGATTTTTTGGTAGTGATTTTATCCGGGGTGCTACAGATCTTCCTTTAGAAAATTCCATAGGTTGACCTAATTCCAATTTCCAATACACATGCACCACTAGGTCTATCCATATCCAGGAGACTAAAATTTATTGAGCCTCTAGTAATTTTTAGTGAATTAAACTCCTCTATGAAGGGGTGTTTTACTAGATAAATCCTAACAGAAGCTATACAACTCTAAAAATGATGAATTCAAATTCTACTGGAAGGTATTGGTGATACCTATCCAATGTCTTTGGCCTCATGCCATTTGGACCTGTACAATAAATCTGGTGAAAAAGACAACTTGCCAGCAGAACTGACTTTTGGATTTTCCCAAAGACATTCAGGTAATTATTTTGGAGTGAATCCAACTCTTAAAAATCATAAACTCAAATATCTACAAAAACCTCTAATTAAAAATTTATTTGAGCTACATATCTTTTCTAGTGAATTATTTACCTAAACAAGAATTATATCCACTAGAAAATACATAACTAAATAAAGAAAATTGATAAATTCACGAAACCACTTTTGATGGATTTGTTATCCCAATACCCATATGTTGATATCATTTTTGTACAATGGTATCATACATAACCAAGCCTTGGCCTTAAATCCCTTAGTTAAGTAGTATTTGACAATTAAATCATAACATAGGTTCTATAAGGGCAAATAAAGTAATTCCAGTTGCTATGAACTCAGGATTAATAAAACCTACTGAATAGATGTGACTTTGTATTGTTTGTGATATATGGTACTGATGCTTGTATGCCTGGTGTTGATTGTGGCCTTTGTTTTCTTGCATGTGTGATCCTTGACGATGATAGTTGCGATTGTATCGAAATCAAGTTGGAGGAGTTACTGGTTATTTTGGATTTATAAAAAAAAATCCCGGGACATATTGCTGGTCATAGGCAAGCCACCTACTTATTCATGAGCCTTGTCCTACTATTTTACTTATGCATGATTTATCTACTTGTTTATGCAAAACTGCATTATTCTACTACATGATGATCTATCTTCGATAGTGGCTTGGCTCCTCCAAACCATTGCACAAGTGTACTACTAAGTACAACCCCCTTTGATGACACCTACTTCTCCTTAGTATCGTAAGTGGTGTATAACACCATACCCCTTTGGAGAACCCATTTTAGCCAAAGCAAAACTATAGGTTAGGAAGACCTCGAAAAAATTTACAAAATTGTTTATGGTAAAACCTTGGGATGGTTTTCCCTACTAAGAGATATTTGAGAAAGAAAAAGGTTTTGGTTTTATAGGTGGTACTGAAGTGGACAAGGAGGAAAATATTTGTGAAAACACACCTAGTTTTTTGTAGTTTACTAGAACAACTAACCCGTGCAACCACATTACTCCTATTTGGGAAGGGGCTTGACTCGAAGTTTGTTTACTCTAGTATAACTTGCCTCACAACTACTACAGGGGATTGCTATCCCTAGAGGATGAGTCTTCTGTGGAAAATGGTCCTTGTGAAGCATCGACCAGGATAAGAAACGAACTGTCCGCGGGCAGCGAGGCGTTAATATGAGCCTCACATTGAAAGTGCACACTTTGTGCATTGTAAAATGCGTTCCAGATGGTCCTCGGTACCCGACGTCCTGGTGTTGAGGGGAAATTACTCTTAGGGTAGGCGCTTATACTGGAGTGGGCATTCTGATGGTCTTGATAGGTTACTCGACCCACGATCCGTGCGGGATCAGGGCAGGGTACCCGGATGGTGTGGGTAAAGTTTCCAACCTCTACAGAGTATAAATATGTTCCTATAGCCGTGCCCATGGTCATGGACGGTTGGAAAGGTTGTTGTAGAGCGGTGCTGGTTTTGATTTCTAGAAAGGATTTCGAGAAAGAAAGAGTTTTCGAAATCAAGGTGGTATGTAGTGACCCCGATGGAAGTAAAGTGATCTTAGAGGATCACCGAAGATGGAAATCCCGGCCGAGTGAGGACCGGGGGATGAAATTGGGTGACCCAATCCTAGTGGTTTCCAAACCTTTCAAATGTTTTCAAAATGTTTTACAGAAGTTTTTCAACAAAAGATATAGAGATGTTATATCTATAAGAGAAACTATTTGAGAAAATAACCTCTTATGGAGCCCTCCTATTACCACATCCATATTGCATATCTCGTTATTATTGTTCTCTTAAGGTGGTTTGCGAGTACATTCAAACTCATTAGCATTGTCCCTAGCTATTAACTTGGTCAGATTCGAGAAGTAATGTGAAGAAGGTGATGTTGACAACTATGCGAGTTAGGACGTTCTCCCAGTTAGCTGCTTGTAGGTTATGGCAAGACTCGAGCTCGAAGATGTACTAAAGTTCTGCTGATGATGATCGATGTAGTCATAATGGCAATTGATGTATGACTTGTATCCGCTTAAGTAATGGATATTTACTTTGATACTTGTCGTTTATGTGCCACAACAGACTGATTATGAGATTGTGGTGATATGCATAATAGGGATTCTCGGAGGATTAATCCGGGAACCCCACAAATATTGACACATTAGATTGGGGGAGGACAGCCAAACCAGAATATGATGGAGCTACGGAAACTTCTGCCGAATTATATCATCTCCACCGCCACCAAGATCAGACACAAACTAATAAAATTTATAAAAGTTAGTACATCTCAAAATGTTCACCCTCTCCCCTCGCAGACTTCTCAATGAGGTAGGAGAGGGTATAAGGGTCTGTTTGTTTAGGATGTAGCTATTGAGAAGCATTTGTAGCCAGCTGTTAGAAAGCAACTGCTAGAAACAGAGGTTTGATGGTTGGTAGAAGTGCTTTTTTATAGTCGATGCTGCTGTTTTAAGAATAAATATCCAGAATGCCTCCAAATGTTGAAGAAGTTGTATAAGTATGATTCTAATCGAATTAGCTAATTTGGAGCCTTTTTAACATAACCGGGACTTTAAGAGCTAAATTGCCTCAATTAATTTTTTTGGCTAAAATAATTCTACGGCTGCAGGGGGCGTACGGGCCACCCTACTGCGTCGGGCTCACCTATGAGCGCTTGAGCAGCGCTGGAAGATGCAGTGAGAGAAAGTACAATAAGTCGTAGTCAGCTAGCTATAAGGATTAAAATATTATTTCCTTGCCTAGTTGGAAGAGAGAGAATAGGAGAAAAAAGAAGGCTGGGCTCTCATGCAAGAGCCAGCTCTAGCACGTGCTCCTAGACACTTTAAGAGAGTGAAAGGTGGATCATATAGTGCTAAAATAGTATATTTTTGTAGCTTATTATTGTACATGCTAGCTCTAAGTTAGCTATAGATGACATGAGACTTGGCTTATAGCCAGCAGCTGGCTATACTATTGTCCTTGCTCTGAGTGCAGGACACACACCATCTACGACTACTGCGCTGACTACAGTGACGGCAAGGTGCCCGGAGTCGAGTGCAGCCTGCCCAGTAATGAATTAAAGACGGCGTTACCGATGTATGCTTCCTACTGGGAGGCGATCATGTCGGTTTTTCTATGTCCTGGATTATTTCTGAATTTGCCGTTGAGTACCCGTGGGCTTCTGGGTTTCACTGAGAAGGAGGAAGTAGCAATGGCGCATAGGGTATTCAGTGTTGCAAGGCTGCCGGAGGATGCACGAGGTCGCGGGAGCCGGCGCCACCATGGAGAGACGCAATAGCTAGAAAGCTTCTCTAGATGTGATTAAACAAGAGCACCAATCAATTGCTCCCTTACTCTCTGCGAAGGTACCTTGCGAGGCGCCCACGTCCACTTCTTGGTCAGACCTTGCCTCCAAAACAAAGGTGATTTTTCATGCTGGTTTATCTATCCAGGATTGGTGTCACGCATTGGTCCGACCTCTCCTCCAAGACCATTGTCTTTTCACACAGGTAGGAGGAGGAAAGGGATTATTCTTGCTAGCTTTTTAAGACAGATGTAGATATGGGTGCGGCTGGTTCATGATTTACCGATAGACCAGAAGCATGTTCTCCCGCCGTTTTAAAATATAAGATGTTTTAGTTTTGTAAATAAAGTATATCTAAACTTTTTTTATATATTGGTTTATCTAGGTTTAAAGTGAACCTACACACTAAGAGTTTAAATACACTTCTTTCATAAAACTAAAACATCTTATATTTTGACAGAGGGAGTACAGAGCAAAGAAGTGAGAAAAATAGTTGGCAAAAATAAAAGTAAGAGATAAAATTTTCTTTTAAAAAATATCTAAATGATTTCGGTGCAAAGGTGTTATTTTTTAAAAAGTGTCAATACAAAAATGTGGCTATAAAAAAAATCTAATCTAATCCTCGAAATAGGCATTTGCCCTTCTATATTAATATACCAACCACCCGATACAACAGTTCGAACAAGCGAAAATATCGGGGAAACATCGTAAACATGCCCAATAGAAAACAAAAAGTAAGTACCGGTGAATCGACAAAGTTAGGAAGACCCACCACCGCTACACCCTACGGATTTGTCCAACCACATTCGTAGCACACCAAAGCGCCCCGCACCAAAAAAACATCTTCACAAAGGGAAGCGTCGTCAACACGGCGCTGTTGTACGGACCAGTGCACTGGACCTAGGGTTTCCCTCGGCACTCGGAGTAGAGTGGAGTGGTGTGGAGGCATCTCCACTATGGACGCGCTAGCCCGTCGAAGCCCAGATCAGGCTCGAGGAGCCTTGATGGCTCAATGCATGGCGCCTAGAAAAATGCTTGATGGCGGTGTTGATGTAGAGCTCGTTGGGAACCCCAAGAGGAAGGTATGATGATCACAACATCAAATTTCCCTCAGTTATGAAACCAAGGTTTAATCGAACCAGTAGGAGCAAGGAAACACCCCAAAGGTGTTACTAGCTGAGCTTTGGCAGGGCGCACTACCGATGCTAGTAGCAACGTGGAGACCTGCACAACACAACCACAGAACTTTGTCCCCAACTTGCGATGAGGTTGTCAATCTCACCGTGTTTTGCGGAAAACAAAGGATTAAACGTATCGAATGGAAAGAAGTAATAGTTTGCAGAAAGTAAACACAAAGCAGTAAAAGATTGTAGATTGTATGTAAAGTAAAGGACCGGGATCCATAGTTCACTAGAGGTGGCTCTCCTTATTTAAGATAGATAACATGCTGGGTGAACAAATTACAGCGGGGCAATTGACAAACATCGAGAAAGCAATACATGCATATACTAATCATCTGGACTCCTTTGGAACTTGATTGGGCATTACAACATTATACATAGACCGCCATCCAACTGCATCTATGACTAATAATCCACCTTCAGGTTATCATCCGAACCCCCTCCAGTATTAAGTTGCAAGCAATAGATTATTGCTTTACGAACTGCGTGTAAAGTAAACAATACGATTGTTCTATGAACAAAGGATTGTTGTTTTCTCCCTAGTAGCAATAGCACATCTAGTACCTTAGAGATTTTTGTCACTTCCCCAGATTACCAGAGGCATGAACCCACTATCGAGCATAAATACTAACTCTTGGAGTTGCTAGCATCTACTTGGCCAAGATATCTACTAACAACGGAAAGCATGCAAGATCACAAATAACAAAGACATGATAGAATCAATAATCAATCTAAAATAGCATCTCAATATCCATCGGATCCCCGCAAACACAACATGCAGAATTACAAATAGATGATCTTGATCATGAACGGAGATCACAAGATCTAAACATGAAAGTACAAAGGAGGAGAACCAGCCATCTAGCTACTACATGGATCCGTAGTCTAAGGATGAACTACTCATGCATCACATCGGAGGCTTGCATGGTGATGAAGAAGGCCTCCAGGGCGAATTCCCCTCTCCGGTAGGGTGCCGGGAAGAGCTTCAGATCCCTCCCGATCTAGGGATGGAGATGACGGCGGCTACAGACTCTTTCGTGGATTTTTGATCGGGTACTTAGGGTTTTCGTCCCGAGGGCAATATATAGGCGTAAGGAGAGGCCGAGGGGGTGCCGGGAGCGGCGACACCACCCCCTGGCGCGGGCCAGGCCTGGCTGCGCGGCCAGGTGGTGTGGTGGCTCCCTGGCCCTTCTCCGTCTCGTATTCTGGCACTTGATGACATCCGGAAAAATAGGCACTTTGGCTTTTGTCCCGTCCAATTCCGAAAATATTCATTTTCTGACTTTCCTGGAACCAAAAACAGCAGAAAACAGGCAGCTGGCACTGTGGCTCTTGTTAATAGGTTAGTTCAAGAAATCATATGAAAACTACTCCAAAGTTGGAACAAAACACAAGAAAGTGGATAAAACTAAGCATGGAACACGGAGGAGCCCGATCCGCTGCCAAGCTCATCGGCGCCATCATCCTGTGCCACACGGAGGAGCCCGATCCGGTGTTTCCCGAGGCACACAGCCGATAGGGGGCAAGCCGCCTCGACCAGATCCTAGAGACGCGCAGATAGAGGAGAGCCTCCCCCCATCGGCGCCGCCCGAGCTTTGCCCGACGACAGCGACGGGGGTAGGAGGGAGGGGAGTTCTGGCCGGGGCGGCGACAATGGGGTGTAGGAGGGAGGGGAGTTCTATCCAGGGTGGCGGTGGTGGCCCCACACCTCGGGGAGGATGAGAGGAGCGCGAGAGGTCAAGGGGTTTTGTTCCTTTTTTCAATCTAATATAATCCATTCCATAAAGATACAAAGTCATTTTTTAGTTTAAAAGAAACTAAATTCCCAGTTGTGCATGAGGACGGTGGAGCAAGGGTAATTAATCGACCAAATGTTTATTTGGAGGCAAGTGATAAAGCAAAAATGAAACTAAAATAAATAAATAAGCCACATAATCGACTTGCACTTGAAAAAAATGGAACCAAAATTTTACAGGGCACAATGAACCTAAATTAATTTAAACTTTAAAACATATCAATTTCTTTGTTATATATGTGTGCAAGAACAACTTATTATGAATTTTGACAAATTTGAGAATATTATTTAATATCTATAAAATCTAGCAATACAAATGCGCTGGTAAGCACGAGGGAAACGGAGTTGAGATAGAGAAGATTAGAACTAGAGTAAGATGCTTAATTATCCGGAGTTGTGGTAACCGTTATTTTGTAGGTATTCTGCTAGTAATTGTAAACATGCTTTTTACCAAAATAATTGGTTTTGTTTGCTAAGCTTTTTTGGCTTGTAAGTCGACAATTTCGTGGCAATTATATTACAAACTAGACCATGCAGGGCCGCGTTCCAGCGCCCGTCCATTAGGTAAATAAATAAATTTCTATGAAGTTCTACATTTTCTAGAGATATGAAAAAATAATTTGAGAAGTAAACAACATGGTAGGTAATTATTTTTTGGGACTTTAGATCTGTATTTACCTAAAAGGTATTATTTGCCTCATATTTAAGCTTTGTGTAGCATCCCATCTGTCTAACATCTGTAATGCTACATGGTCTAATAATAAAATGCTACTTCCTACATATATTTGTTGCATCATAATTATATCATGCTCATGTCATCATGCCACCTTGCATTTGAGCATCATATAAAACCCTTTTTCTTTTGGATCTTGTCTCATATGCATTTATCAATTGTATTTGGTTCTTAATAAATTGTATTTGGTTCTTGATAAATGCTTGGTGCCCAAGTTGAGTTGGGGGCATATATTTTATTTAACTCTACCACCTTTTCTTGTCACCACCCCATAATTTCACCATTCAACTATATGTGAGCTTTGCATTTTATTGGGTTTACCTCTAGCTCATGTGGGTTGGGATGGATCCACTTCTAGTTACACATGCTTTCCTATATGCTTCATGTTGTTTTCACATTGTTGATATGTGGAGAGCCACATGGCCACCTTTGCATGCATGTGGATAGTTTCACTTGCTCTATCTTCCATATGGTTTGTTCTGGGAATAATTGAGCATGGTTTAAATATAATTGTGGCCAAATAATCTTCTAGTGGGACATACACACTAGCATGGCATATTATATTCATTTATGCTTAAATCCACCCTTACCATATTTTATCAAGCTTGTAGCTTATGTGGTGGTCTTTATTCAAGTATGGATGTGCATGGGGGTAATAGATGCCCATAGGTATATGTAGTTGTTTTCACAACTAATGAATGTGGCAATTATTCTTCATGCATGGCCCATGCAAGGCCTCACTTGTTCTTCTATTTTGGTTTCTTTGGGAATATTTGGGTGGAGTTTGTTTGAACTCAATTGAAACAAATACACCAAATAAATGCTTATTCTTTCTCTTGTCCTCCACCTTGCAACTCTTTGAGTGGTTTTCTCTTTGTCAAGCATACATGGGATGGATATTTTGTTTTCACAAAATGACATCATGTGCATGCCACATGCAAGATCATATTTTCTTCCACCTCTCTCTCCTTTGGTCCTTTTGTTTTCTCCCTTTGTCTTAATTCAAACTCCTTTGGTGTCTTTAACCTCTTCAAACCCTAGCTCCTCTATCTATCCCTCCTACCTTGTCCACCATCTACACATGCATGTGTGCATACATGTGCCTTTTTCCACTTCCTCCCCTCTCTCTTTTCTAGCTAAACCGAGCCCTCTCTCTCTACACCTAGCTAAAACCCTAACCTTAACCCCTTCTTCCTAGCCTCGACTAAACCCTCACCTCACCACCCTTCTTGCCTAGGCCACCACCACCCTGACTCGGCCCAAGACCCCTAGCCTAGCAACCCAGCCCGAGCCACCATGTCGACCCCTGCCGGTCTAGCCCTAGCCGAGCCCCTCTCCTCTCTGTTTTATCTCCCACTGCGAAGCCAGGCCCCACCCGAGCCACCTTGCGTCCACCTCTCTGGCCCCAGCTGCAGCCCCTCCCGAGCCCCGCTGAACACGTGAGGAGGAGGAGAAGGAAAGGTGCATGCCACCTTTTTCCACCCCGCCACCGTCCACCCCATGTGCTCTCCCTCTGCCTCGACCTTATCTACCCCCTCCTCTCTGCCTAGCGTCGCCCCAGATCCCCAGGGCCCTGCCCCCGCAGACCTTCCCCATCCACCTGCTACCCCCTCTCTCTCTTCCATCTCCGTTCGGCCATCGTCGGCATCGACCCGCCGCAGTAGCTAGGAGGAGGCGGGCGTGGAGCTGAGGCATTGGGGAAGACCGAGGAGACCCTCTAGGCCGTCCCCGTACACAGCAGCGAGGAGGAGGCGGCCGGTACATGCTGCACCTCATCACGCCGGCAAGAAACCCTAGCCTCGGGTCGTCAGCTCCGCCGCTGATCCGCTGCGCTCTAGGCCGATCCGCCACCACCAACCTCCCCGCGGTGAGCCTCCGAACCTCCCAGACACCCCATCTTGCCGATCTGCTTCCTGGACACGCCGCGCACTCCGGCGAGCACTCCCTGTGCACCGCGCTCGCGTTCGCCACCCCGTCGTTGTGCCGCAGATACATCATCTAGCCGCGCAGCGTTTACCCAGCAAGAACCCCCGCTAGCCCCAGTGGTCGCCGCTGCCCCCGCGCGCGCGCCAGATCGCGAGTTCGACCCCCGCCGCGCTCTGTTTCCCACGCCTCCAGTTTCGTCAGAGAAAGCAGATGGAAGAAAAACAGTAGCTAAGGCCTTTTGTGAATACCCCCTGCCTTTTGTTTTCCTCAACCCGCGCTCCAGCCCGGACCCACCGGTCAGCCGCTGTTGCACTTTTGTAAAAAGGTACCCAGGATGTGCGTTCCTCAACCCGCAGTCCCCATCTCGGCCATGTGGCTGCGCCCTGTTCGCGCGCCCGCGTGTGGGTCCGCACAGACGCGGGTCCCGCCTGTCATCCTCCGTGGCTGGCTGAGCGCCTGGTGAGAAAAGCCGCTGCGTCGTTTTCCCGCCAGCTCAGCAGACGACCCCACCTGTCTGTGGCTGTGGCTAGCTACCTCTGTGTGCAAAAAGTCTCTGATCTTTTTCTGTTTAATAAAAATGATTTCAGAAATTGATAAATATGTTTTAAATCAAGAAAATAATATCTTTTAATTGACTTATCCAAATAATACAAATGATAAATGTTTTTGAATCAGAAAAATACGAGGAATTCAAATCCGCCATTCAAAATAAAGTTTGTCTATGTTAAATTTTCAAAAAAAATTAAATTGCAATAAAAATGCCTTTTTCTTAATTAATTAATAACTTTAATTCTATAACTCCAAATTTGACAAATAATATGTCTAAATCGATCAACGCGACGAGCCCGTTCTAACTATGAACTCCATGATATGAATTGCAGCATGCATCATATAAATATTAAGTGGACAGCAAGTGTTATGGGAGCAAAATATGACTAAAACTTAATAAAATTCTTTATTCTTGTACCCCACACCTCACCCATGCCAACATTATTGCCATGTAAATTGTGCATAATTTCTCATGGCATGCTTGTTTGCTTGTCGCATTTTATTTATATGCTTGTGCACTTTATTTATGTTGGCCCTTGTTTGTTTGGTTCTTGTTTCGAATAGACGCCGAGCAGGGGAAATATCAGGAATCCCAGGAGTACTACCCAGATCCATCTCTCGCTTCAACTGAGATGCCAGGAAAGCACTACCACATGCTTGCATACATATAGTACCTATTGCTTCTATCTTATTCTTGCATCATGGAGTCGCAATTGCATTAAATTGAATCCCAAGTACTGCATAGCCTTTACTTTTAAACCCCACCGAGCCTGTTCCTCAATCCCATGAGCCATTATACAAGAGTTGTTTGAGCCATGCGAGTCGTAGAACAGCATGTGTAGGGTATGTGAGTGTCTGCTGGTTAACGAGGTACCTAAACAACTTAACCTGAGTAGTAATGGGATAACTAATGAAAGAGGCATCGGTGAGCAATATCTGCTATTTGGTTTTTCATGCTCACTTGTGTCCCGTAGGACCCCGAGTACTTGATTCATGTTCCTTGAATATTTGCACTATACACATCCGGGAGGCCTTATGGACCCCCCTGAGCCAGAGCTTGATTCATTTCTATTTCTTGGGGCCACAAAGTAGTTTGGGGCTTTATTACTATCCTGTACTTATGCCATGCTTTACAGTTTTATTTAAGATTGTGCGTGAAGCACCTGTACTGTTTTGGATCGTGACATGTTTTCGCTGTATCGACAAGCCCAGTCACACTTTCGGGTTCCCAGTCGTTTACCGCCGTCCACACAAACCCTGGGTCCGTTCCAGAGTCGGCCAACTTCGTTGCGGGTAGCTTAGTGGGGTGGCCCCCTGAAATATTTAATGAATCCTGTGATCGCTTTGTCGTGAATGCCACGTTGGGTTTTGAGTTGGTTTTTCCGAGGTTGATCGAGTGTGTGTTGCTATTTGTGCACCTCGGCAAGTTAAATCTTTCTGAAAGCCGTGTCCGCGGTTATGGACGACTTGGAGATCATAGACAAGTATAACTAAAGTACCACTTTTAATTGATTAAATACCTGACTAGTAAATAGTGCAATACTCATGGAATGAGTAATAAAACTGCCAACGGATGGGTTGTTTGTCCACTTTCTCGTTGGTAAGCGAGAAGGAGGATGAATATGTTACTTTATACTGCTATAACTATTGTTGTAATTAACGGACATCCGTCTATCTTTGGTTAGGCGGATGGTTAGCGAGTATCTATAGACTTGTTAGTTATTATCTTTTGTTGCAATTGCGTCACCCCAGGTATATGTCCCCTTTAGAGGCATAAAGACTTGCTGAGTACCCCTAGGATCTCACACGATAAATTGTTTGATTCAGATGAACAGGTGTATTCGCAAGATGGATACTGGGTGGATGAGACAGATGATGTTGGCAACGATCACTCGGTGTAGAGATTCCGGGGATGGGGATCCGTGAGATCTGTGGGCGGGATGTGCTTATTTATGTGGCATCTTATGCCGATTTGCATCTTGTCCGTACTCGGATCTTGTTTCTCACTTCCGCTTGATACTCTGATGATTGATGTATGAGGAGCTATCCTACACTATTATATCTATCTAGGATATTTGGATATTACCGTATGGCGTTGCAATATTTCTATTTATTTTAGATGGTATGGCTCTGAGAACTGTTGTAAGGTAGCTTGCATACATACTCACTTGTGTATGTATTTGATCTCTTCGCCTATTGCCTACGCCGCTCGCTCTTGCCCTGATGTTCTTAGAAGTGGTTAGGGCGGCCGACGGATCTACACGTGGGTGGTCCCTGGGCCCCCGATGTTCTACTTTAACCACTTTTGGTTCATCCAGGCTTGAACTTAGAGCGTAGGGTCCGAGGTTGTTACAATTGGTATCAGAGCCATCCCGCCCTTCAGGGTCTCAGCCAAATGGTCGTTGTCAGTCTAGCAAATATTTTGGTAGTTATGTATACTAGGGAAAAACAAAACGCGAGAGTAGGACTTCTTCCACTTTTCTTCTTACCCACCCACCCACCCTTTCTGGTAAGGAAGTGTAACGTTTTCAATCCTCTTCTAAAATTTAAACTAGGATTCACGTGTTCGGGGTTCCGTAGTACCATAGGTTGTGTGTGTGTGTGTGTAATTCCTTGTCTATCTGTTGCATCCAACTTGTTGTCGCTATCTGCCTTTTGGTTATCAACTGTTGGTAGATTCCATACCAATAGGCTTTTGTAAATCGACGCGATCTATCTGATTCATTGTAAACCGACGCGATCTGTCTTACTCTTTGTTATCCGACGCTATCTTGTTAGGGGTGTTTGTTTCCGTAGTTGCTAATCTTTAGGTTCATCTTAAGAAGGAAGAAAGTTGGGATATGTGTTTTACCTATTCATGTGCGGAGTAATGATTTGAGTGCGGGATAGAGTCGTGACCATACCACTACTTTTATCATTCGCTCTTGTATATTGAATTGGTAGAGTTAGTAATCTTGATTCATTAAGTGGTTGTGCGCATATAGTGGTGTTTTAATGCCGAAATTTGTGGAATTTTTTTCTTTGATAGCTTTGTGTACCACACTCCTTGTTCAGTCGTGTGCGATATGCTTACTATCTTCTAGGTGCTTTGAACTCTGTTGATATTTTAATATCATCTTAGTAATTGTATCCTTTAATCTTGGTTAATTCCATTTTGGTACTATTTTGGATTATTATTATTCTCCATTATGGTACTGACTTGAGTTTTATATCAATCACAGGATGGCACCACCACGCCGCAATGAGGAGGACATACCACCTGAACTAGGGGCTGCGTTGGCAAGTATTACTAATGCCTTGGGAACAATGCAACAGAACCAGCAACGCTTTGAAGAAAGTGTCAGGAGGAATGAGTTTGTTCCGCTACCTCCACCTCCCAAGCGTAGAGACACCAAGGGTTTTCTGAAGTTCAACCCGCGCCACTTTGAGGTGTCTGATCAGCCACTAGATGCTGAGATTGGATGCGTGAGATGTCAAGGTTGTTGATGACTGCTGATGTTCCTGAGCAAGAATGGGTAAAATGTGCCACTCACCTTCTGAAGGGAGACGCAGCTCTGTGGTGGGAGAATTACCTGAAGGCAAACCACTCTGGTTTTCAGCCTACTTGGGAGCAGTTCACTGGGGCTTTCAAAGAGCAATATCTGTCAGAAATTGTCATGGAAAGGATGAAGGAAGTGTTTCTCAACCTCAAGCAGGGCAATGACAATGTCAATACCTATATCAGAAACTTCATGAATCTTTCTCGGTATGGTGGCGAAAAGAGGTTCAGGCAAGGGCTCAATGCATCTATCAAATATGCAATCACTCATGCAAGGCCGGGGTCTTTTCTGGAACTCCAACATACAGCTCTACAGGAAGAAGCAAGTAGGCAAGTGTTTGAGGAGTCCAAGAAACACAGCCGTGGCGTAGCAAGCTCTTCAGCTATGACAGCTCCTTCTAAGCACCGCGTGTGGGTTCCTAATATTGCACCTCCACTCCCGGCTCCACAAAGACCTTCAAGCTACGCGGCAAGGCCACCAAACTCCTTCACCGTGGATCCTAGGGGCTACAACCACAACTACCCTGGAGCGCCTGGCGGAGTCCCTGGCTACGCTGCTCCACGTCCACCTGGTGCTTGCTACACTTGTGGGAACACTAGGCATCAACACTAGAGTTGTCCCATGAACAACAAAGCTCTTCCTCCACCACCTCCAAGACCTGCAGCAAGTTCTTCTATGGTTCGTGCACCTCCACCGCGGGCTCTCAACATCAACACCAAGCCCGGGTCCACTGTTGCCCGTGCCAACTATGTCAACGTCGCTCAAGCTGAACATGCACCTGGAGTTGTGATGGGTACGCTTCCCGTTAACTCAGTCCCTGCACGAGTTTTGTTTGATTCTAGTGCTTCGCATTCTTTTGTTTCTCACAAGTTTGCACATGAGCATGATCTGGCTATGGGTCCTCTATTGCATCGTCTCGTGGTACAATCTCCTGGGTCAAACATGAGGGCTGCTCATATCAGCCATGGCAATCAAATTGAGATTGGTGGCTCTTGATTCCCGGCTTCCTTATTTATTCTAGGCAATTCTGACATTGATGTTATCTTGGGCATGGATTGGTTAACAGCAAATGCAGCTGTGATTGATTGTGCTGAGCGCTCGGTTTCTCTGAAAATTCCTGAAGGCCATATAGTCTATTCTCCAAGTCTGACTCCTGCAATTCAGCTTTTCTCTTTGGCGGCTCTGAATGATAATGCTATGGATGCTATTCAGAGTGTTTCGGTGGTCCGTGAGTTCCCAGATGTTTTTCCTGAAGAGTTATCAGGTATGCCTCCTGACCGAGAGGTCGAGTTTGTGATTGAGCTTGAACCTGGTACCGCTCCTATCTCCAAGCAGCCTTATAAAATGGGTCCTGCTGAATTGGCTGAACTCAAACGTCAGCTTGATGAACAAGAGAAGTTGGGTTTCATTCAGCACAGCACTTCTTCTTGGGGTAGCCCAACCATCTTTGTGAAGAAGCGAGACCGGACTGATAGACTTTGTGTTGACTATCGGGCTCTCAATGCTAAAACCATCAACAATAAATATCCACTTCCACGGATTAATGATCTCTTCGATCAGCTAGCTGGAGCTGTGGTATTCTCTAAGCTTGACTTGAGAAGTGGATATCATCAAATCAAGATCCGCAAGGAAGATGTTCCCAAAACAGCTTTCACCACCCGCTATGGCCTGTATGAGTACACGGCCATGTCTTTCGGTCTCACCAATGCACCTGCCACCTTCTCGAGGCTTATGAACTCGATTTTCATGGAGTATCTTGATAAGTTCGTCGTGGTCTATCTGGATGATATTCTAGTCTATTCTAAGTCAAAAGAAGAACATGAAGAACACCTTCGGTGTGTCCTAAACAAGCTTCGTGAGAATTGCCTGTATGCAAAGTTCTCCAAGTGCGAGTTCTGGCTGCCTGAAGTCACCTATCTGGGGCACGTCATCTCTGCTAAGGGCATGCCGTCAACCTAGAAATTGTTTGGACAATTTTTGAGTGGCTTCCACCCAAAAATGTCAAAGAAGTCCGGAGTTTCCTTGGTTTGGCTAGTTACTGCCGTTGCTTCGTTCAGAACTTTTCGAAGATTGCGAAGCCTCTTACCGATCTCCTCAAGAAAGGAAAGAAATACCTTTGGTCTCCTGCATGTCAAGGAAGCTTTGAAACACTCAAAGAGAAGCTCACTTCCACACCAGTCTTGATTCCTCCAGATACATCAAAGCCTTTCCAGATATTCTGTGACGCCTCCTTGCAAGGATTGGGTGCGGTCCTTATGCAAGAAAAACAAGTTGTTGCTTATGCCTCTTGATAGTTGAAGACGCATGAGATCAACTATCCTACACATGACCTCGAACTCGCAGCAGTTCTCTTTGCTTTGAAAGTATGGAGGCACTACTTGCTTGGCAACCGTTGTGAGATTTTTTCTGATCACAAGAGTCTGAAGTATATTTCACACAACCAGATCTCAACCTTCGTCATAGGAGGTGGATTGAAGCAATTAATGATTTCGATCTGACAATCAACTACACTCCGAGCAAAGCTAATGTGATGGCCGATGCTCTCAGCCGAAAAGCTATGTCAACAACCTCATGGTGGAAGAGCAACAGGCTCTCTTGTCCGAGGAATTCCGACAGCTCAACCTTGAAATTGTGGATCAAGGGTAGCTTCTGAATCTTCTGGCAACCCCTCTCTTGGAAGAAAAAGTTCGCTCCATTCAACTTGGTGACCCTTACACCAAAAATATCATCTCCAACATTCAGCTGCCGAAGTATGAGTCCTTCCACGTTGATGACCAAGGCACGCTATTCTTTGAGCACCGGATGTTTGTTCCGAAGTATCCAGGTTTGAGAGAGCAAGTTCGCAAAGAAGCTCATGATTCTGTTCTTTCTATCCACCCTGGCAGCACGAAGATGTACATGGACTTGAAAACACAGTATTGGTGGCCTGGGTTGAAACGATATTGTGCCAAGTTGTAACACCCTCGAATCGGCCCTATGCAAGTTTTAGCCCTTTTCGCCAAACCCGCATAGAAACGATTCAAGGACGCCCACTAGGCACTTTCGTGTGGGTGGAAAACGAAGTAATAACATTACACAACAGTCCTCGATGGGACCCACAGAACAGATATATATACAACAGCGAATCCCTGAGTCAAGAATACAGATATACAATACAAAGATCCAAATCACCTTGAAAACGATGGAGCGTCCGACTACAGACAAAATGCAAATGGGGCTAAGAGCCCTGAAGAATAACCAATGGCGTCCATAACCCTGCCCAGGCCAAGCCGGAAGGGTAACCCTGCTAACGACGGCGATCTCAAACCTGCTACAACAAAAGGGGTGCCGACAAAGGGCAAAGGAAAAAGAGGAGCGTCAGTACTAGGGCCAGTACACGGCGAGGCAAGAATTCGGCGGCTCTCGCCTACATAGGTATGGTGGGCTGAAGCGGCAGCGCAGCGGCACTAAACATCCTATAGAGACTCGATACAACTGGCAGTTATCAGAGGGGGATAAGGAAGACCTACTCGGATCCAACCTGAAGCTAACACCAAACAAACCCATCCTGGTATTTTCCCCCTCAAGACCAAACGAGGAAGTCGGACCAAGGAACTCACACAGTTGGCAATTTTACTCATTCCATTATAGTTGCAGCAATTACTAATTAGATATAGATAGCATGAGTCATCCTGAAGCATAAGTAGTGGGCAGTTTTAATTAGTCATTCCGTTGTAGTTGGAACAGTTACTAGCCAGATATCTTTATCCTGACGAATCCCAAAACCTAGCAGTGGTTGGCACTTTTATCACATTCCATTGGAGTTGCAATACTTACTAGGCATATAGCATGTCACAAAACAACCCAGATCCACTAGTTGTTGGCATTTTTCATATCCATTCCGTTATACTTGAGCTGATTACTAGTCACATATTAAGTCAAATTTATAGCACTACTTTAGTTATGTTTGTCTATGATCGAGATACTGTGCTCCAAGTCGTCCATAACC
The DNA here is from genome assembly GCA_910589775.1 of Avena eriantha. NCBI lineage: Eukaryota > Viridiplantae > Streptophyta > Magnoliopsida > Poales > Poaceae > Avena > Avena eriantha. The sequence goes on along the minus strand of OU342744.1, from coordinate 311,860,840 downwards.
GCGGACACAGCTTTCAGAAAGTTTTTCCCTGCAGGGGTGCACAAATAGCAACACACACTCGATCAACCTCGGAAAAACCAACTCAAAACCCAACGAGGCATTCACGACAAAGCGATCACAGGATTCATATAATATTTCAGGGGGCCACCCCACTAAGCTACCCGCAACGAAGTTGGCCGGCTCCGGAACGGACCCAGGGTTTGTGTCAATGGCTGTAAACGACTGGGAACCCGAAAGTGTGACTGGGTTTGTCGATACCGCAAAAACATTCCACGTTCCAAAATAGTACAGGTGCTCCGCGCACAATCTTAAATAAAGCAGTAAAGCATGGCATAGGTACAGGATAGTAATAAAGCCCCAAACTACTTTGTGGCCCCAAGAAATAGAAATGAATCAAGCTCTGGCTCAGGGGGGTCCATAAGGCCTCCCGGATGTGGATAGTGCGAAAAATCAAGGAACAGGTATCAAGTACTCGGGGTCCTACGAGACACAAGTGAGCGTGGAAGAACCAAATAACACCTATTGCCCACCGATGCCTCTGCATTAGTTATATCTAGCATTTTAATAGTTGTATTTAAAATCATGATCATCTCCACCATTAAGCATCTCCACCATTAAGCATATGCCAACCTTCCAACAACTGTGGTACTTGACAACCCGAGATCACACCTAAGCAAGCGACTATGACTCGCAAGGCCAGCTGTCTACCAAACACAGGTAATAGGAGGTGTCCAGGGCAATATAGAGGCTGCACGAGATATAACTGGGGTGCGGAAACTAAAGCATCGCGACACGGATAGCAATAGATCAATAGGAGGAAATAAAGACTATAAAGGCAAAATAGGTAGAAGGGGGAGAGATGCTCGCCTGGGAAACACTGTCAAAGGATCATATCTGGAGAACTTGTCGATACTCGCATCAACTCATCGGCCTAATACGCGAAGAAGCAAACACTAGAAGAAACACCGGATGAAATATTTAATACTACGGCAGAAGATCTGGCATGATTATGATATGATGCAGAGGTGAACAATTTAATATGCGACAGTCGATAATGTCATATTATAAAAATAATGGGGGTCTGGGAATCACATTAGGGTTCGGCGAACTTGGGCTCCGAGGGGTTCGGGGTTCGACAGGGTTCGACGGAGATCGGTCTCGGCGGAAGCGTTCTCGGACAACGGAGTAGATCTTGGCATTCCGGAAAGAAGGACTTGGTTCGGCATCGGCGGCTCATCGGATTTGCCCTGGTCGGGGTCGATCTTGTCGTCGCGAAGATCTTGTCGGGTCCGTGTATCGGGTCGGTCTTGGCGTTCGGGATGAAGAACTTGGCGTCCTCGAGGAAGTACTTGGCGTATCCGTGTCGACGACCTTGGCGTTCGGGTTCTCGGGCATCGAATCCAGGAAGAAGTACTTGTCGCATCTGCGGTCTTCGGTTCAGGTAGAAGAGCTCGTCGTCCGGGGATTCTCCGGGTCCGTGGTCTTTGGGTAGCTGGTCTTGGCATTCCGTGAAAAAGACCTTGTCGCTCCAGGAGAAGATCTTGGGGTTCCGCATCGAAGGCCTTCGGGTACGGGGGTCTCGGCGAACTTGGCGTGTCGAGGTTCGGTCTTCTTGTCGGCCGAACTTGGCATCATGGCGGTTACTTCTCGTGGCGTCGGTCGAGAAGTTCTTGATGCACCTTGTCGGTGTCCTTCGAGTTCGGTAGATCTTGTCGGAACACCCCTCAATCTTGTACATGGCGAGGGTCTAGCAACCGAGTCAGCATCACCACAACGAAACACCAGAGCCCCAACAACACGTACATCACCACAACGCATCCCAATAGAGTACATCATGCAACGCCAAAAGGCCAGATACGACTCAAACATCTGATTATCAGGTGGCCTGGACGTGGAGAGCTTGGGTCGAGGACCACGACGACGGGTGGCTCGGGTGGTCGGCGCACAGGCGGACAGGGGCACGAGGCGAGGTAGCAGAGGCCCGCCCGGTGAGGGGCACGCGCGGGAAGGTGCTGGCGACGACGACCTGCCGGAGGCGCCCGTGGGGAAGGACACCGGAAGGAGGCGACGCTGCACGGGGAGGCGGGGCTCGGAGATGCGTGGGACGACGAGGCAGTGGCAGGGACGGTCTCGCGCGGCCGGGATCGAGGAAGAAGGGTCGTGCCGCGGCGAGGTCACAGGGGACGGCGCAGAGGGGCTCGCCGGGGCAGAGAGCGGAGGGTGGGAGATGCGGGCCGGGGCGACGCTGCAGGTAAGGAGAGGGGACGGTGGCCGGCAGCGGTAGCCATGGTGGAGAGGGGGCCCGCGGCAGACGGAGGGCGCCGGGTGGGGTTGGCCACGGTGGCTCGTGGCGGCGCGCCTGGCCGCGGAAGGAAGCGCGGCGACGGCTGGAGGAGCTTGGCGGCGGGGCGGGGAAGACGACGACGACGACGGGGGGTTGGGGTCGTGGAGGCGGGGCGGTGAAAACGAGGTGGTCGGGCCAGGGCGCGTCTCCCGCGAGGTGGGCCAGGAGGTAGGTGGCGTCGGTGCGGTTGGAGTGGGGAGGCGTGATTGAGTGGGGCCGGGGTGGAGGCCGGTTGTCGGTGGGTGGAGACTAGGCAGGGCAGCACGCGGGCTGGTAGGGGGGTTGGTAGCGTGATGGAGATGGGGAGTGGACCAGTTGGCGACGTGGGCTGCTGGTGGGTGAGGTGGCGTTGGCAGGGTGAGGTGGCGACCGGTGATTGGCTGGGGTGAGGTGGCTGGGGGCTGGGTAGATTAGGATTAGGTAGGAAAAGGTTTGGGTAGCTCTGGTTTTTGTACTGGGGGTGGCCGACTGGGTCGGATCGGCCCAGTACGGCTGCCCCCTTAAAATAAAATAAATATTTTATTATTTAAAACGGGGCTTTTGCAAATCGTTGGTAGACAAAACAAAATATTCCGGAGACCCGGGTTTTAATTTGAATGAAAGACGGGGTGTTTAGAAAACAAAACCAGGCTTTCCGAAAATAGTTTTAGACAAACAAATGCATGATGACATAAGGATGCTCAAATGCAATGTGGCATGATGACATGAGCATACGGTCATGATGATGCAATGCACAAACACACCGCGATTTTCTAGTAGTGGTTTTTGCGGGGCGTCACACAAGTATGTCTCGGAGTGTGATGTCTGCCGCAGAGTTAAAGCTGTCCATCAGAAACCTTCCGGTCTTCTACAGCCATTGAAGCCTCCGGAATGGAAATGGGAGAAAGTAGAGATGGACTTCATAACGGGTTTTCCAAGGTCGCAGAAAGGCAACAATGCAATCTTTGTTGTCATCGACAGGCTATCTAAAGTGGCTCACTTCTTTCCCGTCAAGGAAACAATTTCTGCAATTCAGTTGGCTGAGCTCTATATCAACAGAATTGTCTCTCTGTATTGGGTTCCTCTTGAGATCAGCTCAGACCGTGGAAGCATCTTCACTTCCAAGTTCTGGGGAAGTTTCCAAAATGCTTTGGGAACAAAGTTGAACTTCAGCACAGCTTACCACCCTTAGTCGCAAGGACAAGTTGAAAGGATCAATCAGATTTTGGAAGATATGCTCCGTGCTTGCGTCATCTCTTTCGGCATGAAGTGGTAAGAATGCCTTCCTTATGCTGAATTCTCTTACAACAACAGCTTCCAGAAGAGTCTAAAGATGGCACCATTTGAGGTTCTCTATGGTCGAAAATGCAGAACTCCGATTGGTTGGTCGGGCGCAGGTGAAAGAACATTGTTTGGCCCCGACATTGTAACTCAAGCGGAGGAGAAGGTTCACATAATTCTCGAAAACCTGAAGGTTGCCCAAAGTCGCCAGAAGAGCAACTATGACAGAAAGCACACGTACATGGAGTATGTCCCTGGTGATCTCGTTTACCTTCGTGTCACTCCCATGAGAGGCACGCACTGGTTTGGTATCAAAGGAAAGCTAGCTCCTAGATACATTGGTCCTTTCAAAGTTCGTGGAAGAAGAGGAGAAGTCGCTTATGCTCTTGAGCTTCCTGAAAAACTCAAAGTCCATGATGTTTTCCATATCTCTCAACTCAAGAAGTGCTTCAAGGATCCCGGCAGGACCATGGACCACGAGCTCATCAATCTCCAAGAAGATCTGTCTTATCAAGAACACCCCACAAAAATCCTAGAAGTCGTAGAAAGAAAGACTCGCAACAAGTCTATAAAGTTTTGTAAGGTGAAGTGGTCGCACCATTCCATTGATGAAGCCACTTGGGAACGTGAGGATGAGCTCCGTGCCAAGTATCCTACCCTCTTCATGTCTTCTCCTTCTTCCTAGAATCTCAGGGCGAGATTCCTGTTTAGTGGGGGAGAGTTGTAGCATCCCATCTGTCTAACATCTGTAATGCTACATGGTCTAATAATAAAATGCTACTTCCTACATATATTTGTTGCATCATAATTATATCATGCTCATGTCATCATGCCACCTTGCATTTGAGCATCATATAAAATCCTTTTTCTTTTGGATCTTGTCTCATATGCATTTATCAATTGTATTTGGTTCTTAATAAATTGTATTTGGTTCTTGATAAATGCTTGGTGCCCAAGTTGAGTTGGGGGCATATCTTTTATTTAACTCCACCACCTTTTCTTGTCACCACCCCATAATTCCACCATTCAACTATATGTGAGATTTGCATTTTATTGGGTTTACCTCTAGCTCATGTGGGTTGGGATGGATCCACTTCTAGTTACACATGCTTCCCTATATGCTTCATGTTGTTTTCACATTGTTGATATGTGGAGAGCCACATGGCCACCTTTGCATGCATGTGGATAGTTTCACTTGCTCTATCTTCCATATGGTTTGTTCTGGGAATAATTGAGCATGGTTAAAATATAATTGTGGCCAAATGATCTTCTAGTGGGAGATACACACTAGCATGGCCTATTATATTCATTTATGCTTAAATCCACCCTTACCATATTTTATCAAGCTTGTAGCTTATGTGGTGGTCTTTATTCAAGTATGGATGTGCATGGGGGTAATAGATGCCCATAGGTATATGTAGTTGTTTTCACAACTAATGAATGTGGCAATTATTCTTCATGCATGGCCCATGCAAGGCCCCACTTGTTCTTCAATTTTGGTTTCTTTGGGAATATTTGGGTGGAGTTTGTTTGAACTCAGTTGAAACAAATACACCAAATAAATGCTTATTCTTTCTCTTGTCCTCCACCTTGCAACTCTTTGAGTGGTTTTCTCTTTGTCAAGCATACATGGGATGGATATTTTGTTTTCACAAAATGACATCATGTGCATGCCACATGCAAGATCATCTTTTCTTCCACCTCTCTCTCGTTTGGTCCTTTTGTTTTCTCCCTTTGTCTTAATTCAAACTCCTTTGGTGTCTTTATCCTCTTCAAACCCTAGCTCCTCTATCTATCCCTCCTACCTTGTCCACCATCTACACATGCATGTGTGCATACATGTGCCTTTTTCCACTTCCTCCCCTCTCTCTTTTCTAGCTAAACCGAGCCCTCTCTCTCTACACCTAGCTAAAACCCTAACCCCTTCTTCCTAGCCTCGCCTAAACCCTCACCTCACCACCCTTCCTGCCTAGGCCACCACCACCCTGGCTCGACCCAAGACCCCTAGCCTAGCAACCCAGCCCGAGCCACCATGCCGACCCCTGCCGGTCTAGCCCTAGTTGAGCCCCTCTCCTCTCTGTTTTCTCTCCCACTGCCAAGCCAGGCCCCACCCGAGCCACCTTGCGTCCACCTCTCTGGCCCCAGCTGCAGCCCCTCCCGAGCCCCGCTGAACACGTGAGGAGGAGGAGAAGGAAAGGTGCACGCCACCTTTTTCCACCCCGCCACCGTCCACCCCATGTGCTCTCCCTCTGCCTTGACCTTATCTACCCCCTCCTCTCTGCCTAGCGTCGCCCCAGATCCCCAGGGCCCTGTCGCCGCAGCCCTTCCCCATCTACCTGCTACCCCCTCTCTCTTCCATCTCCGTTCGGCCATCGTCGGCATCGACCCACCGCAGTAGCTAGGAGGAGGCGGGCGTGGCGCTAAGGCGTTGGAGAAGACCGAGGAGACCCTTTGGGCTATCCCCGTACACAGCAGCGAGGAGGAGGCGGCCGGTACATGCTGCACCTCATCACGCCGGCAAGAAACCCTAGCCTCGGGTCGTCAGCTCCGCCGCCGATCCGCTGCGCTCCAGGACGATCCGCCACCACCAACCTCCCCGCGGTGAGCCTCTGAATCTCCCAGACACCCCCTCTTGCCGATCTCCTTCCTGGACACGCCGCGCACTTTGGCGAGCACTCTCTGTGCACCGCCCTCGCATTCGCCACCCCGTCGTTGCGCCATAAATACATCATCTAGCCGCGCAACGTTTACCCAGCAACAACCCCCGCTAGCCCCAGTGGTCGCCGCCGCGCGCGTGCACGCCAGATCGCGAGTTCGACCCCCGCCGCGCTCTGTTTCCCGCGCCGTCAGTTTCGTCAGAGAAAGCAGATGGAAGAAAAACAGTAGCTGAGGCCTTTTGCGAATACCCCTGCCTTTTGTTTTCCTCAACCCGCGCTCCAGCCCGGACCCACCGGTCAGCCGTTGTTGCACTTTTGTAAAAAGGTACCCAGGATGTGGGTTCCTCAACCCGCAGTCCCCGTCTCGGCCACGTGGCTGCGCCCTGTTCATGCGCCCGCGTGTGGGTCCGCACAGACGCGGGTCCCGCATGTCATCCTCCGTGGCTGGCTGAGCGCCCGGTGAGAAAAGCTGCTGCGTCGTTTTCCCGCCAGCTCAGCAGACGACCCCACCTGTCTGTGGCTGTGGCTAGCTGCCTCTGTGTGCAAAAAGTCTCTGATCTTTTTCTGTTTAATAAAAATGATTTCAGAAATTGATAAATATGTTTTAAATCAAGAAAATAATATCTTTTAATTGACTTATCCAAATAATACAAATGATAAATGTTTTTGAATCAGAAAAATACGAGGAATTCAAATCCGCCATTCAAAATAAAGTTTGTCTATCTTAAATTTTCAAAAAAATTTAAATTGCAATAAAAATGCCTTTTTCTTAATTAATTAATAACTTTAATTCTATAACTCCAAATTTGACAAATAATATGTCTAAATCGATCAACGCGACGAGCCCGTTCTAACTATGAACTCCATGATATGAACTGCAGCATGCATCATATAAATATTAAGTGGACAGCAAGTGTTATGGGAGCAAAATATGACTAAAACTTAATAAAATTCTTTATTCTTGTACCCCACACCTCACCCATGCCATGCTACATTATTGCCATGTAAATTGTGCATAATTTCTCATGGCATGCTTGTTTGCTTGTCGCATTTTATTTATATGCTTCTGCACTTTATTTATGTTGGCCCTTGTTTTTTTGGTTCTTGTTTCGAATAGACGCCGAGCAGGGGAAATATCAGGAATCCCAGGAGTACTACCCAGATCTATCTCTCGCTTCAACTGAGATGCCAGGAAAGCACTACCACATGCTTGCATACATATAGTACCTATTGCTTCTATCTTATTCTTGCATCATGGAGTCGCAATTGCATTAAATTGAATCCCAAGTACTGCATAGCCTTTACTTTTAAACCCCACCGAGCCTGTTCCTCAATCCCATGAGCCATTATACAAGAGTTGTTTGAGCCATGCGAGTCGTAGAACAGCATGTGTAGGGTATGTGAGTGTCTGCTGGTTAACGAGGTACCTAAACAACTTAACCTGAGTAGTAATGGGATAACTAATGAAAGAGGCATCGGTGAGCAATATCTGCTATTTGGTTTTTCATGCTCACTTGTGTCCCGTAGGACCCCGAGTACTTGATTCCTGTTCCTTGAATATTCGCACTATCCACATCCGGGAGGCCTTATGGACCCCCCTGAGCCAGAGCTTGATTCATTTCTATTTCTTGGGGTCACAAAGTAGTTTGGGGCTTTATTACTATCCTGTACTTATGACATGCTTTACAGTTTTATTTGAGATTGTGCGTGGAGCACATGTACTGTTTTGGATCGTGACACGTTTTCGCTGTATCGACAAGACCAGTCACACTTTCGGGTTCCCAGTCATTTACCGTCGTCTACACAAACCCTGGGTCCGTTCCGGAGCCGACCAACTTTGTTGCGGGTAGCTTAGTGGGGTGGCCCACTGAAATATTTAATGAATCTTGTGATCGCTTTGTCGTGAATGCCTCGTTGGGTTTTGAGTTGGTTTTTCCGAGGTTGATCGAGTGTGTGTTGCTATTTGTGCACCCCTGCAGGGTAAATCTTTTTGAAAGCCGTGTCCACGGTTATGGACGACTTGGAGCACAGTTTCTCGATCATAGACAAGTATAGCTAAAGTACCACTTTTAATTGATTAAATACCTGACTAGTAAATAGTGCAATACTCATGGAATGAGTAATAAAACTGCCAACGGATGGGTTGTTCGTCCACTTTCTCGTTGGTAAGCGAGAAGGAGGATGGATCTGTTACTTTATACTGCTATAACTGTTGTTCTAATTAACGGACTGATGGGTTCGTAGCATGGAAAACAAAAAAATTCTACCGCAAGAGCGAACAAAACCCAGATCTAATCTAGATAAAAGCCAAGATCTAATCTATTAGACATGTGCAACGAGATAGATCTGTACAAACCCTTGTAGATCCGAAAGCGTTACGAGATTGGATTTCGTGGTTGATGTAGTCGATCACTTGCCGATCTCAAGATCGTGTGGACGATCCTTCCGGCGCTGCGTTCCGGCAGCGCTTCCGCAGTCGGTCACACGTGCGGAGTCGAAGCAGACCTTCCTCTCCTCGTTCCAGCGAGCAGCGTAGGTAGTATATCTTCTCCACGGAATCCCAGCAGCACGACGGTGTGGTGGTAGTGGTGGAGTAGAGAATTCTGCAGGGCTTCGCCTAAGCCGGAGCAGAGCGAAGGAGGAGGAGAGAGGCGGCGGCTAGGGATTGTATGAGAGAGAGCTAGGAGGGGGCGCCCCTCCCCTCTATTTAAAGGAGGGAGGCGCCTTGGGAGGGGGAGTCCTAGTAGGACTCCCCTCCCTCCTTGGGTCGGCGGGTTGGGAAGGGGGGAGGAGTCCTCCTCCCCCATGAATCCGTGTCTAGGCCCCACAAGGTTTCCTTGACCCTTTCTTGGTTTTCAAGCAAACACCAAGAACTCTTCTAGAACCTTCCAGAACATTCCGAAACCTTCTAGAATCCTCATACAAATACTCCGGATCATTTCCTAACTCAGAAAATGATCCCCAATATATGAATCTTATTCTCCGGACCATTCCGGATCTCCTCATGATTTCCCGGATCCAATCCGAGACTCCGAACAACATTCGGTCTCAATGCACATTTCATATCTACTTAAAACAACTTCGAACCTTAAGTGTGTCACCCTACGGTTCGTGAATATGTAGACATGACAGAGACACATCTCCTATCAATAACCATCAGCGGGACCTGGAGATCCATAATGGCTCCCACATACTCAACGATGACTTTGTGATCGATAGAACCATTTACATACGAAATCAATTCCCTTTGTCACGCGATACTATACTTATCCGAGGTTTGATCGTCGGTATCTCTATACCTAGTTCTACCTCGTTACTGATAAGTACTCTTTACTCGTTCCGTGATATGTCATCCCTTGTGACCCAGTCACATGCTTGCAAGCTAACTAGACGACATTCCACCGAGAGGGCCCAGAGCATATCTATCCGTCATATGGATGGACAAATCCCAATATTGGTCCATGCGCTTCAACACATACTTTCAGAATACCCAATGACACCTTTATGACCACCCAGTTACGAAGCGGTGTTTGATGTCATCAAAGTATCCATCCGATGATGGTGATTAACATAACCTCATGGTCGAAGGATTAGGTTACTATGTATTTTAAAGCTTATAGCAAACGAACTTAATGACTTGATCTTATGCTACGCTTACTATGGGTGTGTGTCCATTACATCATTCTCCTAATGATATAACCTTGTTATTAATCACATCCAATGTCCATGATCATCAATTAATCAACAAGCTAGTTCAACAAGAGGCTTACTAGGGACCCTTTTATGTTTACAAAACACACAAGTATTAATGTTTCCGGTTAATAAAATTATAGCATGGGATGTAAAGATTTATCATAAACATAAAGATATAATAATAACCACTTTATTATTGCCTCTTGGGCATATCTCCAACACGGACATCCGTCTATCTTTGGTTAGGCGGATGGTTAGCGAGTATCTATAGACTTGTTAGTTATTATCTTTTGCTGCAATTGCGTCACCCCAGGTATATGTCCCCTTTAGAGGCATAAAGACTTGCTGAGTACCCCTAGGGTCTCACACGATAAATTGTTTGATTCAGATGAACAGGTGTATTCGCAAGATGGATACTGGGTGGAGGAGACAGATGATGTTGGCAACGATCACTCGGTGTAGAGATTCCGGGGAGGGGGATCCGTGAGATCTATGGGCGAGATGTGCTTATTTATGTGGTATCTTATGCCGATTTGCTTCTTGTCCGTACTCGGATCTTGTTTCTTGCTTCCGCTTGATACTCTGATGATTGATGTATGAGGAGCTATCCTACACTATTATATCTATCTAGGATATTTGGATCTTGCCGTATGGCGTTGCAATATTTCTATTTCTTTTAGATGGTATGGCTCTGAGAACTGTTGTAAGGTAGCTTGCATACATACTCACTTGTGTATGTATTTGATCTCTTCGCCTGTTGCCTACGTCGCTCGCTCTTGCCCCGATGTTCTTGAAAGTGATTAGGGCGGCCGACGGGTCTACACGTGGGTGGTCCCTGGGCCCCCGCTGTACTACTTTTACCACTTTTGGTTCATCTAGGCTTGAACTTAGAGTGTAGGATCCGAGGTTGTTACAATAAGATTTGCTGAGTACCCCTAAGGTCTCACACGATAAATTGTTTGATTCAGATGAACAGGTGTATTCGGAAGATGGATACTGGGTGGAGGAGACATATGATGTTGGTAACGATCACTCGGTGTAGAGATTCCGGGGATGGGGATCCGTAAGATCTGTGGGCGGGATGTGCTTATTTATGTAGCATCTTATGCCTATTTGCTTCTTGTCCGTCTTCGGATCTTGTTTCTCGCTTCTGCTTGATACTCTGATGATTGATGTATGAGGAGCTATCCTACACTATTATATCTATCTAGGATATTTGGATCTTGCCGTATGGCGTTACAATATTTCTATTTCTTTTAGATGGTATGGTTCTGAGAACTGTTGTAAGGTAGCTTGCATACATACTCACTTGTATATGTATTTGATCTCTTCGCCTGTTGCCTACGCCGCTCGCTCTTGCCCCGATGTTCTTGGAAGTGGTTAGGGCGGCCGACGGGTCTACACGTGGGTGGTCCCTGGGCCCCCGCTGTACTACTTTAACCACTTTTGGTTCATCCAGGCTTGAACTTAGAGCGTAGGGTCCGAGGTTGTTACACTTTGCCAGTCCAGCCTAATAACAAATCTGAGCCAAAACTTCACTGTGTAAGAAAGCAACAGAAGAAAGAGGAATTTTCTGATCACAAGCTACTAAATTGTTACAACATCAATTGTATAGATGGAAGTCTAAATCATTTCTTTGCTTTTGGGCATGTCCATTCGAAGGCATTGATGGACCGTATACCAGAATAATAAAGCTATGTAGATATCTAGGTGTTTCCAAATCTTTTGTATATTTGAACAAGCAAACTCTTACCATGAATTTCCAAATACACGTCTTGAAAAAATCAGGAAGCACTATCTAAAGATTCCAAATAACCGTTGAAAACTGGGAGACCATCATCTACAGACTCTCCATAACAGCTGAAAATGCTCCCATGTATATTCAGTGACACTGGAGTGAGTTTATAGTGTCTATAAGAAACATGGGAAAATATGAACGGTCCAAAGTTCAGAAATCAATATGTTTATGGAACTTCTAAGAATTAGCAAAAAGTGCACTTAATCATAGTTAATTAATTGGAAGAATGTCCATTGACAATCACTTTTGCAAAAAACATCAACTTTAATGCTACACACGAGCACAATTTTTGGGAGAATTTCATGTTACTTCATCAGTAATCTGCCCAATTATGGTATTTCTGATATGTGAATTCTACACATGGAATTTCAAGTCTTATTCATTTGCTCCATCAGATAGTTTCTACAATTCATTTTCTGCACAATACAATCTTTTATACAGGCTGAGAATTCAGGGAGAACACCACTAAACCGATATGGCCGAGTGCGGAATGAGATGAACATCCAAACGGTAGAAAACGTACCCAGAGCACGATCCGGCAGCCTGAACATACAGGTTGTGAGAGGCCTCCTATTTGCTCAGTTATAATTTCCCTAAGATGAAATAATTAGCAAGATCATAAATCAGAACAGGAAAATTCGCTAGCTTTGTAGAGCGGTTGTTCTCAATATCAAATGTTCACTCATGTCTATACATTTATCACTTGCAGATATAAGCATAAAAAACTTTCTAAAGCCACATAACTGTCTTCAGTAGTGTAATGTCTGAATTTGAGTAAATAACAGTCATATTCATGTAGCTAAAAAATGGATAGATACAAAAGGATAAGTTCGTCATATCATTAACATGATAAGGTATTCCTTGAGTATGTTATAGAAATAAAATCACCTGTATTGATCTTTCTTTGCATATGATAACGACAACCATCCAAGCAGAACTGGACAAAAAAATTCCATTAAGCGAACTATAAGAATCCATCTACCTAATCATCTGCTCCCTCATCAATACGGGTATGGTATTTTCTAGCATCAGCTAGTCGTCCTCAGCATGACCCCTCCCACTCCCGGGTGCGTGTATTCCTCCCTCGTCACCTTCTCCGAGCCTTCAGGTACCGAGTTGGTTCTCGGTTGGTACCTTACAGGAAGGTGTTCAGGTACCCCTGACTACAGACCATCGAAACATGATCGAGGCAGGACAATTGTTAGCGCAAGACAAAGATCTAGAAGACAATCATCAGCGAGGTGTGAACCCTGAAGTAGGTGCACGCGGAGGTTGTCCTGCTACTCCTCGAGTGGCACGTCCTGCCGCGCTTGCGATTTTCCAGGAAGGCTGGTGTCGTTCTCTTCCCCTCCATGGCTCTTCCGAGCATCTTGCGCCAATCACCACGTCTGCCTAACCAGTATCAAATCAGATGTGAACCTTCACATAGCAGCTAGCAGCGACACACCCAGAGAGGTGGAAAGGTGCGGACGTACCTGGCACGCAAAGCAGGGGCTGCTTGCGGTGCTGAGGGAGAGGAACTGAGTAGGATGGCATGGATGTGCCACCCAAGGTTCACCTTAAGTCGCTGGAGGTATTCCATCTTGTAGGGAATGTAAAGCCCGTGTCCTTGGACAATAGTGAAGCTATATACATCGTCGGTTCTGGTTGCGCCGCCTCAGTGGTCCACCGCTCGAGGTCTAGATCGAGGTATGTGGAAGGGCGCGACTGGTCTAGATCAAGGTCTAGGGTCTGGAGCCACTTCTGGAGGTCCTGGTCGACGGCGACGGCGGTGCCGCTAGCGCAAGGGCGACGGTGCAGTATTAGCACAGGAAAGGTCGGGATGGGAGGAAGCACCTCCTCGTACTTCATCGGTCGATGCTTTTTCTTAGCCGAGCAAAATGATTTTTCAATGTCGTTTTTACCAGCTTGGGCTTTAGTGGGTATTTTCTGGCCCAATTTACCACAGCAGGCTCATTTGACCACCAGAGGAGCATCCCCTGGGGATATTTGGCCCAGTGCGAAATGAGGTAGAGATCCAATGGCAGAAGACGTACCAGAGCGCGATCAAACGGTCAATAACACACAGGTCGTGAGATGCCTCCCTTTTATCCCAGTTATATTATCCCGGCACACCCAGAGAGGTGGAAAGGTGCGGACGTACCTGGCACGCGAAGCAGGGGCTGCTTGCGGCGTTGAGGGAGAGGAATTGAGTAGGATGGCATGGATGTGCCACCCAAGGTTCACCTAAGTCGCTGGAGGTATTCCATCTTGTAGGGAATGTAAAGCCCGTGTCCTTGGACAACAGTGCAGCTATATACATCGTCGGTTCTGGTTGCGTCGCCTCAGTGGATCCATCGCTCGAGGTCTAGATCGAGGTATGTGGAAGGGCGCGACTGGTCTAGATCAAGGTCTAGGGTCTGGAGCCACTTCTGGAGGTCCTAGTCGACGGCGACGGCGGTGCCGCTAGCGCAAGGGCGACGGTGCAGTATTAGCACAGGAAAGGTCGGGATGGGAGGAGGCACCTCCTCGTACTTCATCGGTCGATGCTTTTTCTTAGCCGAGCAAAATGATTTTCCAATGTCGTTTTTACCAGCTTGGGCTTTAGTGGGTATTTTCTGGCCCAATTCACCACAGCAGGCTCATTTGACCACCAGAGGAGCATCCCCTAGGGATATTTGGCCTAGTGCGAAATGAGGTAGAGATCCAACGGCAAAAGACGTACTAGAGCGCGATCCAACGGTCAATAACACACAGGTCGTGAGATGCCTCCCTTTTGTCCCCGTTATAATATCCCTAATGTCGTTGATCCATGAATTATCAATGTCGTTGATATTGCAAATATTGATGACCACCTTAGGCAAAATGCATACATCCAGCCAAGGCATGCACCAACAGATCCAGCGAGACAGCAAGCTCGCCAATTTTTACCAACGGGGACCAGTTAGGGAAGGGCCCCCGACTCCCTGCGGCAGTGATCGAGAAGGCGGCTCCTGTCTCCGGCGGCCGACGGGGACAAAGCCGGAGGCGGCGGCATGAGGGAGGAGGCCGGAGGCGCCGCGCCATGGGGTAGAAGCCTTGGTCGTAACCAGCATACGCAGGAGGCAACCGGGCAAGCGCGGGGGCTCTTGGAGCGCGACGCATCCGCTGCCTGGGTGCCGTGGAGCAAGAGCAGCAGGGAAGCCTCCGTTCGGTCGGTCGCAGCCAGCCGGAGCAGTGGGGAGGGCGAAGAAGCGGAGGGTCGACGGCGGGCAAGGGGATCCGTGGAGCTCGATCGACGGCGGGTGGCGAGAGGCTTGACGGCGGCGTGCGGAAGACACGTCACGCGCGCGGCATCAGGGCCGTCCGTGCTGATCCAACGGCCGCGCCTGGTTCCTGGGACATGGGTCCCGCGACGAGCTCATCAGGAGCCGTACGATCCGCCACGTCAGGCGCGGATAGCGATCGGACGGCGGCCAGTGGGGAGTCCGAGAAAGAGATCCCGCTTCCGTCGCCTGCCAGCCGAGCTGTATATTAACTCGCTGCCGCAGTTCATGCAACTCTGCACCGTCGCAACAAACTTTCGATCCTCTCCTCGTTTCGTCTCCTCCAAGCAGAAGCGGAGGAAGAGCAGCGGAGAGAGAGGTTATCCCTTCCACACCAAGTCTCCTCCCCCTCCTCTCTCGTGAGATCTTCTGCTTCTTCGGTTCGTTCGCGGTCTACTGATCGAGCACGGTGTGTCAGCGTTCTCTTCTTTGACCAATTTTCGTTGATTGTTCTATCTATCGTTGCTGTTTTCGATCCAAAACTCGTGAGATTCTTCTACTTCTTCGCTTCCTGTAACCGTTTTGTTCTTCGACGACGCCATGTTCATCGATTCCTCTTGCTATTCTTGCTGTTTTCGATTCGTAACTCATGAGATGCTCTGCTTCTTCGCTTCGCGGGATACTCATCGAGTCGCGGAGCACGGCATCTAAGCGTCTCGTGACTATTTTGTTCTGCGACGAGGACGACGTGTTCGTCGATTCCTTTTGCTATCGGTGCTGTTTCTCGATTCAAAACTCGCGAGTCTCGTCCGCTTCTTCAGTTCGTGGGCTACTGATAGAGCAGAGGGCGGTGCGTCAGCGTTATGTGACCATTTTTGTTCTTCGATGACGCCATGTTCATCGATACCTCTTGTTACTGCTGCAGTTTTCGGTTCAAAACTCTGTTCGTGCTAATTAATGTTCTAATCGATGTGCCGTGTAATTAGTTGTACTAAATGTTCTTCACCCATCTTCTTGTCTCTCCTGTGCCTTTTTCATCCTTGTCTTGCTAATTAGTACTAACTGCTAGTTCAATCCAGGCAAAGGTGTCCGTACGCTCTGTGGCGCATCGCTGGAATTTCTTTCGTTACCCTTCTTCTTCTTCGTCATTAATGCTATGCAAATTCGCACTGCTAGATCGAACATCTACCAAGTCTTCATTCTTGGATAAATCTGTTTCGGGTTTTTCTTATGGTGGCCATTTTGTTATGTAGCTTTCATGTTTAAAGTTGAGTGGTTCCTCTGTAAGATGATAACGTCGTGCACTCTTGCTAGTTGCTAACATTTCTCATCTATTCGCCCACTTGCAGTATGATTTGAGTTTCTGAAGCTGTGTATGTAGTATTTCGTGTGGTTTAGTTCTTGTGTAAGATCTTCAGTGCAAGGCCCTATATTCGGTTAGGGGAATCCGATTTTCTCATACATCCCAGGATGCAATCTGTACATGCAGTAACATCACGGAGCTACTTTACCCTTTCTAAATCAAGTTTTCTGGCATAGAACCATCTGTAACGCAGTCAGTGTCAATACATTCAGTTTTCTTCTTTCTTCTTTTCTTCTTCGATAGCATTTCCTAGGCTACTATACTCATACTTAAATCTTTCAGGAAAGCAAACCCCCCAATGGGTCAAGTTTTTTCTTATCTAAAGAAGTTTACTGTCAGAGACGAGGATGACAGAATTGGGTATGCGGTGTCATCAATGCAAGGATGGCGCCCGCACATGGAAGATGCTGTGAGTAAATTTGCACTAGTCTGTACAAATCTTGGGATGTTCTTGGTAGATAGTTTCGATTGGCTGGCAAGTAACTGTGGTTAAATGTTAAGCTTGATTCCACTCTTATTGTTTTCAGCATGCAACCTTCCTAGATCTAGATGGTACCAGGTCCACATCATTCTTTGGTGTTTTTGATGGCCATGGAGGTTTGTTCTTCATTTCTGGTCTTGTTACAACATATCAAAACATTTCAACTTATGCCAATTGATACTGTGCTGGGATACTGCAGATATAACGTGAATTGTGCAAAAGTAATACTTGTGATGGGCCAAACATTTCATGTGTTGGAGTTGTGATTATTGTATTCTGAAGTGTTCTGATTTCTGAGGAATAAATCAAAAACATTCCTCTGATCTTCTACTGACAGAGCAGGGGGTGTATATTATCACTGTGTTGAATTTATCATTTCATTCTAGTGATACCTATTGAAGGGATATTCATCCTGTGGTGTTCATCACATTCTTTTGAATATAAGCTTCTATGCACATTTTGTTGATTCCACATTCTTGTTCTGTTATATACTTGTATGGAAATGCCAGACTTACCCATATATTATCTGTTTAGGAGCTAATGTTGCACTGTATTGTGCGAACCGGTTTCATATTGAGCTTCAAAAAGATGATGATTATCAGAACATTCTGGATAATGCAGTGGAGCACGTGTTTTTCAGGTTATTTAACTAACTCATGTACTCTACATCTCCATAACTTTTATCCTTTTTTCAGTAGTCATAGGTGAAGGGGTCAATGTTACACCTGACTTGTTCATAGTTTTCTTGTTCTCATAGAAAGAAGGTTGGGCATGTTGCATGTGCAAATATGAAATATGTAATCATTGTTCCTGCTTAATTGTTGCAGAATGGATGAGCAGCTGCGAGGAAATGCTAAATGGAGGGACTTAGCTAACCCCCATCGTTTTAGTTTCAGTTTACTCAATTGTTTGAAGGCTCCTTTTGCTGAGGTTTGGTCTCCTCCAAGTTGATTATCGAGTAATTTGTGCTACAGTATCAAGCTTTTGAAGAAGTTAACTAAGATTTGTATCTCTATGCATACTATTATCTGTAAAAACAAACTGGAAGGGGTCGATTCGTGTGCTATGGATTATGGAGGCTCTAGTTTACTTTCTGGAGCCATGCTTTTGAGTTGGAAGTGGTATATATATTACTCCTTTATCCAATTGTTTAGTTGGAAGTTGGAGTAGTTGTTATATTGAGTGCCTGGTTTACTGAGTTGGAGGTCAAATGCTCCTAAGTTCTCGTTGGTCATTGCACCTTGGCTGTGTTATCACTTATCATATTCCCAGAATCAAGGTATGAGATGAGAAATAGCTCATTTTTTTCGTGTGCTTGAATTCATCATTCGTTCTTACTGTTGTTTGCTTCTTTGTGAAAGAGCATACAGAAATGTTTTTTTCCCTACTAGTGGCTCTCACTGCTTGCTTATTCCATATAAGAGTTGGAATTATTTTTCGTATAATTTAGTTTGGAAACTATTTCCTTTCAGGTGGGACCCCCTTACATTGAAGGAAGCACAGCCTGCGTTGCTCTCATTAGAGGAAACCAGATCATTGTTGGAAATGTTGGTGATTCTCGCTGCGTACTCTCAAGGAGTGGTCAGGTATAGAGTGTCTGTTTCTTTATCAAATCTCTAGGTTGACGGCACCTAATTGTTCAGCTCTTTTGTCATAAGAAATGCATTCAGTGGGTGCCTAACTGTCCTTTTATCCATTTATCCAAAGGCAATTGAATTATCCTCCGATCACAAACCAAACCTTCCGGCTGAACATCAGAGAATTCAAGATGCTGGAGGACAATTAACCAGGGATGTGCGGCGTTTTTGGTGTGCAGGACAGCCAAGAGTAGAGTATGGCAGCTATCGTGTTGATGGGTTTCTAGCCATGTCTAGAGCTATTGGTATAATCCTATTTGATTTCTATTTGGTCAGTTGCATTCTTCATACTATCTATTTCATTATACTTGGCAATTTGCCTACTTGCATTTCAGGTGATTTTGAGTTGAAGTCGGAAGGTTTGCCTGCTACACGACAAAAGGTGACATGTAATCCTGACGTTCACACTGTAAGTTTGTAATTTGGCTGTGTTACTGGATTATAAATTTGTTTCCATGAGTGTGTTCTAATTGAAATTTCCCTGTTTTGCTAGGATCTCATAACTGATGATACCGAGTTTCTTCTTATAGCAAGTGACGGCATCTGGTTAGTCCTCGGTTCAAAATTAATCAAGTGGTTATTTCATTTTACTTCTTTCCAAGTGCAATTTTTCGTCCGGAATAAATCTACTCCAAAGTGATGGTTGTATTGCATGCTTTGGTAGTCTTAGAACAGAACAATATATCCGGAGCGGCTTTTACATTTTGATTCAATTAGATTCGTTGTGGCCTGGACTGGTAGCTTCTGAGTCCATGCTAAATTGCTAATTAATTGCCTGTGTAGTTCTTTTTTGTATGGTTTCTTGTATTGGGGGGCTTAAAGTTCAGGAACATGCCCCAACCCTTACCTTAGCTAATTCTTCACCGTGTCCAAATAATTTTTAGATTCGGTGGTTTCATATCTGTCATACTTGACTAATTGGAAGTGTATGTTTCATTAATCTTGAAAGAGCTTGTTTAGCAATCCACCTGATGAAACATTTACACCGATAAGAATCATTCTATGCCGTGGAATAATATATCTCGTAGTATTCTTCTCAGCTCGGAGAATGCTAAAAGCCTAAAAGTAATATGAGAATAAACTCAATCACCATACCCCATTTTGTCATATTTTTTATGCTTATATGTAAATTTATCCATATAACAGTATTCAAATTACAGGCCTCTGTTTACCCCCTGTTTTAGGGATATCTTGTCAAGCCAGGGCGCGGTGGACTTTGTACATCAGAAGTTAGCAAGCGTAAGCCTTTTTTTAAACTCATTCTCCCTTTGTTGTTAAAGTAAAGCAAAAATTGTACCGGACGAGAATTTGTTATCAAAGGCTACGTAGAATCTATCTGCTACATATATGTCTCGCGCATGATCTGTTTGGCTATTGGAACAGTTGATGATTGATACCTAAAGCCTATAGTTGAAGAGTACAGCGATAGCATGTTCTTCATTTTATGCATTTGTTGATAGGATTGTCACTCATGTTGCACATATCTTCTGTTTCAATACAGGGGACGACAGATCTGGGTATCATCTGTGAGGGGCTTCTTAGTCATTGCTTCTGGTCACGGGACAACTTGACTGTGATACTGGTTCAATTCAAGCCTGCCGCCAGGATTCCTCTTGCTCTTCTGGCCGACGCCGGGGCGGTGGTTGACCTAAATGCCCCTGGAACTTCCAGGTCTCGCGATCCTGATGCTGGCGCTGAAGCCAAGGCTGACACCAAGAGCGAGATCAAGGAAGTTTAACTGCCTCTGTCAACAATACCTAGCTCCTCGCAGTTGTTGTGAGTTTTGATCGAGAAGAGAGAGAGAGCTCCTGGGTTGGGAAGCGTGTAGTGCTATTTGGATCTCCTATTTTGCCTTGCCACTGTGTAGGATGATGATACCATGTGTAGTCCCACTTACTCTCTCGTATTGCTACTTCCTGGGAATTGTTTAGGCGGTTTTGCCACTTGGAGTAGGATCCACGCACTTTATTTTCTCCTTGTGATATTGGATCTTGAAGATGCTCAACCTTGTAGTGTCTCTATTGATGTTCACTGCCTTGAGAATTCCTCTGTGCGATGCAGTATTACTATGCCTTGAGAAATCTTTTTCTGATCATGACAAACGGGCGAGACAATCCATGGATAAACATTGAAGGAGGGTAATGATGTTTCGCGAGAAGGGGAGGAATATCCAAGGGGGCATCTGTAAACTACGTAGCACCGATACGGCAAGACGGATACGGCGATACGGATATGGGGACACGGGATACGGCAATTCTAGAAACAGCAGTACGGCGATACGTTCAGCATACATATAAAAATAATGAAATGCCATGTGATCCGATGAAGGCAAAGGATAATTGAATGCTGATCAAAATACAGACGATGGTGAGCGACCCAGCGGTGCGCTCATGCAGTTGCTCCCGATGCCTCTATCCAATCCGTTGCCATGGTCAATGGAGCAAATAGATGGAAAGTGCACTGGCTATTAGGATCAGTAGTGTGGGCTTTGGATGGGCTTCCGTGTCCCAGTGGCGTATTGGTATTTTTCTACTTTTTTAAATCAGAAAATTCGATACTCCTGGGATACCCGTATCGCTCGCGTATCGGAGTATTGGCCAAGTATTATACGTGGACACGTCGGAGTTTGAAGCATCGGTGCTTCGGAGTCTGTAAATACTACTCATTGGGGAAGCGTTGTCTGGTATTCTATCTATAGCTAGTGGCGCGGGTCACATTCATGGGGTGTTCCACACTTGATTCCGGGGGGAATCTCCCACCTCCAATACGCCGACGACACTCTCATTCTGATCCAGAATACTGACCAAGACATCATCAATCTGAAATTTCTGCTAATGTGCTTTGAAGATATGTCGGGGCTAAAGATCAACTACCACAAAAGCGAGGTTATTGTCATGGGTCAGCCTGAGTATGAGCAGATGAGGGTCGCAAACAGGCTTAACTGTAAGTTGGGGGCCTTCCCGTTCATCTATCTGGGGTCGCCGGTGTCAAATAGGAAGCTGACAATTGAACAATGGGAGTTCCTTTTCAGAAAGCTGGGATCGAACCCTAGGCATGCAGGTTGCTGTCCTCGGGTGGAAGGCTGATACTAACCAACGCGTGCCTAGACAACCTGATCCTGTTTGCCATGGGCCTGTTCTTGCTACAGGACGGCATACATGCCAAGTTTGATTCGATTCGTTCGCATTTTTTCTAGGAAGGCGTTGGCCAAAAGCGCAAGTATCACATGGTGAGCTGGTCGTCGGTGTGTCAACCCAAGGACTGTGGGGGTCTTGGGTTAACTAACTCAAAGAAGATGAACACGGACCTCCTTCTCAAATGGGTCTGGAAGCTCTTCCAGGACGAGGAAGCGCTCTGGGCCAAACTCATTAGAGCGAAGTACAAAGACGCAGAAGATATCTTCTCTGAAACGGGCCAGGGGGGTCTCCATTCCGGAAATCGCTGCACAAAGTTAAACACCTCCTCAAAGTGGGGACTAAACACGAGGTGCTTAGCGGCAATCGCACATCCTTCTGGTCAGATTGGTGGGTCGGGGATCAACCCCTAAAAGACTGTTTCCCTATGTTGTTTGCCATTTACGATGATCCGGCTGTTAAGGTGGTTGCAGCGCTCCGCAACAATCAAGTGGGCCTACGCTTCCGACGCTCTTTCGACGCGCGACTAAGGAATAACTGGACCGATCTCCTTCTGCTTATTGATGGTTGCTCTCTGGGGGTGGGGAGGGATCGCATTAGCTAGCACTTGGACCCCTCGGGGGAGTTCACGATGAGGTCTATGTTTAAAAAACTAGCGCAGGGATTCAGTTGGCTCATTTTAAAGACATTTGGAAGGCCAGAGTGCCTCTCACAATCCACATCTTTTCCTAGCAGCTGGTCCTCGACCGCCTCCCATCCAACCTCCAGCTCCAAATCCGCCATGGCCCATCCAATGGTGGTTGTGCCCTATGTGGACAGCCTGAAGATGCCAGCCATATCTTCTTTACCTGCTCCATCGCTCGCTTTTGCTGGAGTGTGTTCCGCCAGTTGCTGGGATGCAACTGGTCGCCAGCCAGCTTTGCGCAAGTTTTCTCTGAGATTCAAGACCTCGCCGGGCAGCAACGTAGGCTTATTTGTTCATGGCCCAATATTGGGCTCTCTCGAACGTCCGCAAGAAGCTTACTAATGAATCGAGGGTGATTTGACATCCAGCTGACATCATTTTCAAAATTATGATTTTCTTGCAGAACTAGAAGCCCAACGCCAAAACAAAGGACAAGGAAGCGCTAGAGGAGATGGTCAGAGAACTAAGGCTGCTCTACGCTCCGTGGCGCCATCTGAGCGCTATAGCTGATCACCATTGTGGGTTTTATATGATCTCTGCAGTTTCGGCTTGTTAGCGGGGAGGCCGACCCCAATTTTATATTTTCCTGAACCTTGGCCAAGTTGTATGCCACAACACTATGTGGTTCGAATTGTTGTGGGCTTTATTAATTTAAAGTCGGCCAAGTGCCTATTATCTAAAAAAATACTACTCAGATAAAAGTAGAGTACATGGTGAAAATGATTAGTGATCTGCATCGGCACCTACCGCAAAACATCTCGACTGTAGCTTCACATTCTAGACGTTTTCTTCGTTTCCCACGAAGTTGGCTTCATTTTTTGTCAGAATAGTACGATTGTTGTCTTTATGACACGATACTGCAGAGCACGCAATATGCAAATAATTTTCTCATGTTCAATAGGGTGTTAGAGTGGCAAGAGAAACAGACAGGTTTGATCACTCATCTATATACTCCTATATATTGCGACGTGTCACAGAGTTGGGCTCTGTTTTTCTGTTGCCATTGCTGCGTTACTTTCTATCCATGAGTATGTCGATAAGGTATATGTCTAAGGACTATATGACAATCCGCTTCACAATCGCGTCTCAGGGGGCACGAAAGAGAGATCTAGTATTCTTTATTAGTAAGTTGAATGATTCGATAATATCAGACTTAATTTTAAGATATAAAGAATATAGTATGATACTTATGTTTGCTCCAATATCACAAAGACCATGATAATATGAAGTTATAATAGCACATGATATAATTGACTTACCCACTTTAGTGGTGTTTCCTTTAATTACCTTTGTGGAATCTTCACATAAATAAACATTACATGAGTCTTCTTCATTTAATTTCTGGATACTATTTTCATGCCCCTAGTTTCTTACTTGTACTCACTTTTGCGTAGACGCTAAATATTTCCTCACTTTTTCCCAACCTCTTGTCTGAAACTCTCACCGAGTTTGTCCGTCAGTCTTGCCGTTACATGTTGACGAGTGGGGCCTTGTTGGGTCGGGTTCCATAGTGGACACCTCTCTCCACTTATCCAAATCAGCATGAGACCCACAGTTTATCCACGTGAGCATCAGACCCACAACTTACCTTGGTTAGCATTGCAAGATGGGAGCTCGAGCCAACCCCATGACCGTGCCCGTGCCTTTTCCTCCTCTTTCTTTTCTTGCACCCCATTCTTCTTTTTCTTCGGCGACGACAGCCCTTCTCTGGCTGACGAGTGATGTCTAGCTTCACTTCGACCTCCCATTCGTACCAAATTGTTCTGATTTCTCTCTATTTTCTTGTTATTCCCTCGGAATTTGGGATTTAGGGTTTTCCATTTTCAGATCCAGAAGAATTGCGGGCATTTTGAGTGGATCTATGTGTACATTGATAGGCTGATTGAGGAACCAATTGGAACAACTCGAGAGATCGGGTGGGCTTGCTGTGGAGAATGCGGGCAGCAGAGGAGACGTTTTGATGATTCCCAATTCTAGTTTGGGTGCCCAGGAAAAATTAACTTCAAGCCTTTGCTATGAGGTGAAAGTTGAACTTTAATATTGTTGTACATTTAAATTCAAGGGATCCCTAAATTCAATTTTTTTGTCGAGTTAGTGTCTCGGTTGCAATCAAGTGGATCTATGAGGTGAAAGTCATACTTTAAGATTTAAAGAGATGGAAGTATAAGAAATAAGAAAATGACACAACTCTTGAACACTTTCAAATTAAAAACATTATACAACTCTTGATGTAAAAGAGAGTTTATCATTTTTAGAGGGTCAAAGTAATGCATTCACTAAAATCTTTATGTCTCATGCATATACCAAAATTATGCAACTCTTGAACACTTTCAAATTACACTTTGGACATGATAATGTTGTCCTAAGAAAAGCTTGAGAGTTTTTCATTTTTAGAGAGTGAAAATTAATGCATAAACTAAAGGGACCACTGAAATGGATCGTATGGGCACCTAGAGGGGGGGGGGTGAATAGGTGCTACTTCAAATTTTAATGCTTTTTAAATTTTAGGCTTGACACAAAAGGTAAATTCTCTAGATATACTACAATGTAGAATTTCCCTATATGCAAACCTAACTACTAACGAGTAAAGGCGAGTGAGATAGAGGAACGAGTAAACCGTAGTGGAGCACGCGGAGACACATAATTTATTTTATTGTAGTTCATTCCTTGTTAAGGGAAGTACATCTGCGTTGGAGGGGTAGGCGGTACTAAGACCACCACACCACAATAGGCCTCACCTTGTTCTCCGATGGATCCCGCCACCAAAGGCCTAATCCACCTTTCCACTATAGGAACCCTTCGAGGCGGGAACCGACACCTTGACACAACTAGCGGGGTACAACTCCACAACCAAATTGGAGGCTCCCGTAATGACAAGAAGCTGCCACAAGAACAAGTTATCAATAAAAAAACACAAGATCTAGATATTAACGAGAATACTAGATCGGAGATTTCTCCAAGTGAATGGAGAGGAGTTGATGTGCTTGATTCGTGATGACGATGTATGATGTCTCCTCCGTCAATTCCCCCAAAGATCGAAGCCTTCGGGTGGTTGAAGTGGGAGATCTAGAGAGAGAGCTTTTGCAACAGGTCTGGTCTTTTTTGAATGAACCAAGAATACTGACTGAAGGGGATGATGGGGCTTTTATACCCCTGTCCCAACTGAGCCGTTGGAGCCTTTGGGGGCCGGATTATCCGGCCCAAGTGAGGGCCGGATTATCCGGCCTGGGGAAAACTCCGCCCAGACTCGGATTATCCGGAAAATAATCCGCCTTCGAACAGAAGCTCGTGCAGGGCGGTCCTTGGAATATTCTCCTGAGGACCGGATTAGCCGGCCCTAGAGGAGGGCCGGATTATCCGGCCGAGAGAAAATTCTGCCCCAACCACGGAATGTCCGGGGGGAAATCCGCCCCTAGACAGAAGCTCGCGCAGACGCTCCCTTGGGTGATTCCCCTGGGGACGGATTATCCGGCCCTAAAGGAAGGCCGGATTATCTGGTCCGGGGAGAAAATCCTCCCTAGCACCGGATTGTCCGAGGGAAAATCCTCCCCCAGATAGAAGCTCACGCGCGGCCAACCCTAGCCAAGATGGTCAGGACGGATTATCCGGCCCTTGATGGGGGCAGATAATCTGGCCCCCAAACATCCAAAACACTTTCCTGAAACACTTAGCACATTAGAAACTCCATGGTATTGTTAGCTAACACATAAAACGCAGGGAACCATGAAATGTTCTTTCAATCTCCCCCTTTTTGGTGTTAGATGACAATACTAGGATTTGCAAGAAAGTTCACATGATAAACATTATTAAAACACATGAAAGAGACTCCCCCTCAATGTGTGCATACTAATTTTTTTGTATTTGAATACAAATGCACACAAAAGGGTACAAGTCTATTTCATTGGAAATGAACAACATAATCATACCATCGAGAGAGAGAGAGGCGTCCTCAACATAGCAAGAATACCCAATGCGATAACCATTATGAACGCCTTCCTCGAGATAGATATCCAATATGGCTAATATGATAGAATATGATAGATGAATACATAGGAGTAAGCCAAGAGATAAATCCAACGCCACACAAACACATAGTCTCATACAAAGCAAATCACAAATGAAGATTCAACACTAAATGGGCACAAGCGAGAAAACGATGAAAAGATAAAGTGCAAATGCTTGCGCCCGACCCATGCAAATCCACGGAGACCTAATAGAACTACTTCTCCCCCTTTGGCATCAAGACGCCAAAAAGGAAGAAGAGCGATGCTAACATCCCAAGAGATCACTCGTAGTCCTCATCCTCGTCCCCGTCCTTGTCCTCGTCCTCTAGCTCCTCGGTGTCATCCTCCTTGTCATCCTATAGCCTCTTTCTTTCTTCTCCTCAGTTCAACCTCATCCACAGTACGACCCTCACTGTCTTCCCCTGAAATAGAGACCACGAGGACAACGCTTGAAGGTCTTGGGGACACTGGAACCACCTGTGAAACGAGAAAGATGGATAACATGGGGATAAGCACACACACAAGCCCAACAGAGAACATAGAAATAGTAGGAAAATAGTCCATAGTCCAATCAAACACAATGCACAAAATCCATTCGAAATTGAAGCAGTTTTTACTCTGTCGGGCCGGATTATCCGGCCTGGCCAGGGGCGGAAAATCCGGCCCTGGCAGAAAATTTCAGAATCGCCTAGATTGGATGCAAAAACGTAGATCGGGCCTAGAGGCTGCAAGACTACAATCTCTACACGAAACAACAACCTTCTAGACAACATTCCACCCAACAAGTGAGACATCAATCCAAAGATGGGGAGAGAGGGAGTTACCCTCACTCATTGGAGGAAGAACACGGAGGATAAGGTACCCGAAGGTGCGGAGAAGAATATCTGGGGAGGCCTGGAGAATCCGGTGGCCGAAGAGGCTCTGGGGAGGGTGGGGGGCGGCAGGCGACGGCTAGGGAGATGGAGAGGGTCAGGGGAGAAGTGTTGCTCGTTATGAGCCATTCCCCCCGATCCCAGACCTTAAAGACTGCAGCCACCAGGGCCGGATTATTCGGCCTACACTTGGGCCAGATTATTCGGCCTAAAATCTGAAATTCTGTTACACATAGATTTAGGCTCGCGCTTCCCCAAACAAAACCCCCACAAGGTGAACAAAGGACTTGTGTGCAAGAAGAGATGGCTTAGGGGTAGGAAAAGGCTTGGGATAAAGAGAACCAAACTGAGATGCTACTACACACTCAAAATTGCAAGAATCAAATCAACTAAAGGCCAAAATTGAGTGTGATTCCCATAAGAACATGAGATGAGCAAAAACAACCAAAAAGATCCACATAAATCCAACTCTTCTCATGGAAGAGGGAGGTGGCCGATGCCACCTTGTTGGAGTGCATGGTATGACACCGCGAAGATATATTTTGGGTTCATGACCAATACTCATCAATAAGCTCACATATCACAAAATGATATTAAGAGAAATGATTTGACTTGCTTTTGGCATTATGGGGGGAAGGTTATCCCAATCAATTAGGACCACACTCCCCCTATATCCATGCCCACACCTAGACCAAATAAGACTGAGATGTAAGAGTGAGTGCATGGGTAATCAAGACAAGTTCCTTGAATCAACGATATTTAGCTCATTCCTCAAGTAACAAAACCTTGCTTCATCAAGTGGCTTCGTGAAAATATCAGCAAGTTGGTTCTTCATGCTCACAAAAGATAGATCAATATCGCCTCGAGCTACATGTTCCCAAATAAAATGATTCCGAATCTCAATATGCTTCGTCCTTGTGTGCTGTACCGGATTGTACGCAATTTTGATTGCACTTTCATTATCGCATAAAAGAGGCACTTTGTCACAAATGACACCGTATTCCTTTAAAGTTTGCCTCATCCATAATAATTGAGTACATGCACTAGCAACAGACACATATTCAGCTTCAACGGTGGAGAGAGATATACAATTCTGCTTTTTATAAGACCAACATACTAGAGACCTTCCCAAGAATTGACAAGCTCCAGAAGTTGGTTTACGATCATCCTTATCACCAGCCCAATCTAAGTCAGTA
Organism: Avena eriantha; assembly: GCA_910589775.1. NCBI lineage: Eukaryota > Viridiplantae > Streptophyta > Magnoliopsida > Poales > Poaceae > Avena > Avena eriantha. Next base: position 311,832,492 of record OU342744.1, on the reverse strand, counting down.
TAGCCACATAGAGAGAAATTGGAGCCCTTAGGATACCGTAGACCGAAATTAGGGGAATGAACCAAATATCGGAAGATCCTCTTGACCGCCACTAAGTGGCTTTCTTTGGGAGCTGCTTGATACCTTGCACACACCCCTACACTCAACACAATATCGGGTCTAGATGCACAGAGGTAAAGAAGAGAGCCGATCATGGACCGGTATACCTTTTGGTCCACATCTTTACCATGGGGATTAATTTCAAGGTGACACTTTGTTTGCATCGAAGTGGCGACGCCATTAAGATCCATCATCTTGAATCTCTTGAGCATGTCTTGGATGTATTTTGCTTGATTGATGAAGGTTCCTTCTCTAAGTTGTTTGATCTCAAATCCAAGAAAGAACCATAACTCCCCCATCATAGACATCTCAAACTTGTCAGTCATAAGCTTTGAAAATTCATCATTAAAAGCTTTATTAGTAGAGCCAAAGATAATGTCGTCTACATATAGTTGGCATACTAAGAGCTCCCCTTTAACCTTCTTAGTAAAAAGAGTGGGATCGATTTGCCCAACTTTGAAGCCACAGTCTAACAAAATCTCTTTAAGGTGCTCATACCACGCACGTGGGGCTTGTTTAAGGCCATAGGGTGCCTTATCGAGTTTGTAGACATGGTTCGAAAAGTTAGGATCCTCAAATCCCGAGGGTTGCTTTACATATACCAACTCATGTAGAGGAACATTAAGAAAATCACTCTTAACATCCATTTGCTGTAATTTAAAAATGTTATGAGCAACATAAGCAAGAAGGATATGAATGGACTCAAGGCGAGCCACAGGAGCATAAGTCTTATCGAAGTCGATTCCCTCCACTTGGGAATAGCCTTGTGCCACGAGTCTTGCCTTGTTCCTTACAACAATGCCATTTTCATCTTGCTTATTCTTAAAGATCCACTTTGTTCCGATAACATTGTGGCAATCCTTGGTGAAAGGGTAATTGCCCCTATATGTGGTTTTGGTGATTAATGACAATCCTTATGGACTAATGTTTTCATTGAGTTTTATATGAAGGAATATTCCATAAGTCATGATTGTAGTCCATATGTTGGATTCAAGTATGGATGCCATGAAGATAAAGATATACCTTGAGTTTTGGCATCAAGATCATCAAATTGAAGAGAAGAATATGATATGTTCAAGATCTTGAGAGTGTGATCTCAATAGAAGAATTCAAGATATGGCTCTAAGTCGGTGTCATGATAGCCTCATTAGTTGAGCTATGGTTGATTAAGATTTATAGCATGTAATCAAATGAAGAGTTCCTTATGTACCTCAAGATATTGAGATGGAGCATGAGAAGACACTTGGTTGACCAATGCATAGAGTGAAGAGTGATTTCAAGTTGGTCAACACATGAAGCATAAATAATGTATCACATGGATCTTGTGGTGTGGTAAGCCTTGTCATTTATGCATCAGGAACTAACCCATTATATATGTTCCTTTGTGTTTTATATATGGGATAGATATCTTTCCATGGGCATGCTTCAAAAGTGAAGGTCTCAATAGCCCATGAGAGGATGGCATCAAGTGGTGATCGTCATCAAAGTTTGAGAAGAGCAAGTTCAAGATAAGCATCTCGAGAAGATCATTTGCTTGAAGCTTGTCGTCCATATTGGTGACAATGGACATGTGAAGATGTGTCCTAGTGAATATATCCCATAGTGGTGTATGGGGGAGAAAATTATGAGTCTTCACGAAGCAACAATGATCACGTGGTGCATTCCGGCTTGGATGGAGCTTGAAGCGTTGTCATCAAGATCAAGCGGGATGCGCAAGGCAAAGGTATGGCCTTGCTAGGTTTTCCTTTTACCGGTCTCAAGTTGGTTGTTGGGAGACCGGGTTATAGGATAGATAGCCGCACTATCAAGAGGGGCTTTCGGTTGGGTAACTTGATCACATTGTCTTAGGGAGCTCAATCCTTTGCATACTTTGCATCTTCCTATTTTGTTGATTCTTGGTATTTTCTCTATGTGAGGTTCTTGAGCTTGTTTCTAGCTCTTCAATAAGCCCAAGTTCATCAAAAACAGAATTCGTATGCATCTTATATGGCATTTTCGAGTTTGAAGGTTTTACTGGTTCTTCTTATAGGGAGGCTCCATACCTTTCCTCATTTGGTTCTATCTTCCTTTATTGTACTATGATGTTTTCATGCACCATATTGTAGAGCTTGTTGTCCTCGTCAAAACAAGCCCAAGATCATCGAAATCGGAGTCCGGATGCAAAAGTTATTGCGTTTTTTGTGAAGTCAGTTTCATCCCGGTTGTGGATCCGGTTCAACCGAGACCCACACCGGACAGTCCGGTTCCAGCTCCGGTAGACCGGATCTCAGACCGGATTTTCCGGTTTTCGCGACCGAGTCTATTCTGGGTTGGCAAACAGAGGTATTTCGGTTTGTAGGTCGGTCCTCCAGCCTGGGGACTGAGTTTCCTGGTTCTGGGGCCGGTCCAACCGACTTTGGAACCGAGTTTTCGTTGTTTTCTCTCCAACGGCCATATTGCTTTTCCCTATAAAAGGGGGTTCTTCCCCCAACATTTTTGGGTGTTCTTGACCATGAAATTGACCTCCATTGTTGAACCTGTTGAGCTTGCTTCCTCTCCCTTCCCTCCTATGATTCTTGCATCTTTTTGAGGGCTTTGGAAGAGGAGATCTAGATCTACAATCCCCACCAATCAATTCCTCCTCTAAGTGAGGGGAACCCATTGGATCTAGATCTTGGAGTCATTGGTTGACTTCCACCATTGTTCTTCCTCTCTAATTCCTCCCTAGCACTTGTTGCTTTGGTGGGATTTGAGAGTGAGGGATTTGAATGCCCTTGGTGTTCTTGCTTTGCATTCTTGCATAAGTGTTGAGCTCTCCACTACGATTTGTTCGAGTGAGAGACCGTGAGCTTGTTGCTCTTGGAGGGTGACCTCCTAGTTGGCTTGGCAGTTGGTGCCGCGGTGTCCTCTTCGTGGAAGATTGTGAAGAGACCTAGGCTTCTCCTTCGTGGACCTTGTGAAGTGGTTGTGGAGCTTGCCATCTCCGCAGTGGAGGAAAAGCTAGCCATAAGGAAAGGGCCTGTTCCTTCGTGGGATAGACTCGGAGAAGAAGGTGAGCCTTCGTGGCATTGGGAAATCCTTCGTGGAATCCCACACCTCTCTAACGTGACGTACCTTACTTGTAAGGGAACACAGGAATACATCTTCGTCTCCGCGTGCCTCGGTTATCTCTATACCCGAGCTTACTTTCCTTGTGATAGCCATCGAGCTTGAAGTACTTATATCTTGCTTATCACTTGTGGTATATTTATCTTGTGCTATCTTGCTTAGCTTATCTTATTGTTGGTGCACTTAGTTGAGCCTAGTGTATTTAGATTTTGTGCTTGTAAAATAAACGTTAGTTTAATTCCGCATTATAGCAAGCCAAAACCGTAATAGTTTTGAAATTGCCTATTCACCCCCCCTCTAGGCGACATCTCTATCCTTTCACTTGGGTTTCTCTACTAATTTACAGACCTTGTTGCGGTCAAAGTTATTCAACACTTCATGCATAGCAACAAACCAATACAGATCTTCAAGAGCTGCAAACACTTTCTTGGGTTCCACCATGGATATGTGAGCTTGGTGCTCACCAACACTTGCTAACTCCCTTCTCGTGGACACCCTTCGTCGGAGATCACCTACAACTTTGTCAAGAGTGTACCCCTTAATTCAAGGTTCCTATCCGCACGAGCTTTGTGACAAAGTTCAATCAGCTTGTTGTCTCTTGGGGGAATAACTTCACCATTTGAGTCTTCGTTGGAATCATTGGCTTGACCTTGATCTTCAGCTTGATTAGCAGGAATAGGAGATGTTGAATCTAGCCCTTGATGTTGGACAGCAGCCGTAACAGGAGGCTGCTGTTCTTAAGGATTTTCAGGGCCGGATAATCCGGCTGAGGGTGAGGCCCGATAATCTGGCCTGGGAGAACTTGAAGCATCTTCGCATACTGGACTAGATCTTGCTCGAACTAGACAGTGACTGGATAATCCGGGGTCAGCTGGAAAATCCGGCATGGGACTTGCAGCAGTTTCTTTGACAGATTGATCATTTCTGCCAGTTGAGGGGGGTTAGCCGAATAATCCGGTGTCCACCGGATAATCCGGCCTAGAGCTTTCAGGAGCATTTTGATCTTCAGCATTTTGTGTGGTTGGTGTAGAAGTTTCTCCAATGGTTGGGGCATGTTGAGATTGTGTCGATGAGGGCTCCACTTGAGTAGAGCATTGTCCTTCCCGATCCACCACAAGGGGTTCCTCAATGGGGCGGAAAAATCCCATGCCCATTCCTCTTATGGCATCTTGGGGTATTTCAACATCTGCACCACAACTATCAACTTGCCCCGCACGGGAGCCATCATTTTCCTCGAACACCACACTACAAGATTCTACAATAGTTCCGGAGAGCTTATTGTAGACTCTATAAGTGTGGGATTCAGCACCATAACCAACAAAAATGCCTTCTAAAGCCTTAGACTCAAATTTAGATAAACAAAATCCTTTAATGAGAAAGAAACACTTACAACCAAATACCTGGAAGTAGGAGATGTTTGGCTTGTTACCAGTAAGTATTTCATATGGATTCTTGTCCAAGATTTTGCGGAGATAGAGCCGATTGGATGAATGGCATGCGGTAGAGATTGCTTCAGCCCAGAAGTTATAAGGAGACTTAAATTCAGCTAGCATAGATCTGGCCATATCCATTAAGGTCCAGTTCTTCCTCTCGGCAACACCATTTTGTTGAGGGGTGTACACAGTTGAATATTGATGTCTTATCCCCTCTTCACTTAGAAATTCATTTAAGGTGTAGTTCTTGAACTTGGAGCCATTATCACTTCTAATTGCCAAAATAGGGACATTGTGTTGACATTGGATCTCATTGGCAAAGTCGATGACAGTTTGTTGAGTCTCGCTCTTCAACTTGAAGAAATAGACCCATGTGTATCTTGAGTAATCATCAACAATTACGAGGCAATATTTCTTCCCACCAAGACTTGCATGAGATGGAGGACCAAAGAGATCCACATGGAGAAGCTCCAAAATCCTCTTTGATGAAATAATGGTCTTCCTTCGATGGGGAGAGTCATGCATTTTTCCTTCAACACAAGCCCTGCAAACACGATCTTTGGCAAAGGAAACATTTTATTTTAGTCCAAGGATGTGGCCACCCTTGTGGAGACTTTGCAAAGTTCTCATATTGACGTGGGCTAGTCAGCGATGCCATAGCTAACCCGCGTCGACCTTTCCGAAAAGACACATCGGGCCTGTAGTGGTTTTCCCCGAAAAGTCCACCACATACAGGTCATTTTCGACATATCACACGAAAGCGACCTTTAGAGACTTGCTCCCCAAGAGTACCACCAAATCAGCATCAATAAAAACTACAAATCCCATCTTACCAAGGGCACGAACTGAAAGTAAATTGTAACATAGGGTCTCAATAAGCATGACGTCCACGAGAGAGATATCGTGAGCAACCACAACTTTGCCAAGACCGAATACCTTAGATTTTTACTTGTCACCATAGGATACGATTATGTGATCATGGTTTGGTCGCATCTCCGAGATGATGTCCTTGCTTCTGGTCATATGACTAGTGCACCCGCTATCGGTACCCATTTAGACCCACCGGAAGCATAGCCCTGCAAGAAAGTTACTTCTTGGTTTTAGGTACCCATTTTTCAATGGGTCCTCTCATGTTAGTGACAAGGGTCTTGGGAACCCAAATAGACCAAGAAATGTAACTATCATAAGGACCTACATAGCTAGCATATACATCACCATAATAATCACAAAATAACTCATAATTAGGATTATGTGCCCCTGCAAAACCATCATAGTTAGTCTTGTCATTAGAGGTGGTGCTTGTCTTTGTTGAACAATTTTGCTCTTCTTCTTCTTCTTCTTCTTCTTCTTCTTTGTCTTGGGGACATAACCAAGACCTTCTTTCCCATTGTTTGTCCTTTGCTTGCTAAGCACCTCATCTAGGACTTCTTTACCTTTATGTTGAGATCCCTTTACAAGTTCTTCTTTTAGCCTTGCATTTTTCTGAACAATGTCTTCATGTCCACAAGATAGAGTGGAGGTGCTGGGCATATCATACTTGTCCAATTGAGTTTGGAGCTGATCACGAGACTCATTTAGAGTAGAATGTTCACTCTCCAATGCCTTGTGAGCAATGTCAAGTTTCTCAAACTTCTCTGAGAGTCTAGCATGAGCAGCCCCAAATTCAACCCTTTCTTTCTTTAGTTTCTTTACCTTAGCAAGAGCATTGTCACATTCTTTCATGAGCTAGGAAACAACCTCTTCATGGGATTTCTCAATTGACTCGAGTTTCTCCTCCAAGGATACTCGAGCTTCCTCTTCTTCTTCTAAGGCATTCTTCAAGGAGGTTATCTCCAAGGCGTCTTCTCTTTCAATTCTACCCTTTTCTTTGAGAAGAGCTTCGGAATGAGCAAGTTGACTCATAAGAGCATCAAAGTGAAGTTTGTGCTCACCTTGCAAGTTAGTGAAAAAATTGTCCAAAGCAATAGCTTCTTCTTTTATCTTAAGACTAGTATGATCATCCATATCCATATTTATGCTAGTCTTAGGAAATGAAGAAATAGAAGATGATACCTCGGACCCTCTTGCCATAAGGCAAGTGATGTTGTTGTTGATGACGTTTTCATTTGGAGAGTCGAAGAGTGATGACGGGGTAGATGTGGTGGCTATAGCAGCCACCTCACGAGAACTATCTTCATCCTCTTCGTCTTCACTTGCAGAGGAATATTATTCTTGTGCCACTAAGACAATCTTGGGTTGCTTCTAGTAAGGACCATTCTTTTTGATAAATGGCTTCTTTCGAGATGCCTTGAACTTTTCTTTAAGGATAAGCCTACCACCATTGTCTTCTCTACTTTGATATGGACATTCAGCCACAAAGTGTAACCTATCTCCACAATTGTAGCATGTTCTCAGTTTTGGGACATTCTCTCTTCTTCCGCTTGACCCATTCTTGTGCTCGAGTTCCGACTTGTCCTTGGCTGGATCCTTCCAAAAATTCCTTGCATAGAAAGCCATGTACTCACTATGAGCACGCTTGACTTCCTCGGGACAGCCCATGGAAACACCCTCGTATCCTCTTTCATCCTCATCTTGTTCAACAACATTTGCCTTTAGAGCAACATTGACCCCCTTTTGCATTCCAATAGCCCGAGCACGGGCATCTTCAGCGTTCTTAGCTGCAACCTTGAATGATGCCATTTCTTGCATGACTTCATTGGATGTCATTTGATGGTAGTTGTGTCTACCTTGCAAACTCTTTAAGTCCGTTGGCTCAAATGGCATTAGAGCACTCACATATTTCCTTTTTATCCAAGCATCATTAATGTGAGTGGCTCCATGCTTTCTAAATGTTGTTGCAATGCCCTTGAGCCTTCTATACATATCTTCATGGTCTTCACCATCCAACATGTAAAATCCTTCAGCTTCATTGCTAAGGGCATCATACCTATTTCTTCTCATGCTTTCATTTCCAATAAATAGGTCGGTGGGTGCATTCCAAGCTTCTTTGGCGGTGTTGAAGTGCTCAATGTGGGGCATGTCCTTGGGACCCACTCTGAGCTGAATCATGTGGAGAGCCGTTGCATTCAGTTGACTATCCACAACTTCTCTCCTAGTCAAGTTGGTGGGGTCTCCAATATGAAGACCATCTTGGATAATCCTCCAAAGCTCAATAGATGAATTACATACATGAGATTTCATTAAGAATTTCCATTGATTAAATAAAGATGCAGTAAGCTTGGGTGGATCACCCCTATTGTTTATATGAGGATGAGGGATAGGTGGGTTGGGAGAATATAGATGATGAACCTCACTATAGTCCTCCTTACCACTTCCCTTCTTGGAGGCGGAACCATTATGTTTTTCACCTACCACTTCATCTTCCTTAGATCCGGCGTGAGCCTTATCCTTAGATAGAGGAGTGGTGGCCTCAGAGGAAGATGGGGATAGGGCTGTAGATGATGTGAGGCGAGTAATCATTTACTGCATCTCTTCCATCTTGGTCTCAAAGGATTTCAACAAGGTTGTTTCCAACATCTTGAGGTCATCCATTTTGACCTTGTCCACAACCTCATTCCCATTTTCCTTAGTACCCATACTTCTCTTAGGCGGTTAAGCCCGAATTAAGAGCCGGGGCGCTGATACCAATTGAAATGAATCGTGTGGGCACTTAGAGGGGGGGTGAATAGGTGCTACTTAAAATTTTAATGCTTTTTCAATTTTAGGCTTGACACAAAAGGTAAATTCTCTAGATATACTATACTGTAGAATTTTCCTATATGCAAACCTAACTACTAGCGGGTAAAGGCGAGTGAGATAGAGGAACAAGTAAACCGTAATGGAGCACGCGGAAATACATGATTTGTTTTATCATAGTTACTTCCTTGTTAAGGGAAGTACATCTGCGTTGGAGGGGTAGGCGGTACTAAGACCACCACGCCACAATAGGCCTCACCCTGTTCTCCGATGGATCCCGCCACCAAAGGCCTGATCCACCTTTCCACTATAGGAACCCTTCGAGGTGGGAACCGGCGCCTTTACACAACTAGCGGGGCAGAACTCCACAACCAAATTGGAGGCTCCCGTAATGACAACAAGCTACCACCAGAACACGTTATCAATAACAAAACACAAGATCTAGATATTAACGAGAATAATAGATCAGGGATTTATCCAAGTGAATGGAGAGGAGTTGATGCACTTGATTCGTGATGACGATGTATGATGTCTCCTCCGTCAATTCCCCCAAAGATCAAAGCCTTCGGGTGGTTGAAGTGGGAGATCTAGAGAGAGAGCTTTTGCAACAGGTCTGGTCTTTTTCGAATGAACCAAGAATACTGACCGAAGGGGATGATGGGGCTTTTATACCCCTGTACCAGCTGAGCTGTTGGAGCCTTTGGGTGCCGGATTATCCGGCCCAAGTGAGGGCCGGGTTATCTAGCCTGGGGAAAACTCCGCCCTAGACTCAGATTATCCAGCAAATAATCCACCTTCGAACAGAAGCTCGCGCAGGGCGGTCCTTGGCATATTCTCCTGAGGACCGGATTATCCGGACCTAGAGGAGGGCCGAATTATCCGACTGGGGGAAAAATTCCGCCCCAACCACGGAATGTTCGGAGGAAAATCCCGCCCCCAGAGAGAAGCTCGCGTAGATGCTCCCTTGGGCGATTCCCCTGGGGCCGGATTATCCGGTCCGGGGAGAAAATCCTCCCTAGCAGCGGACTGTTCGGGGGAAAATCCGCCCCCAGATAGAAGCTCGCGCGCGGCCAGCCCTGGCCAAGATGGGCAGGCCGGATTATCCAGCCCTTGATGGGGGCAGATAATCCGGCCCCCAAACATCCAAAACTCTTTCCTACAACACTTAGTGCACATTAGAAACTCCATGGTATTGTTATCTAACACACAAAATACATGGAACCATGAAATGTTCTTTCAACCACTAAACTAAAATCTTTATGTCTCATGCATATACCAAAATTATACAACTCTTAAACACTTTCAAATTAGATTTTGAACATGATAATTTCTTCCTAATAAAATCTTGAGAGTTTTTCAATTTCAGAGAGTGAAAAGTAATGCATAAATTAAAGGGATCACTAAACGAAAGTCTCTATGTCTCATGCATATACCAAAATTATACAACTCTTAAACACTTTCAAATTACACTTTGGACATGATAATGGTGTCCTAAGAAAATCTTGAGAGTTTACCATTTTTAGAGCATGAAAAGAAATGCATAAACTAAAGGGATCCCTAAACTAAAATATTTATGTCTCATGCATATACCAAACTTATACAACTCTTGAACACTTTACACTTTGTACATGATAATGTTGTCCTAAGAAAATATTGAGAGTTTACAATTTTTAGAGCATGAAAATAAATGCATAAACTAAAGGGATCCCTAAACTAAAATATTTATGTATCATGTATATACCAAAATTATACAACTCTTGAACACTTTGCAATTACACTTTGGACATGATAATGTTGTCCTAAGAAAAACTTGAGAGTTTACTATTTTAAGAGCGTGAAAAAATGCTTAAACTAAAGGGATCCCTAAACTAAAATATTTATGTCTCATGCATATACAAAAATTATACGACTCTTGAACACTTTCAAATTACATTATGGACATGATAATGTTGTCCTAAGAAAATTTTGAGAGTTTACCATTTTTAGAGTGTGAAAATAAGTGCATAAGCTAAAGGGATCCCGAAACTAAAATCTTTATGTCTCATGCATATACCAAAATTATACAACTCTTGAACACTTTCAAATTACACTTTGGACATGATAATGTTGTCCTAAGAAAATCTTGAACACTCATGCATATACAAAAATTATACACCTTTGAACACGTTCCCTTCATTTGTTTATGGAGGTAAAGTATCAGTGGCACAAATAGAGAGGTGTTATCTTGGTCGTTAGATCATAGAGGATCGATGGTTGGTGGGAATGATCCACGTAAAAACTATCTCGACCAATTAGGGTGTAGCAGCAAAAGTGAGCACACGTTTGGGTTTTTGTGAGAGTTTGTGACTAAGAGAGAGGGCAAAACTAAGTAGTATCAAAAAACCAAGGGCAAAACAGACTAAGGGATTCAAATGGTAAATAGAAACAAATTTAAAAATGGAAAATGCGTGTTTTATACAATGAAATATATCTTGGCCTTCAACAAATTATTTGCAATTCAAATATACATGAGTGTGCCAATTATGGCCTCATTCAGACAAACTATGCTTTTGGGAAGGATGTTCTGGGAAAGGGTTTGAGTAGAAAGCCATGGACCTTCATAGCTAGTGCGTCATTTGAGAAGTGGTGGTTTAGGGTAAAACTTGATTTCTCTATGTTTCTTATGGTTTCCTAGGTGGCAGGTCACATAAAACGATTCCATTAGTAGGTGCCACTATGTTTTGTATCTTTTTTCAAATTAGTTGTATATAAAATGACTCAATTAGCAACTAAATCACATTCGTTCACTCTGTGTTGAACAGCCACTCGAGTGTAAAATTGAGTATATTGCGCGCGCCAGGGTTAGTATCGGAGGGTAAAAGTGAGTACAACTAACGTGCCATTGTTACTCTCGAGGGGATAAATGAGTATGACTAACGTGTCGGGTTTATACTCAAGGGAAAAAACATGATGTACCATACGCATGTCACGGTGCACAATGTAGTAGCGTATGCGGTGCATGGTGGTGCAATGAAACTGAAGGGGTTCTGATGAGGGTTTAACTCATCAATACCCATTGTTATGGACTTGGGTTTTGGAGAAGGAGGGAGCAATAGAGGCATCAATCGGCTAGCAAACAAGCACACAGGGATGCAAGGTTTACCCAGGTTTAGGCCTTGTAGAGGTCCCTACTCCTGCTTGTCTGCTCTTGGAATTATCGAGGGAGTCGAAAGTTACAGGGGTGGGAAAATGCAATCTGGCGAGGTTGTGGAAACTAGGGTTGTGATTGTCCTCCTCGCCGCCCCTCCTAGCCTTTATATAGATAGGCTAGGTCTCGGGTAGCAGGTCGAGTCGGTTACAGATTAGGGTTCATCCCTTTAAACTTTCTATCTTGAGTTTTGTCTTGTGTTGCAAGCAATCGAAGTCTCCATGAGTCACCCAAATATTATATTGGGCCTTGGTAACGTCGTGGGATTCTACCATATCCGGACCATATATGCCAAACTCGAGTACCTGTAGGGTATGCCCATGTCAGTAGCCCCCGAGTATCCAGTGGAATCGCAGATTCGAGTGGAGACTTTATGAAGTCTTTCGAGTGCATAGCTGAGCATATTTTCGAGTGTTCTGTTTTGTGTCATAGGGATTGTTGATATACGTGCCTAATTTATCTGATGTATCGGTATCAGTTAACTACCTTAGGGAAAAACAACACAATCTACTCAAGCTCGAGTCCTCGGACTCGAATTTGGAAAAGTGCTGGCGTAATTCGACTCAGGCCACGGAGGTCTTACAGGAGTTGAATCCCAGTGTGTAAGTGTGAGCACTCGATGCATCCGTCAAGGCATATTCATCGCACCTGCAGGCACGGATATATTTCTAGTAGTGCACAGTAGATGCGTTGCTAGGCCTTATTCAGGTCTTATCTTTCCGCTGTAAGCGCGACATCCGAATTTTTGCCATCACGGAGATGATTCGAGTGACCTAGGAGACGCAATCTCTTTGTAAGGAAAGATATGAGGCGGAGTCGCCATAGCATTCGAGTGTGGATGTTAACGACACACAGTATAATGTATAAGAAAAATAATCATAGGGTGCACGGCCAGCGCTCCCTATGGGAGTAGCCCCCGAGTGCCTATTCGAGTCATAGACTCAAGTAGGGACTAAAAATAATTTGCGACTGCTGTCGTCTTTTGTTGCTTGTTTTAGTCGAATGTACTTTCAGCGCTCCCTAGGGGAGTAATCCGTAGTACACAATCGAATCGTTGATTCGAGTGAAGAGTTTTCATGATGCTTGGAAATCTTCATAAAATTCTTCGGGTGCGCGGCCAACGCTCCTGTTAGGAGTAGCCCCCGAGTGCTTGGTTGAGTCAAAGAATCGAGCAAGTACTAAAGTAGTCAAAACGTTCTTCTGCTAGAGTTGATGACATCAGTGCTGACGATGAGGTGATCTCAGTTGCCCGCGTGAGCGGTTTTGATGGGACGTAACGAGTAGTGGGTCCCACTTTCTGACTTGGATTGGACCGGGCGTGCGTAATCTTCTTGTTTTAACTGCGTCTCCTTGATTTCCACGCATAATGGGAGTAGTGGGGGACGATTCATGGTTTACCCTTGCCACGTGTCAATGTCGATGCCCGCCACGCATCTGGTAGATTTTCTTCTGGCCATTGGATGTCATCTGCTAGGAGGTTAAGTAGGGACACATCATGCGGTAATTCCCCACATCTCTCTTCTTGCTCGCACTTCCTCCTCCATTTATGTTCTTGCTGCTCCCTTGTGCACATCTTCTCCGTGGCACTAGACCAGCTGCGCGCCTTCCCCAGCTATTTCCTGTGCTCACATCGCCAACACAAGATGGCCAAAAAGAAAGGAGGCTCCGCCATCGGATCTGCGGCCGTCATTATTGCCGCCAAGAAGAAAGGAGGCGCCGCCACCACGGGTACAAGCGCCGCCGGTGCTGGGAAGAAGAAGGTCACGGGGACTCGCGTCACCAATGGGTCATGGCGCCCGTCCATCATCAAGTCTTCGGAGCTGTTGACCCAGCGCCAGGACGGGGCGCTCTCCACCGCTGAGGATGACTCGCGCGTGCCCAGCGACGAGGTAGTCCCCAATCCTCCAATAGGTTTTCGATTGATGTTCCTTGCATTCATCATTCGCGGTCTTTCTCTTCCCCTGCATCCTTTTGTTAGGGGTCTCCTTTGCTTCTACGGGCTTCAACTTCATCAGCTGACCCCCAATTCTATCCTCCACATTGCTTGTTTCATCACTCTTTGCGAGTGCTGGCTCGGAATCGAGCCGCACTTCGGCCTCTTCAAAAAGCTCTTCAATCTCAAACGTTAATTGGCGTCCGGTTCTGTAGTCTACGGCATAGGAGGTTGCGGTATCCACGCCGATTCCAATGTCACCTACTTCAACATAAAGCTCACTTCATCTGTCCAAGGTTGGCGTGAGAAGTGGTTCTACATCCGTGACCAGAAAGCATATGGAGAACACTACGAACTTGCACTCTTCGATCCGGTGGCACCCTGCAAGCGAAGGAGGTCGTGGAAGAACACTGTGATGCCTGCCAAAGTCGAAGAGACAGAAGCTCTCTATCAACGTGTCTGCGACCCCGAGAAGCGCATAGGCAAAGAAGTTGGCGGAGCAGAGCTTATCCGCACTTGGATGCGCCGCCACGTCCAGCCTCTGCAGGCCAGGGCGCACCCGATGTTCCACTGGACCGGTGCTGGTGATGCCACTCGCATTTCTGCGGAAGGCATCTCCTCGAGTGAAGTAGACAGAAGGTTGCAACTGCTAACCAAGTACACCGCCAAGGAGGATCTCCCTAGTGACTCAGTCGTGCCTCCGTTCTACGCCAGCAATCCTCCACCTGAGGTGAATTTCTCTTCGTAGTTTCTTGTCTTTTTGATTACTTGTAGCTGCCTTTGTATACTGATGCTTTTTCTTGTGTTAGGACTGGGACGTGGCCGCCAATTTGCCTCCTCGACCTAAAGGAATTATTCCTCACGAGGTAGATGAAGAAGACGAGTCAGGCTCCACCGTCCCTGTGGAGGAAGAAGAGGAAGCCCCCGAGTCTGATGACCACGGGAGTCGCAAACTCTCCCACAATGAGGATTCAGATGCTTACTCGCCGTCGACGCCGGAGGGTTCCCCTTCTGCTGTAGAGGAGCCGATCCCCGCCGTGCCTATATGCACCATGGCTCCTCCCGCTCGGAAGAGGCTGTAGTTGCCAAAGGAGTCGTCGGATGATTCCTTCGACCTCGACAAATTTAACTAGTGAGTTTTTATATTTTACAAATTCGTCTTGTTTTCCTTGAAGTTTCCCTTCTAAAATGAAATTGGTCACATTTACAGTCAAACGGCATCATCGTCTTCTGACGACTGCCAATTTGTGAAAGAATCCGGAGTCGTAGACTCCAAGAACAAGGAGGTAGCAGCACGGTCTCCTTATCCTCTAGTGGCGGCCACTCTGGCACCAATTCTTCGAGTTCCCCCCACACTGGGGGGCACCAGATGGTTGCGCAGACGCCCACTCGACATGAATCTTCGGAGTCCCTAGAGGAACACGTAAGTGTCGTTTTTTTGCTGGCAGTCGAGTTCTGAGCTTTTGTGTTGTTTGTCATTGCTGAAACTCCGTTTCTTTTGGTACAACCTATCATAAAGGACTCCGCTCGCCTTGCAGAGAAAATCCTTGCCACGGGTCATCAGCATGCTATGCCGGATAACCGCAATCGTTCAGTTGAAGGTTTGTCCTAAAACTTGTCTCTTCGTTTTGCTTTTTGTATGGAAATTTGTAGACTCATGTGTTTGCCGTGCTCTGCCCTTTGCAGGTAATCATAACGAACTTCTCCGTCGCGTTACCTCCCTCGAGAAGGGACTTGCCGCAGTTGAGAAGAAGCGTGATGAGGTAGTCGCTGCGCTGGAGGAGTCGTAGAGGCGCAAAGAAGATCTGCGTGCCTCTACTGCTGAGAGGGAGAATTTGTTTGTAGACTAGCTTTTCTCGATTGCGAAAGCACTCTTAGGTATTTGCGCTGCTTCACCTGCATTTTTCTCGATTGATTTTTGTGTCGTTATGCTGATACTTTGTGCTCTTCAGATACCGCCAATGTAAGCTTCGACGCCGAGACCTTGCGTCACGCAGACGCCTTGGCTAGCACCATGGACGCAGTCGAGGACCGCAGTGTCTCTTTCCAAGAGATGCTCGGGAAAGCCAAAGGTGTGATGAGCCATCTCCGAGAGGACCTGATCTCCAAGGCCAGCTTAATCGACAACCTTGATGATTTGGTGGAATCCTTCGCTGAAGGTATTGTCATGGACTTCAAGAACTCCCAATGGTCTATCGGCGCCACCATGGCACTCACGATGGCGTAAGCCCATGGCATGAAGTTGGACCTCGGCGTGATCTCGGAGGCGATGCCTGTCGACGCGGATGGTCAACAGGTAGTGTTTGCTCCCTTTGCTAGTATCTGTGGTAAGTATGGGCCTCAGCTCATTGATACAGTCGCGAAATACTCCGCGGAGCTGCGGCGAGTGAAGGCAACAAAGACTGCGACGTCTAGGGCTACCACTGGAAAGTCCGTGGCATTAAAGACTTCCATGGATTCGATGAAGCCCCCGAAGTCGAAGTCCAAGTCGAAGAAGTAGATTGCTCATTAGTTGTAATCTGTAATAATTGTAGCTTCCTTTTGGCTGAACTATGCTTTGTGGGAGTGTCCCTATTAATACTTTGCTATGTTTGAATGCATTCGCCCTTTTTATCAATGTATTCTTGTTCCCTTATTTGCTTCTTGCTTGATTGTAATAGGGTCCTTCAAGTGGTCCTTGTGACTCTCCTCCCACCGATGAAACTGCAGTGCAACCGCGCTCAAAGGTGGAGGAGCTGTCGCTTCTCTCGCAACTGCGTGACCGTATTAAGCAGTTGGAGCGGGAGTTGCCCATTATCTACGGTAATGCGGATGTGTGGAAGTCGAAGGCGGAGAAGGCCACCGCTCGCGAGAAGTATCTTCTCAACGAGTTTGCTCAGCTGAACGAGCACTTTAAATGTTAGCTCTCTATCTTCTTATCCTTTCTTTAGCCATTCGCGGTGATGCCTTGGCTTATGCTTTTGGTCTTGCGTTTTGTAGTTATTAACGCTCTCCATCCTCAGGATGAGAAGGACCGGGTGACCATTCGAATGAATGACCTAACCCAGGAGCAGCTACAAGCTAGTGGGTACTTCTGGGTTGACCACGACCGTGCAGTCGCGTTTACGACTTTGTAGGACCGTGCGTTGCGGGTGCTTCAATGCTTGAAGAAGGCACAGTCGTGCCTGAAGTGTATTTACCAGATGATGTTTCTGCTGGACGCTGTGCCCTCAAGCCTATTGGCTCTTCTAGTGAAATTTCAGGATATAAGTGCGGTCCACGTGTGCGTGCGCCAACAGTTAGTCGCAGTTGCGAAGGCTGCACTATCGCTGGTTCGATTGCATCGACCGAACGTGGATGTCATGTCTGTTGCTGCTAGACCACCGCCACCACCAGAAGGGATGACTTGGAACATGGTGCCGCACTATCAGGCGGTTGACCGACCAACGGAGGATATCGTCGACTTCTTTGAAGAGCAAACAAACGTTCTTATTTTGCAGCAGTAGCTTGATTTGTGTCCTACACATAGATGTATAAATGTTGTAAAGTTCATATGATTGTGGCGGGTGTATTTGATACCCATTAATATTTGAAGAGCTTGCTAGCTTGAATTATTTTCGAGTGTGTGGTACTCTGCAGTTCCCTTTCGTTAGCCTGACGTGTATTTATCTCAGCACCTTACCAACCTGTCAGGTGCATTGCAGCTGGGTTGGTATTTATCAAGGGTTCGATTGGTAGTGTGTCAGCTACTCAGGATACTGTGATTTGTTCGTAAAACGAAGGTGTAAAGGGTGGCGTAGCCCCCGAGTGATATAATTGCCAGAAAACAGAAAAGACACAGAGTTTTGGGGCACTTAGCTTTATTTATTTGCAGAATAGTACGAGGTACAATTTGTGGCTAAGTAGCCTGGATGAATAGACTTATTTGTAAAGTAAAAATGTCTAAGGGTAGAAACGACACAGTTGCGCGACGTTCCAGGGATTGGAGTATGCGACTCCGCTTTCTAGGTCTTTAAGGCGATAGGCTCCACCTAGGATTACTTCGGTAATCACATAAGGTCCTTCCCAAGGGGACTCAAGTTTGAGGTGCCCTTGCTGCTTCAGTCGCAGGACCAGGTCTCCTTCGACGAAGGATCTGGGGCGTAGACTTCTGCTGTGGTAGTTGCCGAGGTTCTGCTTTTAGATCGTTGATCTCTCCGCTGCGATCTCGCCTGCCTCATCGAGGAGGTCGACAGAGTCTTCGAGTGCGAGAGTTGACTCCTGCTCGCTGTATGCAACCACTCGTGGGGCTTTGTAGCGCACTTCTGCAGGTAGAACCGCTTCAGCACCGTGCACCATGAAGAACGGAGTGTAGCCTGTGGCGCTGTTTGGAGTTGCGAGCAGGCTCCAAAGTACTGATTGCAGCTCATTGATACATTGCAAATGTATCTATAATTTTTGATGTTTCATGCTTGGTTTTATCTACTTTCTTATGTTTTGTTCCAACTTTGGAGTACTTTTCATAGACTTTCTTGGACTAACCTATTAACAAGATGCCATAGTGCCAGTTGCCTGTTTTCTACAGTTTTTGGTTCCAGGAAAGTCAGAAAATCAATATTCTCGGAATTGGACCGGACAAAAGCCAAATTCGATATTTTACCGGAAGACTCACAGAGCCAGAAGACAAGACGGAGAGGGGCCAGGGGCTGGCCACACCACCTGGTGGCCCGGGCCAGGCCATGCCAGGGGGTGGTGTGGGCCCCTCGGTCTCCCCTCTCGCCTATAAGAGCCTCCCGATGCATAAACCCTAAATCGTCAATTCTCTAGCCACGAAAAGTTCCGCAGCGCCTCCGCCACCGAAGGGGAGATTCGGGGGACAAAAAGTCTCTGTTTTGGCACCCTGCCGGGATGGGGAAGTTCCCCCGGAGCCATCTCCATCGATCTCCACCACCATCTCCATCACCATTGCTCATTCCCTTGATGAGGAGGGAGTAGTTCTTCCTCGAGGCTAAGGGTTCTACCGGTAGCTATGTGTTCATCTCTCTCTCTCTCTATGCATGATCATATTGTGATCATAAGCTTTGTAATCAAGTAGATCTACCTTGCTACTCAAGTGCTTTAATAGATCTCTGCTCTCCCCATGTGTGTGAAGTTGACAGTGTGCACACCATTGTAGCACTTAGGCTAGAGATTACAAATACTTGTTATGAGTTATATTTGGAGTTGGATGTCTTTATGAAATTGTGGTGTTTGTTGGAACCATCTAGTGCTCAAGGTGACAGTGTGGGGTTATCTAGATGGGAAAGGCTTACTTTGAGGTGTGCTGTTATAGCCCTACCATCGATTAGAGTGTCCAACCGGAGAGTAGTTAAGAGTAGTATCATAAAGAGAAGATATTTATATGAGAGTGTTCACTAGTGAACGTATGATCCCTAGGCCTTGTTTCTAAACATTGAAACACCGTTTGCAACTAGATCTGTTACATGTTTGCTTGCTTCCATCTTTATTTCAGTTTGCCTTTAGTCCCTTCCACGCCATCAAGCTATTTTCTTTCACTGTTACCACTTATAATTATCTTTACCACTTGTATTTCACTATCTCTTCACCGAAATAGTGCACCTATACACCTGACAAGTGTATTGGGTGTGTTGGGGACACAAGATACTTCTTGTATCTTGATTGCAGGGTTGCTTGAGAGGGGATACCTTTGACCACTTCCTCCCTGAGTTCGATAAACCTTGGGTGATCCACTAAGGGAAAACTTGCTGTTGTTCTACAAACCTCTGCACTTGGAGGTCCAACAACTGTCTACAAGAATAGAAGTGCGTAGACATTAAGCTATTTTCTGGCACCGTTGCCGGGGAGGTAAGGTAAAAGGTACTCACATCCTCCGGTGTGAGTGCTCGAAGTTATTTCCTTCAGATTCTACAATTTTGTCTTTTTGTTTCTTGTTTTCATTAGTTAGGCTTAATGGAAAACAACAACAAAATTAGAGAGCTTTTTAGTATTTTTCCTAAGTTAGAACATGAATTATCTGAAAAGAAAATTAAAAAACCCATGGAACTTTGTTTGCATGCTAATACCAATGTTATTAGTATGAATCTTTTGAACACCTTTGTTACTAATGCTATGGAAACGTCTAAGCTTGGGGAAGTTGGTTCTTATGAAAATGATCTTTTTAGTTCCCCAGTTTTAAGGAATAAAATTTGCTCTGATGATACTTTATCTTCCATATGTGGTAATTCTAATGATACTTGTGATATTTTAAATCCACATACTGAAAGCATCCCTTTTAAAATACCTATAAAAATTGTTGAACGTGTTATGAATAACCAGATGGAATTGTCCATCCTGGTGATCATTTACTCTTTATACATGCATTATGCGGGTTGTTCAAGTGTGCAGGTATTTCAATGAACCAAGTTAAGAGGAAGCTATTCTCTTTATCACTTAAGGGCAAAGCAAGGGAGTGGTATGAGCTACTAGATGATCCTCATCATTTGGAGTGGAAGGAATTTGAATCTCTCTTTTACTCTAAATTTTATCCTCCTCATGAAATTCATAAAGATAGGAATTACATTTATAATTTTCATCCACATGATGGAGAAAGCATTGCCCAAGCATGGGGGAGATTGAAGTCACTAATGCTCAAATGTCCCATTCATGAGCTCCCCAATAATATTCTTATTAATAATTTTTATGCAAGGCTTTCAGGACATTACAAGGACTATCTAGATACTTGTTTAGAGGGATCCTTCACAAGTAAGGATGTCAAAGCTAAGTGGGATCTTCTTGAAACAATTCAAAGCAATACCGAAGATTGGGATAACTACAAAGGTAAAGAACCAGGTATAAACTATGAGTATGATTGCATTAAGTCTTTCGCTGAAACTGCTGATTTTCAAGAGCTTAGTACTAAATATGGTCTTGATCCTCAAATTATTATTGATTGTTTTAGAACCTTTTCTTCTCATATTAATGCTCCTAAAGAAAAATAGGACATGTATCATGAGCCTTTTAAAGACACTTGCATGGAAAATGAAATTGTTATTAATGATAGCAATAAACATGCTCAAACCTCTGAAAGTACTATTTCTTATAAGCATGTTAATTTTTGTGGAATTCATAGACCTTGTGAGAATAATCAAATTGAAGAAGAATATGTATCACCCACAGGAATGAAAAACTAGAATGTGGTATAGGGCTCTAAATGATCTTGGTAAAAAAGTTTATGCCCTCTATCCTTTTATTTGTGAACTTTGCTTTGAAGTGGGTCATTTCAATTTTCAATGCTTAAGCCATAATAATAGCCCTTCTAATCCAATGAGTACTGCAAGTTTGTATTGTGATGACATGATCACTCCTAATCACCATGATCAACTTACATTATTTTTGGGGTGTGAAGAATTATCAAGAAAAACCTCTTTGGTAGATATGAGTGCTTTTGATATGAATAGCATCCTGCATGGTTATCATCTTTATTGTGTTGATAATTTCCACACAAATACTTACATACAAAATATCCTAAAAGATGAGATCTTACCAAAATATGACATGACTAATATGTCTTTTGGTCTTATTAATGAAAAGGAGGAATCCTCCAAAGTTTCTTCTATTGTCTCTAAAAATGAACCAGGGTATATGGAGAAGCTTCCTTTCAAGCCTCTCCCTCCTAAAGAGAAGAAGAAAAAGAAGAAGAGGAGGAGTAAAAGGAGAGAGGAAACTGTATTTTCCCCTAAGCATGTCGCTCCTATTATAGTTTTTGATGAGTCTGAACTCGATGATGTTCCTATGCCTGTTACCTATAGTAGTGATCATGATTGGGAAAAGCACACTTCTTTTGATATTGAAAATCTCTTTGGTACCAATTCTGAAAATGATGATATTAATAATTTATGTACTATTAGTGCTATCCATGTTCCTTTCAATGATGATATGTTTACAAATGAACACACTTTGGAAGATAACTATTCTATTGCTTATGATGATACTATGCCTCCAATATATGATGATTACAATGATGAATATGATATTTTCAGTCCACCTACAATTGAGGAGGAAATTAATTATGATTACAATATGCCTCCTATATTTGATGATTATGGTGATGAAAATAATAATGATAGCTATTTTGTTGAATTTTCTCCCACTACAATTAATAAGAATGACTATGTTTATGTGGGGAGTATTAATTCTTTTATGCATGTGGCTCATGATAAGAGTGTTTCTTGTGATAGGTATATTGTTAATTTTATTCATGATGCTACTGAAAGTTATTATGAGAGAGGGAAACATGGTTTTATGTATCTCAACAATATTAAGTTTCCCCTCTTTATGTTGAAATTTTTGAAGTTGCACTTGTTTTGCTTTCCTATGCTTGTTGCTTTGTGCTTTCATGACTTGTTTCTTTACAAGATTCCTATGCATAGGAAGTGGGTTAGACTTAAATGTGCTTTGAATTTGCTTCTTGATGCTCTCTTTTACTTCAATTCATATTTCTTATGTGAGCATCTTCTCAAACTATCAATCCTAACTTAAAGGCATTAAAGAAAAGTACTTATTGGGAGATAACCCAAAAGTTTTAGATGAGTCTTGGAAGTTATTACTTCTATAATAACCACTCCTTATCCTTTTTATTTGCTTTTTATGCCAAGAGTAACCTCTAATGGGAGAGAAGTAATGATTGGGAAAGTTGCTGTCCCGAAACAGATTTTTGTGCTTCACTGTAAAAATTCGTGTAAAATATCTGTACGTATTTTTAAGGCGTGAAGTTTTGTGCTTCTGCCCCACGTTGTTATCTAACTTTAGTTAGTTCAACACTTTTTGATTTGAGCAACAGAAGGTCTTCGAAAAAATTTGTCTTTACGTGCTGGTCTGTTTTGACAGATTTCTGCCATTATTTGCATTTACTTCTTGTTGGTTCCTTTTTTGAGTTCTTTTGGGGAATCGAGCTTTTTGAGGGAAGTGCTACAGTAGCTAGTGTTTTAGTGGAGGTTTTATTGGTGTTGTAACTAAACCTAAAAGACCTATTATCTTGAGTGCACTAATGTTGCTAATAAAGATTCTGTGAAGTTTTGTATGAAGGAAAAATTTCAGGTGTATGGAAGGAATGAGTAATGAGATGAAGGATGGACTAAAGCTCAAGCTTGGGGATGCCACACGTGTCACCCCAAGAAATATCCAAGAAGTACAAGCGTCAAAGCTTGGAGAATATCATTTTGCGGCCCGAAAGTTGGGTCGCCCAGGCAACGCGGTACCCAAGTTGATTTTTATCACCGCGATTCAAAAAGTTGGGGTGCCAATTGCTAAGAGGGGTCTTTCGAGTGAATGATGGCCAAACCCAATATTTTCAAATCGCGCCCGTTAAGTTAGGATATTCCGTTACACTAGTTCCTGCAGTGCCCCTCCTTCGCCGGTCACTCTTCTTAGCCACCCTGCATGTGTCGTAGGGGCAAATCCATTATTGTACTTTCCTAACTCTCAACACTGAATCTTGCTGCGGCGGCGGTCCCTTTTCTTCCCTTCCCTGACCCTAAATCTGCCGGCAGCGTAGGACCTTTTTTCTCCCTCCCCCGACACTGAATCCGACAACGGCGACCCAGCATGTCGTGCAAGGCAAAGGTTGTAGCTATGTTGCCGACTGATTCGGGTTCGTCAGGGCCCAAGTCTAGGGCTCAACACGTAGCAGCGGCGAGGTCTTCAGCCCTGTTAGCAAGGAGGCCAGAAGGATTCTGCTCCCAAGGTACCTACGAGCAGCGGGTTGAAGAGAAAAGCAAGGCCGGCGGCAGATTGTTCGGCTCCGGTCGGCGGATGTAGCACCCAGATCTCGAAGAAAAAAACCCGGGAGAAGAGCGAGAGGTGAATTTTTCTTATCTGTGCCTTATCTTGCAAGTAGATTAGTTACAGCATAATAGAATCGAATGAACTGAAATGTTCCCCTTTTTAATCAAATTAGGAACAAGTTTGATACAAGGGACCTATATGAGTTCACAGTTCATGTTCGGCAGTACACTGCAAAACTTGATTTTGGTTGCGAGAGGGTTGTGTTCGGGCAAGATGTGCATCTGCTTGTGAATTGCAAAGAGGTTGTGTCTGTTTCGCAGCTGGTAGATATGCTTGCCGCTAGAATTCCCTAGAGTTCTATACATTGGTGTGGAGCAACATGAATGATACCTATAAGAAAATTGAGCACTCCCATGAGCTTCAGATGGTTTGGGAGTGTTGTGCAGCTGATCGTAAGGTGAAAGTTGAAGCGATGATTGATGATATGTATGCAGATGCTGGAGATCTTGCTACCAGAGCTTTTGCTCCTAGAGAATATGGACCAATAGATGCTGATCTAGATAAGTTCAGTATACGCATAGAGGTGGATTCATACATGGCAAAACTTGATGAGGGAGTTAATAAGCCAGTTTCGTAATGTACTGTGGAGATCACTGTCGATTCCAAAAACATAACTCTTGATGAAATGAGAGAGATGATCGGTAAGGAAATCAGTATTGGCCCTAAGCAGATGGCAAAAATCCAGTGGTGGCATCATAAGAAGCAGCTATTCATAGATGTTTTGGATACTGAAGATCTTATGCAGATTGTGCGGCGAAAGAAGCGAACCGGGAAGGTGTTCTTCCTTGGTACCATTTCTGATGTTGTTGAACAAGTTATAGTGGATGTAGATGCCCCTGTAGTGGCTGAACAGAATGAGGTGGTCGATGTTGATGAGATCTGATGGGAGCTGCTACCCTGGGCTTGTCATATGGACCGCGGGGTTCCCCTGCCTGTATTTGTAATATTGACTGCTATTGCATTTAGAGCGTGTTTCTGTGATTATGTTTGTTGAGAGATTGCGATATAATGCTATGCGAGCTGTTGAGATTTTCGGACATGTCACTCACTGAAACCATCGTTGTTGTAATAAGACATAAGTACATTGTAGTTGACATGATTATGTTTCTTAAGATGACGTACCGTACTTGTTTCTGTTATTATGTTTGTTGGGACATTGTAATGTAATGTTTTCTGAAACCATGACTGGACTAGTGATGCATAAATACATTGTAGTTGACATGATTATGTTTCTTGAGATGATGTACTGTACTTGTTTCTGTTATTTTGTTTGTTGAGAGACTGTAATGTAATGTTTTGCGAAACAATGACAGGACAAGTGATGTGTAGTACCTTGTAGTCGACATGATTTTGTTTCTTGAGTTGATGTAATATACTTGTTTCTATGATTACGTTTGTTGAGAGATTGTAATGTGATGTTCTTTGAAACCATGTTCTGATTATGTTTGTTGAGAGATTTTAATGTAATGTTTTGTGAAACCATGACTAAAGAAGTGATGCATAAGTACCTTGTAGTTGACATGATTTTGTTTCTTTAGATGATGTAATATACTGGTATGTTTTTGTTAGGCAATGAAACTGGGATGGAGGGAGTGCATGTTTAATATTTGAAATGAGAATGTGTGAAGAGAATCCATATCAGGCAGGAGACAGTAATCCAGGGAAAGGGCATGGTATCCATTAAACTATTGTAACATTCCCATTTAGTCATTATTGCAGCAGTAGAAGGGCTGCTCTCTCTCTTTCTCTCTCTCTCTCTCTCTCTCTCTCTCTCTCTCTCTCTCTCTCTCTCTCTCTCTCTCTCTCTCTCTCTCTCTCTCTCTCTCTCTCTCTCTCTCTCTCTCTCTCTCTTGCCGACGCCAACGCCGATGCCATCGCCTGCGACGACGCATTCGCCATGCTGTCGTTGAACGGCGAGGACGATCAGTCGAGCAGCGACAACCTTCTCTCCGGCATCAAGTATTCCTTCCACGATGTGAGTTCCTCTGTTTTCTCGGGCTAGGGTTAGTCAATGGTAAATCTCTCGATCTGAGCTCCATATGTGCATGCAATCGTGTTCGATTTCAGCTTTGTGTTTACCTATAGGTACCACAGACGATCTACGACTCCGAATGGGAGGGCCTAGATCTCGATGGAGAAGTGCCATGTGACCATGGGCTAAAACTGAGGAGATATGTTGCATTCGAAGGCAGTAACACTGGGAGAAGGTTTTTGGGCTGTACAAATCAGGTCTGTTTACATTATGTGCAACTGTGACATGAAGTAAAATGTATCGTGCATGTTCATAACACTATATTGTGTATGTTTTTAGGTTGGCCCGGTGTGTAAAGCAGTAGAGTGGGTGGATCTTGAGTGGCCAGATGCACTTAAGAAATGTTTGGCATAGTTATGGGAGATGTATGAGTTGGAAAGGCCAGGGAGATTTACTGATGTAAGTGATGCAGCTGAAAAAAATTACAAGCTGTCGGTACGAAATAAGGAGCTGGAACAAGAAATCGAGAATTTGCAGTTAGAGCTATCTGACGTAATCGATGGGAGCTTGGTTGTTGGAACTGCAAAGAAGCTTCAGGATAGTCACAGGTTGCTGATTCATAATGCAGAAAAGGAGAGGGATCAGCTCAGGGAAGACAAGAAGAAGCTAGAGTACTACATTGCGGATCTATTGAAGGAACTGAAGAAGGCACGCGAGGGTGAACAAGGACAGACTATAGAGGATAAAGGAAATTCAAGATGAATAATTTCTGTTGTGCCAATGCCTGAAACTAGTTAATTATAAGACTTGCAGTTGCGCATTCCGAACTAAGCCAAACTTAATCCTCGAGCAAACTAATTTCAGACAAACACACATATTGTGCATAGAGTTAAGTTCACGGTTACAAAATCACCACTGCAGAGGATAAACCAGGCAATTCAGTACGAAATAGACATGTTGTGTTCAAGCGAGCCTGGCCCGGAGCTGTCTGATTTCCTCCCTAAGATTGGCCAGCTCCTTCAGTACTATGCCGTGCTTCAGGTATAGGTTCTAGCGCTCCATCACGGATTGGAGAATTGTTTCCGTAGCCATACGATTTTCCTTCAAGATCCCTTTCATGATCTCCGTCTGCTTCCTAGCCGAGGCGCGACCATCACTGTGTAGCTTTGCCTAGTCGGCGTTTAACTCCTTCGGTTTCTGGCACTTGTCAGGAAGGACCGCGAGTTCAGCGCGCAGTTGGTCAAAGGCTAGTTTCTGGGAATTCCGCTTCTCCCTTTGGATTGCTATCTTGTCATTTAGCCAGGTCACCAGGTCCTGGTCGATCTTTCGCCTCTTTCCCTGCAACAAAAATACATAGTATGGTTTGTTTAGTTCACCCGAACAAGCTGGTTAGTTTCCATAAATAACTGAATCGACTAGTGGCACTGTCATAATTTCAAGGAAGAAGCAATCTAGGACTAATCAACATTTTATGGATTGACTAGTGGCACTGTAATAATTTCAATTTCAAAGACAAATAAGATTTATCTGCAGTTTAGTGTGCCGTGGGTTTTTCCCAATATCACCAAATAGTAGTGGGAGAGTGGCAAACTCATAATGCAGAAACCCATGTTCAGATACATAATGGAAAGAGCACATGGTGTCCATTCATGAACATGAACACCAACACATGTCCAGATATATAAGGACTTGCCCTACGATTCTTATTGCACATTATAATGGGAAGCAGACTTGGGCATTGCTCCCTGAACCCTAAACATTACAAAAGGAGTGGAGGACAAACTGATATTCGTGTCCCCTCTAACGGGAATCAGACTTGGGCATTGCTCCAATACGCCTCCAGACATGCCCTTAGCTCCTCGTTCTCTTTCCAAACACCCTCGAGTATGGTGATCCCTCTACTCATGTCCACCTTCATCTCCTTGACTGCATCCAGGCAACGGTTCCTATCATGGTAGGATCGGATGGTAGCCTTGGTTTCCTTGACGCGTCCTCTGAGTGCCTCGGTGACTTCGTCCTGCAGGAGAATGCACCTTTCCACGAGATTCTTCTTCTCCTTCGTGAGCTCGTTGATTATCTTGATGGCCTGTTCTTGCCTGTTCAAGTTACGGTCGAGCACTTTCTGCAGCCTCACGACGTCACGTGCAAAATCTTGCGAGATCTCCTTCTGCACAGATAATTGCTTGTGTAGGATCTCATTATCTTGGGTGAGGGAGCATGCAAGCTCATGTTGGTTGGCAATCTTGGAACTGATCGTGGCCACCTTGTCATGGTACTCAGCCTTCGATCGCTGCATCGTTCATGTTAATTGAAATAGGAATTCTATAATTACACTCCAGGTCCCAGGTGAATACTAATAAAGATCAAAAAAATCCTCGTTGAATCTATTGGCCGCAGTGTTAAAAAATTGACCTAGAGATCTATTCATGACCACGATAAACTAATCCTAATCACAAAATATCCATAGTGAATCTATGAACAACGGTATTAAGGAAACACCAAGAGATCCAGTCATATTCATGAAAACTAATACAACTCGCAAAAGAAGAAGAAAAACCAATGCGGGGCGGACAACATCTAAGAAATCCACATCATAACTCGGAGAAATAACATCGTGGAGATTTGCTACCTTGCTGAGACATGGAATGGGGCCGAACGGGTCCTGCAACGCCTCCGTCATGGTGGATTCGGGCTCCACGACCGGCCTGTAATATGTAGAAGAGGAAGATCCAGAAGAAGAAGAAAAAAAAGAAGAAGATGATTAAGATCATGATGGAGAGGGAGATGGAGAAGAAGTAGAACAAGAAGACCGTACTAGGAGGAGCCCTCGCCTGCTAGAACATTCGGCGCCATTGTCGGGGGAGATTGGGCCTAGATGATAGGGTGGGCTTGAGCGACTGGTAGAGCAAGAAGTGCCTCGCGGCAATTTCTCTCTCTTTTCTCCGCGAGGATCGTCGACCGGCCTCTCCCCCTCCTCAGTGGAGCCATGGCTTGCAGGTTGAGTGTGGTGGCATCAGGAGGAAGGAGATAGTGATTAGTGTGGGAGAAGAGTCAATGAGTACATGCCGTGGTCCAATAGTACTAGTACTATTATACAAGACCACCGTGTATGGTCTACCTTCTCAAAGAAGCCAGGGAGGCAGGGGTAGGGAATTGATGGGACTTGTCTTTATTGCGATGGACACTTCAATGGTCTTCGGCGCCACCCAAAATCCAGTATATAATAAGGAGAGTGACAGCTGGGTGGTCATCACGGGAATCGGCGCGCACATCCCGCATGCGTGTGTCACGTGTTGATGGGGCAATGACGCGCGCAACTGCTGCACGATCACGTCGTCACGTCGAACTCCGTCGAACTCCACGTGACATGCACGCACAGGATATTTACGAGTCTAGAATACGTTGTGCCACTTTTATTATGATCAAATTATGTTCAGTACACGAGATATTACTTTTTTTGATAATCGAAAAATGCATGCGTGGACACGACGCACGAAACCGCTGCTCGTCCTTGATCAGATCGGCACCCCACTCTGTGTACCCGCCATCGACCATTCGGAGCAACTACCTCGAGCATGATGCCCCCTCGCCGTGGCAATGGCAGGTCCAAGCCGTCCACTGACCGTCCTGCATCCCCGGCTCTTCGCTGCATCGTCCGCGCTCGCGATTCACCTGCTGAGGCAGCACGTCGTGCCCGACCGCACCAGGATCCATCGATATCGGCACTCGGGGACACCGCGACGTCGAAGCTCATACCAGCCATGTAGGAGGAGCGTGGGGTACCTGCAGCATCGGACGAGCGCAAAGCAGCAGCCAGGACGGGGGCGCGTGTTGCACCAGCGAGTACAGACAAGAAGAGGAACAAGAAGAACACCAGGAAGAAGAGAGGAGATAGCTATTTGGACGAGTCCGACTCGGCCAACAAGGAGGCGTTCATCGATCAGTTGGAGGTAGAAGCGGAGGAGAGTGACGTGGACCTGTGGGACTACAAAGAGGAGGAGGAGGAGGACTCTAACGAGGAGATATCACGCTTCTTCGAGGAAGGGGCGGTGTCGAGTCGTCTGAGGAGCACACCGACGGCGGCGTTGGCAGGGACCATGGCGTTGACGAAGACGAGGACGAACCAGAAGACGAAGACGATGGCTTCTTTGAAATATGATCATTTATTTTGTTTATTTTAGTTAGATAGATGGATTTTCACTTGTTTATGGAGATAAAGTATCGGTGGCATGGATAGAGAGGTGGCACGGGTTGACCATGCATAAAAAGTGGAGAAGGGAGGGGTTATCCTGCCTGTTGGTTCACATGGGATCAACGGTTGGCGGAGACGATCCGCGTGACATCGGTGTCAGCCAAACAGGGCATAGCACCCATAGTGAGCACATGTTTGGGATCTCCACACGTTTGGGCTTTTGTGAGATTTGTGACCGAGGGAGAGGGAAAATCTCTTTACTAACAACAACCAGAGTCATTGCATGCGTGTTCTCTTTAGAGACCACACATGGATCCACCAGTGTCATTGCATGCGTGTTCTTTTTACTAACAACAACCAGAGTAATTGAATGTGTGTTCTCTTCACAGACCACACATGGATCCACTAGTGTCATTGCATGTGTGTTCTTGTTACTAACAACAACCAGAGTCATTGCATGTGTGTTCTTTTCACATGCCACATATGTATCCACCACTGTCATTGCATGTGTGTTCTTTTCACAATCCACCTATGGATCCACTAGTGTCATTGCATGTGTGTTCTTTTTACTAACAACAACTAGAGTCATTTCATGACTGTTCTTTTCACATACCACATATGGATCCACCAGTGTCATTGAAATGTGTGTTCTCTTAAGAGACCACACATGGATCCACCAGTGTCATTGCATGTGTGTTCTTTTTACTAACAACAACTGGAGTGATTGCATGTGTGTTCTTTTCACGAACCACATATGGATCGACAGTGTCATTGCATGTGCGCTCTTTTCACAATCCACCTATGGATCCACCAATGTCATTGCATGTGTGCTCTTTTCACAATCCACATATGGATCCACCAGTGTCATTGCATGTGTGTTCGTTTTACTAACAACAACCAGAGTCATTGCATGTGTGTTCTTTTCACAATCCACCTATGGATCCACCAGTGTCATTGCATGTGTGCTCTTTTTACTATCCACCCATGGATCCACCAGTGTCATTTCATTTGTGCTCTTTTTACTAACAACCAGAGTCATTGCATGTGTGTTCTCTTTAGAGACCACACATGGATCCACTAGTGTCATTGCATGTGTGTCCTCTTCAGAGACCACACATGGATCCAACAGTGTCATTGCATGTGTGTTCTTTTTAATAACAACAACTGGAGTCATTGCAGGTGTGTGCTTTTCACATACCACATATGGATCCACCAGCGTCATTGCATGTGTGCTTTTTTCACAATCCACCTATGGATCCACCAGTGTCATTGCATGTGTGTTCTTTTTACTAACAACAACCAGAGGCATTGCATGTGTGTTCTTTTCACATACCACATATGGATCCACAAGTGTCATTGCATGTGTGCTCTTTTTACTAACAACAACAGAGTCATTGCATATGTGTTCCCTTCAGAGACCACACATGGATCCACCAGTGTCATTGCATGTGTGTTCTTTTTACTAATAACAACCAGAGTCATTGCACGTGTGTTCTTTTGACATACCACATATGGATCCACCAGTCTCATTGCATGTGTGCTCTTTTTACTAACAACAACCAGAGCCATTGCATGTGTGCTCTATTCACAATCCACCTATGGATCCACCAGTGTCATTGCATGTGTGTTCTTTTTACTAACAACAACCAGAGTCATTGCATGTGTGTTCTTTTCACATACCACATATGGATCCACCAGTGTCATTGAAATGTGTGCTCTTTTCACATACCACATATGGATCCACCAGAGTCATTGCATGTGTGTTCTTTTTACTAACAACAACTAGAGTCATTGCATGTGTGTTCTTTTCACATACCACATATGGATCCACAAGTGTCATTGCATGTGTGCTCTTTTCACAATCCACCTATGGATCCACCAGTGTCATTGCATGTGTGTCCTTTTTACTAACAACAACTAGAGTCATTGAAATGTGAGTTCTTTTCACATACCACATAGGGATCCACCAGTGTCATTGAAATGTGTGTTCTTTTCACAATCCACCTATGGATCCACAAGTGTCATTGCATGTGTGCTCTTTTGACTAACAACAATAGAGTCATTGCATGTGTGTTGTCTTCAGACACCACACATGGATCCACCAATGTCATTCCATGTGTGTTCTTTTTACTAACAACAACCAGAGTCATTGAAATGTGTGTTCTGTTTAGAGACCACACATGGATCCACCAGTGTCCTTGCATGTGTATTCTTTTTACTAACAACAACCAGTGTCATTGCATGTGTGTTCTTTTCACAATCCACCTATGGATCCACCAGTGTCATTGCATGTGTGTTCTTTTTACTAACAATAACTAGAGTCATTTCATGACTGTTCTTTTCACATACCACATATGGATCCACCAGTGTCACTGAAATGTGTGTTCTCTTTAGAGACCACACATGGATCCACCAGTGTCATTGCATGTGTGTTCTTTTTACTATCAACAACCAGAGTCATTGAAATGTATGTTCTTTTCACATACCACATATGGATCCACCAGTGTCATTGAAATGTGTGTTCTTTTCACAATCCACCTATGGATCCACCAGTGTCACTGCATGTGTTCTCTTTTTACTAACAACAACCAGAGTCATTGCATGTGTGTTCTCTTTAGAGACCACACATGGATCCACCAGTGTCATTGCATGTGTGTTCTTTTTACTAATACTAACACGAGTCATTGAAATGTGTGTTCTCTTCAGAGACCACAGTTGGATCCACCAGTGTCATTGCATGTGTGTTCTTCTTCCTAACAACAACCAGAGTCATTGCATGTGTTATCTCTTCAGAGACCACAGATGGATCCACCAGTGTCATTGTATGTGTGTTCTTTTTATTAACAACAACTGGAGTCATTGCATGTGTGTTCTCTTTAGAGACCACACATGGATCCACCAGTGTCATTGCATGTGTGTTCTTTTTACTAACAACAACCAGAGTCATTGCATGTGTGTTCTTTTCACATGCCACATATGGATCCACCAGTGTCATTGCATGTGTGTTCTTTTCACAATCCACCTATGGATCCACTTGTGTCATTGCATGTGTGTTCTTTTAGTAACAACAACTAGAGTCATTTCATGACTGTTCTTTTCACATACCACATATGGATCCACCAGTGTCATTGAAATGTGTGTTCTCTTAAGAGACCACACATGGATCCACCAGTGTCATTGCATGTGTGTTCTTTTTACTAACAACAACTAGAGTGATTGCATGTGTGTTCTTTTCACGAACCACATATGGATCGACAGTGTCATTGCATGTGCGCTCTTTTCATAATCCAGCTATGGATCCACCAATGTCATTGCATGTGTGCTCTTTTCACAATCCACCTATGGATCCACCAGTGTCATTGCATGTGTGTTCGTTTTAGTAACAACAACCAGAGTCATTGCATGTGTGTTCTTTTCACATACCACATATGGATCCACCAGTGTCATTGCATGTGTGCTCTTTTTACTATCCACCCATGGATCCACCAGTGTCATTTCATTTGTGCTCTTTTTACTAACAACCAGAGTCATTGCATGTGTGTTCTCTTTAGAGACCACACATGGATCCACTAGTGTCATTGCATGTGTGTCCTCTTCAGAGACCACACATGGATCCAACAGTGTCATTGCATGTGCGTTCTTTTTACTAACAACAACTGGAGTCATTGCATGTGTGTGCTTTTCACATACCAAATATGGATCCACCAGCGTCATTGCATGTGTGCTTTTTCACAATCCACCTATGGATCCACCAGTGTCATTGCATGTGTGTTCTTTTTACTAACAACAACCAGAGTCATTGCATGTGTGTTCTTTTCACATACCACATATGGATCCACAAGTGTCATTGCATGTGTGCCCTTTTTACTAACAACAACAGAGTCATTGCATATGTGTTCCCTTCAGAGACCACACATGGATCCACCAGTGTCATTGCATGTGTGTTATTTTTACTAATAACAACCAGAGTCATTGCACGTGTTCTCTTTTGACATACCACATATGGATCCACCAGTCTCATTGCATGTGTGCTCTTTTTACTAACAACAACCAGAGCCATTGCATGTGTGCTCTTTTCACAATCCACCTATGGATCCACCAGTGTCATTGCATGTGTGTTCTTTTTACTAACAACAACCAGAGTCATTGCATGTGTGTTCTTTTCACATACCACATATGGATCCACCAGTGTCATTGAAATGTGTGTTCTTTTCACATACCACATATGGATCCACAAGTGTCATTGCATGTGTGCTCTTTTCACAATCCACCTATGGATCCACCAGTGTCATTGCATGTGTGTCCTTTTTACTAACAACAACTAGAGTCATTTAAATGTGTGTTCTTTTCAGATACCACATATGGATCCACC
Organism: Avena eriantha; assembly: GCA_910589775.1. Taxonomy (NCBI): domain Eukaryota; kingdom Viridiplantae; phylum Streptophyta; class Magnoliopsida; order Poales; family Poaceae; genus Avena; species Avena eriantha. The sequence continues at coordinate 311,798,741 of OU342744.1, read as the reverse complement.
AGTGTCATTGAAATGTGTGTTCTTTTCAGAATCCACCTATGGATCCACCAGTGGCATTGCATGTGTGCTCTTTTGACTAACAGCAATAGAGTCATTGCATGTGTGTTGTCTTTAGAGACCACACATGGATCCACCAATGTCATTGCATGTGTGTTCTTTTTACTAACAACAACCAGAGTCATTGAAATGTGTGTTCTGTTTAGAGACCACACATGGATCCACAAGTGTCCTTGCATGTGTGTTCTTTTTACTAACAACAACCAGTGTCATTGCATGTGTGTTCTTTTCACAATCCACCTATGGATCCACCAGTGTCATTGCATGTGTGTTCTTTTTACTAACAACAACTAGAGTCATTTCATGACTGTTCTTTTCACATACCACATATGGATCCACCAGTGTCACTGAAATGTGTCTTCTCTTTAGAGACCACACATGGATCCACCAGTGTAATTGCATGTGTGTTCTTTTTACTATCAACAACCAGAGTCATTGAAATGTATGTTCTTTTCACATACCACATATGGATCCACAAGTGTCATTGAAAAGCGTGTTCTTTTCACAATCCACCTATGGATCCACCAGTGTCACTGCATGTGTTCTCTTTTTACTCACAACAACCAGAGGCATTGCATGTGTGTTCTTTTCACTAATACTAACACGAGTCATTGAAATGTGTGTTCTCTTCAGAGACCACAGTTGGATCCACCAGTGTCATTGCATGTGTGTTCTTCTTACTAACAACAACCAGAGTCATTGCATGTGTTATCTCTTCAGAGACCACAGATGGATCCACCAGTGTCATTGTATGTGTGTTCTTTTTATTAACAACAACTGGAGTCATTGCATGTGTGTTCTCTTCAGAGACCACACATGGATCCACCAGTGTCATTGCATGTGTGTTCTTTTTACTAACAACAACCAGAGTCATTGCATGTGTGTTCTTTTCACATACCACATATGGATCCACCAGTGTCATTGCATGTGTGTTCTTTTTACTAACAACAACTGGAGTCATTGCATGTGTGTTCTTTTCACGTACCACATATGGATCCACCAGTGTCATTGCATGTGTGTTCTTTTCACAATCCACCTATGGATCCACTAGTGTCATTGCATGTGTGTTCTTTTTACTAACAACAAGTGGAGTCATTTCATGACTGTTCTTTTCACATACCACATATGGATCCACCAGTGTCATTGCATGTGTGTTCTTTTTACTAACAACAACCAGAATCATTGAAATGTGTGTTCTTTTCACATACCACATATGGATCCACCAGTGTCATTGAAATGTGTGTTCTTTTCACAATCCACCTATGGACCCACCAGTGTAATTGCATGTGTGCTCTTTTTTACTAACAACAACCAGAGTCATTGCATGTGTGTTCTCTTCAGAGACCACACATGGATCCACCAGTGTCATTGCATGTGTGTTCTTTTTACTAACAACAACCGAGTCATTGCATGTGTTCTCTCTTAAGAGACCACACATGGATCCACCAGTGTCATTGTATGTGTGTTCTTTTTATTAACAACAACTGGAGTCATTGCATGTGTGTTCTCTTCAAAGACCACACATGGATCCACCAGTGTCATTGCATGTGAGTTCTTTTTACTGACAACAACTAGAGTCATTGCATGTGTGTTCTTTTCACATACCACATATGGATCCACCAGTGTCATTGCATGTGTGTTCTTTTTACTAACAACAACTGGAGTCATTGCATGTGTGTTCTTTTCACATACCACATATGGATCCACCACTATCATTGCATGTGTGCTCTTTTCACAAACAACCTATGGACCCACCAGTGTCATTGCATGTGTGTTCTTTTTACTAACAACAACCAGAGTCATTGAAATGTTTGTTCTTTTCAGATACCACATATAGATCCGCCAGTGTCATTGCATGTGTGTTCTTTTCACAATCCACCTATGGATCCACTAGTGTCATTGCATGTGTTTTCTTCTTACTAACAACAACTAGAGGCATTGCATGTGTTTTCTTTTCACAATCCACCTATGGATCCACCAGTGTCATTGCATGTGTGTTCTTTTTACTAACAACAAGTAGAGTCATTGAAATGTGTGTTCTTTTCACATACCACATATGGATCCAGAAGTGTGATTGCATGTGTGTTCTTTTCACAATCCACCTGTGGATCCACTAGTGTCATTGCATGTGTGTTCTTTTTACTAACAACAACTAGAGTCATTGCATGTGTGTTCTTTTCACATACCACATATGGATCCACCAGTGTCATTTCATGTGTTCTCTTTTCACAATCCACCTATGGATCCACCAGTATCATTGCATGTGTGTTCTTTTTACTAACAACAACTGGAGTCATTTCATGACTATTCTTTTCACATACCACATATGGATCCACTAGTGTCACTGAAATGTGTGTTCTCTTCAGAGACCACACATGGATCCACCAGTGTCATTGCATGTGTGTTCTTTTTACTATCAATAATCAGAGTCATTGAAATGTGTGTTCTTTTCACATACCACATATGGATCCACCAGTGTCATTGAAATGTGTATTCTTTTCACAATCCACCTATGGATCCACCAGTGTCATTGCATGTGTGCTCTTTTTACTAACAACAACCAGAGTCATTGCATGTGTGTTCTCTTTAGAGACCACACATGGATCCACCAGTGTCATTGCATGTGTGATCTTTTTACTAATACCAACAAGAGTCATTGAAATGTGTGTTCTCTTCAGAGACCACACATGGATCAACCAGTGTCATTGTATGTGTGTTATTTTTACTAACAACAACCAGACTCATTGCATGTGTTATCTCTTCAGAGACCACACATGGATCCACTAGTGTCATGGTATGTCTATTAACAACAACTGGAGTCATTGCATGTGTGTTCTCAGAGACCACACATGGATCCACCAGTACTATTGCATGTGTGTTCCTTTTACTAACAACAACCAGAGTCATTGCATGTGTGTTCTTTTCACATACCACATATGGATCCACCAGTGTCATTGCATGTGTGTTCTTTTCACAATCCACCTATGGAACCACCAGTGTCATTGCATGTGTGTTCTTTTTACTAACAACAACTGGAGTCATTGCATCTGTGTTCTTTTCACATACCTCATATGGATCCACCGGTGTCATTGGATGTGTTCTCTTTACACAATCCATCTATGGATCCACCAGTGTCATTGAATGTGTGTTCTTTTTACTAACAACAACCAAAGTCATTCAAATGTGTGTTCTTTTCACATACCACATATGACTACACCAGTGTCATTGCATGTGTGTTCTTTTCACAATCCACCTATGGATCCACCAGTGTCATTGGATGTGTGTTCTTTTTACTAACAACAACCAGAGTCATTGCATGTGTGTTCTTTTCACATACCACATATGGATCCAGAAGTGTCATTGCATGTGTTCTCTTTTCACAATCCACCTATGGATCCACCAGTGTCATTGCATGTGTGTTATTTTTACTAACAACAACCAGACTCATTGAAATGTGTGTTCTTTTCACATACCACATATGGATCCACCAGTGTCATTGAAATGTGTGTTCTTTTCACAATCCACCTATTGATCCACCAGTGTCATTGCATGTGTGTTCTTTTTACTAACAATAACCAGATCATTGCATGTGTGTTCTCTTCAGGGACCACACATGGATCCACTAGTGTCATTGCATGTATGTTCTTTTTACTAATAACAACCAGAGTCATTGAAATGTGTGTTCTCTTGAGAGACCACACATGGATCCACCAGTGTCCTTGCATGTGTGTTCTTTTTACTAACAACAACCAGAGTCATTGCATGTGTGTTCTCTTCAGAGACCACACATGGATCCACCAGTGTCATTTCATGTTTTTTCTTTTTATTAACAACAACTGGAGTCATTGCATGTGTGTTCTCTTCAGAGACCACACATGGATCCACCAGTGTCATTGCATGTGTGTTGTTTTTACTAACAACAACTGGAGTCATTCCATGTGTGTTCTTTTCACATACCACATATGGATCCACCAGTTTCATTGCATGTGTGCTCTTTTCACAATCCACCTATGGATCCACTAGTGTCATTGCATGTGTGTTCTTTTTACTAACAACAACCAGAGTCATTGAAATGTGTGTTGTTTTCACATACCACATATGGATCCACCAGTGTTATTGCATGTGTGTTCTTTTCACAATCCACTTATGGATCCACCAGTGTCATTGCATGTGTGTTCTTTTTACTAACAACAACTGGAGGCATTGCATGTGTATTATTTTCACATACCACATATGGATCCACCAGTGTCATTGCATGTGTGCTCTTTTCACAATCCACCTATGGATCCACCAGTGTCATTGCATGTGTGTAGTTTTTTACTAACAACAACCATAGTAATTGAAATGTGTGTTCTTTTCACATACCACATATGAATCCTCCAGTGTCATTGAAATGTGTGTTCTCTTCAGAGATCACACATGGATCCACCAGTGTCATTGCGTGTGTTTTCTTTTTACTAACAACAACCAGAGTCATTGAAATGTGTGTTCTTTTCAGAGACCACACATGGATCCACCAGTGTCATTGCTTGTGTGTTATTTTTACTAACAACAAGTAGTGTCATTGCATGTGTGCTATTTTCATAATCCACCTATGGATCCACCAGTGTCATTGCATGTGTCTTCTTTTCACCTACCACATATGGATCCACCAGTGTCATTGCATGTGTGTTCTTTTCATAATCCACCTATGGATCCACCAGTGTCATTGCACGTGTGTTCTTTTTACTAACAGCAACTCGAGTCATTGCATGTGTGTTCTTTTCATATACCACATATGGATCCACCAGTGTCATTGCATGTGTTCTCTTTTCACAATCCACCTATGGATCCACCAGTGTCATTGCATGTGTGTTCTTTTTACTAACAACAACCAGAGTCATTGAAATGTGTGTTCTTTTTACATACCACATATGACTTGTAGCATCCCATCTGTCTAACATCTGTAATGCTACATGGTCTAATAATAATATGCTACATTCCTACATATAATTGTTGCATCATAATTATATCATGCTCATGTCATCATGCCACATTGCATTTGAGCATCATATAAAACCCTTTTCATTTGGTTCTTATCTCATATGCACTACTAATTGTATTTGCCTCTTGATATATTGTATTTGGTTCTTGATAAATGTTGGATGCCCAGGTTGAGTTGGGGGGCATATCTTTTATTAACTCCACCACCTTTCTTGTCACCACCCCATCATTCCACCATCCAACTATATGTGAGCCTTGCAAATTATTGGTTTTACCTCTAGCTCATGTGGGATGGGATGGATCCACTTCTACTTCCACATGCTCCCATTTAGGCATCATGTTGTTTTCACAATATTGATATGGGGAGAGCCACATGGCCACTTTTGCATGCTATGTGAGTAGTTTTCCTTGTGTAGCTTCCATATGGTGTGTTTTGGAATATTTGATCATGTATGAATATAATTATGGCTATATACTTGTCTAGTGGAACACACACACTAGCAATTCCATTATATTCATTCATGCTTATTTCTTCCACTCTTGGACATATGGGTTTAATCCAAGACATGTGTTAATTCCTTGTGCATGTATCTTATGTGTGGGTACCATTATTTCATGTCACATGGAATATAAACCCCACATCCCCATCCAACTCTAGTTCTTATATTTGTTGTTTTTATTTAACCTCTCCAAACCTTTTTCTTGGGCTTTATTCAAATCTGAGTGCATGTGACTAAGTGGGGTCATTTGAGCTTGTATTTGTTTTCACAAATATAGTGTGGCCTAGCTAAGGATCATGCATGAGCCATGCAAACAACCTCTCACCTTCCCTTTTATCTTTTGGAGTTCTTGCTTGAAGTTTTGCATGGGTTTGAATTCAAACAACCTTGTCCAAAACCCTAACCCATCTCTCCCTCATCTCTATCTATCTAATCCCACAACCCTTGTGCTTTTCCTCTTCTTGCAATTTTGAGGATGGCAACTTGAGGCTTGCATGTATGTCCATATTGCATGGCACATGCAATGTTAACACCCCTACCTCTTTTCTCTCTCTTTTAACCTCCTCCACCGAGCCCCCTCTCTTGATGTTTTGATTGAAACCAAACCATCTCACCTCCTACACCCACCGAACCCCTTCTTTCTCTTGTTGGCTAGAACCAGACCAAGCCACCACCCCGGTCCCCTTTTATCTATGTTGTTGACCCAGCCTGGACACGCCATCAGCTCAACGCGCCAAACCCCCTTGCTCTTCTCCCTCTAGCGCACGTGATCGCCAGCCCCACCCCCACGCCGCGCCGTGCTCGATCTCCCTTCTCTCTGCATAAAGCATAGCAGAGGCAGCTGCCAGCCTCACCCTCCTCAACTACCCCCTCCACCATCTGGATCGACATCTCTCCTGCCATCCCTCATCCATCTCCCCCTCCCTAGGTTCTGCCTCCCCAAGACACACGGACCTCGCAGCCGTTGTCCGCTTCCACCGGAGCTGCAACCTGAGAAGGAGTAGGTCGCAGCGCTGGCGACACGTTGTAGCACCAGGAGCGTACCAGGGCCTCGCCATCTTCCTCCCGCCGTTGCCGCGCACACAGGCACGCACCCGACGCTCGCCATCGCCGGCTCCTTCCTTCGTCGCCGTTGCCACCACCTCGCCCCTCCCCTCGCCTTGGTGAGCCTCTGCTCGCCCAGCTTCCTCTTTCCCTAGCCCACCTCCTCTCCCTAGCTCCTCCCCGTTCCCCTTGTTTCCTCTCGCCTATCGCTCGCCGCGCGCACGTCGCTCTCGCACACCGCGGACAGCAGCAGAAGCAGCAAGCATCTCGCGGGGCCTCTGAACTTCATCGATTTTCGGTGAATCCGCTCCGCCTCCGATGTAATCCCCAACTTTGCAACGACTCCTGGTAGATCCAGCAACCCGTAGGTCCAAATCTTGCTTGAAACGATGATCTACGGCAGTGGGAATCGTCTGGAGAAGATCCGGATAGTTTCTGCGTCAGTCCGACTCTACCTCCTACCTCTCTGTTCCTCAGCGTGAACAAAAGATGAATCCCTTGATCTCCTCTACACTTTTGCTCTTTGCGGTATCGCCAAATTCGCTTTCGATCGATTGCAATCCTCTCGCCAAGATCGCTCCAGCTAGCTCGTGTTAGTGGATCAAGTTGTAGTTCGTAGGTCTTTTTGCACAAACCCCCCCGGCAGTTTCTGTCCATCACGGACAGGTCCCTCGCGCCCCAGCCTCGCCCACGTGTCACACGCCCGCGGGCCGCGCGCGCGTGTGGCCCCGCATCCGGCCGAGCCCGTCTGTCACTGGCTGCGGGTAAGGTCTCCATGGGTGAGAAAAGTTGCCCCTTGTTTTCTTTTGCCAGCACAGCGTCTCTCAGCATCTCGGTCCCACCCGTAAGCGTCTGTGGCTAGCTTCTTCCGAGTAGAAAAAGTCTGTGTTCCTTTTTCGGTTTAATAAAAATATTTTCAGAATTTGTTTAAATGATTTTAAATCCGGAAATTAATAACTTTTAATTGGTAATTCCAAATAATACAAATAATATATGTTTTTGAATCAAAAAAATGTGAGGAATTCAAATATGCCATCCAAAATAATGTTTGACTAATTTAAATTTTCGAGATGATTAACTTGCAATAAAAATGCCTTTTCTCAATTAATTAATAACTTTAATTCTATAACACTAAATTTGACAAATGATATGTCTAAATCGATCAGCGTGACGAGCCCGTGCTGATTATACATCCCACGATATGAATTGCAGCATGCATCATATAAATATTAAATAATCAGAACTGTTTATGGTAATAAAACTTGACCAAATAATTAATAAAATGATTTATTCTTGTCCCCACACCTCACCCTTGCCATGCTACATTATTGCCATGTAAATTGTGCATCATTCATCATGGCATGCTTGGTTGCTTGTCGCATTTTATTTATATGCTTGTGCACTTTATTTATGTTGGCCCTTGTTTGTTTGGTTCTTCTTTCGAATAAACGTTGAGCAGGGGAATTATCAGGAATCCTAGGAGTACTACCCAGATCCATCTCTCGCTTCAACTGAGCTGCCAGGCAAGCACTACCATATGCTTGCATACATATAGTACCTATTGCTTCTATCTTATTCTTGCATCATGGAGTCGCGATTGCATTAAACTGAATCCCAAGTATTGCATGGCCCACTGAAGCTTGTTCCTCCATCCTATGAACCATTACTACTGGAGTTGCTTGAGCCTTGCGAGTAGTAGAATTTCATGTGTAGGGTTTGTGAGTGTCTGATGGATAACGAGGTACCTAAACAACTTAACCTGAGTAGTAATGGGATAACTAATGAAAGAGGCACCAGTGGGCAATATCTGTTATTTGGTTTTTCATGCTCACTTGTGTCCCGTAGGACCCTGAGTACTTGATACCTGTTCCTTGACTATTCGCACTATCCACATACGGGAGACTATATGAATCCCCCTTTGCATGAGCTTGATTTGCACTTTATTTCTTGGGGCCACAAAGTAGTTTGGGGCCTTATTACTATCCTGTACTTATGCCATGCTTTACCGCTTTATTTACGATTGTGCGTGGAGGACCTGTACTGTTTAGGATCGCGGAACGATTTCACGGTATCGACAAGCCCAGTCACACTTTCGGGTTTCCGGTCGTTTAAAGCCGTTCTCGCGAACCCTGGGTCCGTCTCGGAGCCGGCCAACTTCGTTGCGGGTAGCTTATTGGGGTGGCCCCCTGAAATGATTTATGAATCCTGTGATTGCTTTGTCGTGAAAGCCTCGTTGGGTTTTGATTTGGTTTTTCCAAGGTTGATAATGTGTGTGTTGCTATTTGTGCACCCCTGCAGGGTAAATCTTTCTGAAAGCCGTGTCCGCGGTTATGGACGACTTGGAGCAGAGTTTCTCGATCATAGACAAGTATAACTAAAGTACCGTCTTTAATTTGACTAAATATCTGACTGGTAATTAGTGCAATATTCATGGAATGATTAATAAAACTGCCAACGGATGGGTTGTTCGTCCGCTTTCTCGTTGGTAAGCGAGAAGGAGGATGGATCTGTTACTTTATACTGTTGTTTCTAATTAACAGACATCCACCTATCTTTGGTTAGGCGGATGGTTAGGGAGTATCTATAGACTTGTTAGTTATTATCTTTTGCTGCAATTGCGTCACCCCAGGTATATGTCCCCTTTAGAGGCATAAAGACTTGCTGAGTACCCCTAGGGTCTCACACGATAAATTGTTTCATTCAGATGAACAGGTGTATTCGCAAGATGGATACTGGGTGGAGGAGACAGATGATGTTGGCAACGATCACTCGGTGTAGAGATTCTGGGGATGCGGATCCGTGAGATCTGTGGGTGGGATGTGCTTATTTATGTGGCATCTTATGCCGATTTGCTTCTTATCCGTACTCAGATCTTGTTTCCCGCTTCCGCTTGTTACTCTGTTGATTGATGTATGAGGAGCTATCCTACACTATTATCTCTATCTAGGATATTTGGATCTTGCCGTATGGTGTTGCAATATTTCTATTTCTTTTAGATGGTATGGCTCTGAGAACTGTTGTCAGGTAGCTTCCATACATACTCACTTATGTATGTATTTGATCTCTTCGCCTGTTGCCTACGCCGCTCGCTCTTGTCCCGATGTTCTTGGAAGTAGTTAGGGCGGTCGACGGGCCTACACGTGGGTGGCCCTGGGCCCCTGCTGTAAAATCCCTTAACCACTTTTCGTTCATCCAGGCTTGAACTTAGAGCGTAGGGTCCGAGGTTGTTACAATTGGTATCAGAGCCATTCCGCCCTTCATGGTCTCAGCCAAAATGGTCGTTGTCAGTCTAGCAAATATTTTGGTAGTTATGTATACTAAGGAAAAACAAAAACGTGAGAGTAGGACTGCTTCCACTTTTCTTCTTACCCACCCACCCACCATTTTCTGGTAAGGAAGTGTAACGTTTTCAATCCTCTTCTAAAAATTCAAACTAGGATTCACGTGTTCTGGGTTCCGTAGTACAATAGGTGTGAGTGTGTGTGTGTGTGTAATTCTTTGTCTATCTGTTGCATCCAACTTGTTGTCACTATCTACCTTTTGGTTATCAACTGTTGGTACATTCCATACCGACAGGCTTTTCTAAAAAGACGCGGTCTGTCTTACTCTTTGTTATCCGACGCTATCTTGTTAGGGGTGTTTGTTTCCATAGTTGCTAATCTTTCGGTTCATCTTAAGAAGGAAGAGAGTCGGGATATGTGTTTTAATTATTCATGTGTGGAGTAATGTTTTGAGTGCGGGATGGAGTCGCGACCATACCACTACTTTTATCATTCGCTCTTGTATATTGAATTGGTAGAGTGCTAATCTTGATTTCGTTAAGTGGTTTTGCGCATATAGTGGTATTTTAATGCCGAAATTTTGCGGAATTTTTTTCTTTGATAGCTTTGTGTACCACACTCCTTGTTCAGTCGTGTGCGATATGCTTACTATCTTCTAGGTGCTTTGAACTTTGTTGATATTTTAATATCACCTCAGCAAATTGTATCCTTTAATCTTGGTTAATTCCATTTTGGTACTATTTTGGATTATTATTATTTCCATTATGGTACTGACTTGAGTTTTATATCAATCACAGGATGGCACCACCACGCCACACTGAGGATGACATACCACCTGAACTGGGGGCGGCGTTGGCAAGTATTGCTAATGCGTTGGGAAGAATGCAACAGAACCATCAACGCTTTGAAGAAAGTGTCAGGAGGAATGAGTTTGCCCCACTACCTCCACCACCCAAGCGAGGAGACATCAAGGGTTTTCTGAAGTTTAACCCGCGCCACTTTGAGGTGTCTGATCAGCCACTGGATGCTGATGATTGGCTTCGTGAGATGTCAAGGTTGCTGATGACTGCTGATGTTCCTGAACAAGAATGGGTAAAATGCGCCACTCACCTTCTGAAAGGAGACGCAGCTCTATGGTGGGAGAATTACTTGAAGGCAAACCACTCTGGTTTTCAGCCTACTTGGGAGTAGTTCGCTAGGGCTTTCAAAGAGCAATACCTGTCAGAAATTGTCATGGAGAGAATGAAGGAGGTATTTCTCAACCTCAAGCAGGGCAATGACAATGTCAACACCTATATCAGAAACTTCATGAATCTTTCTCGGTATGGTGGCGATGAGATCTTTGATGACAAGAAGAAACAAAAGAGGTTCAGGCAAGGGCTCAATGCATCTATCAAATATGCAATCACTCATGCAAGGCCGGGGTCCTTTCTAGAACTCCAACATACAGCTCTACAGGAAGAAGCCAGTAGGCAAGTGTTCGAGGAGTCCAAGAAACACAGTCGTGACGCAGCAAGCTCTTCAGCTATGACAGCTCCTTCTAAGCGCCGCGTGTGGGTTCCTAATACCGCACCACTGCTCTCGGCTCCACCAAGACCTTCAAGCTACGCGGCAAGGCCACCAAACTCCTTCAACGCTACTCCTAGGGGCTACAACCACAACTACCCTGGAGCGCCTGGTGGAGTCCCTGGCTACGCTGCTCCACGTCCACCCGGTGCTTGTTACACTTGTGGGAACACTGGGCATCAACACTAGAGTTGTCCCATGAACAACAAAGCTCTTCCTCCTCCACCTCCAAGACCTGCAGCAAGTCCTTCTATGGTTCGTGCACCTCCACCTCGGGCTCTCAACATCAACACCAAGCCCGGGTCCACTGTTGCTCGTGCCAACTGTGTCAACGTCGCTCAAGCCGAGCATGCACCTGGAGTTGTGCTGGGTACGCTTTCTGTTAACTCAGTTTCTGCATGAGTGTTATTCGATACTGGTGCATCGCATTCTTTTGTGACTCAGAGGTTCTCTCAGCAACAAGGTCTTCCGATTCAATCCTTGTCCAAGATTCTTAGGGTGCAATCATCGGGGACAACTATGAAGGCTTCTCAAATAAGCCATGGGAACCAAATTGAAATTGGCAACCAAATTTTTCTTGCATCCCTCATTGAATTGGGCAATTCGGATATTGATGTCATATTGGGCATGGATTGGTTGAAAGCCAATGAAGCTGTGATTGATTGTGCTGAACACTCGGTTTCTTTGAAAATTCCTGAAGGCCACATAGTCTATTCTCCAAAGCAAACTCCTTCTATTCAGCTCTACTCTTTGGGTGTCCGAGACATTGATGCTATGGAAGCTTTGCAAAATGTTCCGATAGTCCGTGAGTTCCCAGATGTTTTTCCTGAAGAGTTACCAGGTATGCCTCCTGACCGAGAGGTCAAGTTTGTGATTGAGCTTGAACCTGGTACCGCTCCTATCTCCAAGCGGGCTTATAAAATGGGTCCTACTGAGTTGGCTGAACTCAAACGTCAGCTTGATGAACAAGAGAAGTTGGGTTTCATTAAGCACAACACTTCTTCTTGGGGTAGCCCAACCATCTTTGTGAAGAAGCGAGACCGCACTGATCGAATTTGTGTTGATTACCGAGCTCTCAATACAAAAACCATCAAGAATAAATATCCCCTTCCGCGGATTAATGATCTCTTCGATCAGCTAGCTTGAGCTGTGGTATTCTCTAAGCTTGACTTGAGAAGTGGATATCATCAAATCAAGATTCGCAAGGAAGATGTTCCCAAACCAGCTTTCACCACCTGCTATGGCCTGTATGAGTACACGGTCATGTCCTTCGGTCTCACCAACGCACCTGCCACCTTCTCGAGGCTTATGAACTCAGTTTTCATGGAGTATATTGATAAGTTCGTCGTGGTCTATTTGGATGACATTCTAGTCTATTCTAAGTCAAAGTAAGAACATGAAGAACACCTTCGGTGTGTCCTAAACAAGCTTCGTGAGAACCGCCTGTATGCAAAGTTCTCCAAGTGTGAATTTTGGCTTCCCGAAGTCACCTATCTTGGTCACGTCATCTCTGCTAAGTGCATTGCCGTCAACCCAGAAACTGTTCGGACAATTATTGAGTGGCTTCCACCCAAAAATGTCAAAGAAGTCCGGAGTTTCCTTGGTTTTGCTAGTTATTGCCGTTGCTTCATTCAGAACTTCTCGAAGATTGCGAAGCCTCTTACCGATCTCCTCAAGAAAGGCAAGAAATACCTTTGGTCTCCCGCATGTCAAGCTATCTTTGAAACACTCAAAGAGAAGCTCACTTCCACACCAGTCTTGATTCCTCCAGATACATCAAAGCCTTTCCAGATATTCTGTGACGCCTCCTTGCAAGGATTGGGTGCGGTCCTCATGCAGGAAAAGAAAGTCGTTGCTTATGCTTCCCGTCAGTTGAAAACTCATGAGCTGAACTATCCAACACATGATCTTGAACTTGCAGCGGTTGTCTTCGCTCTAAAAGTATGGAGGCACTACTTGCTTGGAAACCGTTGTGAGATCTTTTCTGACCACAAAAGCCTGAAGTATATCTTCACTCAGCCGGACCTCAACCTTCGCCAAAGGAGATGGATTGAAACCATCAACGACTTTGATCTTTCGATCAGCGACACTCCGGGCAAAGCAAATGTGATGGCCGATGCCCTCAGTCGTAAGGCAAATGTGAACAACCTCATCGTGGAAGAACAACCTCTCTTGTGCGAGGAATTCCGTCGACTCAACCTCGATCTTGTACCTCAGGGCTATCTTCATAACTTGATAGCTACCCCTCTCTTGGAAGAAAAAGTTCGCTCCATTCAACTTGGTGATCCTTACACTAAAAACATCATCTCCAAGATTCAGCTTCCGAAGTATGAACCTTTCCACCTTGACGACCAAGGCACTCTATTCTTTAAGCACCGGATGTTCGTTCCGAAGTATTCGGGTTTGAGAGAGCAAGTTCTTAAAGAAGCTCATGATTCTGTTCTTTCTATCCACCCTGGCACCACTAAGATGTACATGGACCTAAAAACACAATATTGGTGGCCTGGATTGAAACGATATTGTGCCAAGTATGTTTCCGAGTGTGATGTCTGCCACAGAGTTAAAGCTGTCCATCAAAAACCTTCTGGTCTTCTTCAACCATTGAAGCCTCTGGAATGGAAATGGGAGAAAGTAGAGATGGACTTCATAACTGGTTTTCCAAGGTCGCAGAAGGGAAACAACGCAATCTTTGTTGTCCTCGATAGGCTTTCTAAAGTGGCTCACTTCTTTCCCGTCAAGGAAACAATTTCTGCAATTCAGTTGGCTGATCTCTATATCAACAGAATTGTCTCGCTGTATGGGGTTCCTCTTGAGATCATCTCAGACCATGGAAGCATCTTCACTTCCAAGTTCTAGGGAAGTTTCCAAAATGCTTTGGGAACAAAGTTGAACTTCAGCACAGCTTACCACCCTCAGTCACAAGGGCAAGTTGAAAGAATCAATCAGATTCTGGAAGATATGCTCCATGCATGCGTCATCTCTTTCGGCATGAAGTGGGAAGAATGCCTTCCTTATGCTGAGTTCTCTTACAACAACAACTATCAGAAGAGTCTCCAGATGGCACCCTTTGAGGTCCTCTATGGTCGCAAATGCCGAACTCCGATTGGTTGGTTAGGGGCAGGTGAAAGAACATTGTTTGGCCCCGACATTGTAACTCAAGCAGAGGAGAAGGTTCACATCATTCTCGAAAACCTAAAGGTTGCTCAAAGTTGCTAGAAGAGCAACTACGATAGAAAGCACACTGACATGGAGTATGTCCCTGGTGATCTCGTTTACCTTCGTCTCACTCCCATGAGAGGCACGCACCGGTTTGGTATCAAAGGGAAGCTGGCTCCTAGATACATCGGCCCTTTCAAAATTCGTTGTAGAAGAGGAGAAGTTGCTTATGCTGTTGAGCTCCCTGAAAAACTCAAGGTCCATGATGTTTTCCATATCTCTCAACTCAAGAAGTGCTTTAAGGATCCCGGCTTGACTGTGGACCATGAGCTCATCGATCTCCAAGAAGATCTGTCTTATCAAGAACACCCCACAAAAATCCTAGAAGTCGCAGAAAGAAAGACTCGCAGCAAGTCTATCAAGTTCTGCAAGGTGCAGTGGTCGCACCATTCCGTTGACGAAGCCACTTGGGAACGCGAGGATGAGCTCCGTGCCAAGTATCCTACCCTCTTCGTCTCTTCTTCTTCTTCCTAGAATCTCGGGGCGAGATTCCTGTTTAGTGGGGGAGAGTTGTAGCATCCCATCTGTCTAACATCTGTAATGCTACATGGTCTAATAATAATATGCTACATTCCTACATATAATTGTTGCATCATAATTATATCATGCTCATGTCATCATGCCACATTGCATTTGAGCATCATATAAAACCCTTTTCATTTGGTTCTTATCTCATATGCACTATTAATTGTATTTGCCTCTTGATATATTGTATTTGGTTCTTGATAAATGCTTGATGCCCAAGTTGAGTTGGGGGCATATCTTTTATTAACTCCACCACCTTTCTTGTCACCACCCCATCATGCCACCATCCAACTATATGTGAGCCTTGCAAATTATTGGTTTTACCTCTAGCTCATGTGGGATGGGATGGATCCACTTCTACTTCCACATGCTCTCATTTATGCATCATGTTGTTTTCACAATATTGATATGGGGAGAGCCACATGGGCACTTTTGCATGCTATGTGAGTAGTTTTCCTTGTCTAGCTTCCATATGGTGTATAATTATGGCTATATACTTGTCTAGTGGAACACACACACTAGCAATTCCATTATATTCATTCATGCTTATTTCTTCCACTCTTGGACATATGGGTTTAATCCAAGCCATGTGTTAATTCCTTGTGCATGTATCTTATGTGTGGGTACCATTATTTCATGTCACATGGAATATAAACCCCACATCCCCATCCAACTCTAGTTCTTCTATTTGTTGTTTTTATTTAACCTCTCCAAACCTTTTTCTTGGGCTTTATTCAAATCTGAGTGCATGTGACTAAGTGGGGTCATTTGAGCTTGTATTTGTTTTCACAAATATAGTGTGGCCTAGCTAAGGATCATGCATGAGCCATGCAAACAACCTCTCACCTTCCCTTTTATCTTTTGGAGTTCTTGCTTGAAGTTTTGCATGGGTTTGAATTCAACCTTGTCCAAAACCCTAACCCATCTCTCCCTCATCTCTATCTATCTAATCCCACAACCCTTGTGATTTTCCTCTTCTTGCAATTTTGAGGATGGCAACTTGAGGCTTGCATGTATGTCCATATTGCATGGCACATGCAATGTTAACACCCCTACCTCTTTTCTCTCTCTTTTAACCTCCTCCACCGAGCCCCCTCTCTTGATGTTTTGATTGAAACCAAACCATCTCACCTCCTACACCCACCGAACCCCTTCTTTCTCTTGTTGGCTAGAACCAGACCAAGCCACCACCCCGGTCCCCTTTTATCTATGTTGTTGACCCAGCCTGGACACGCCATCAGCTCAATGCGCCAAACCCCCTTGCTCTTCTCCCTCTAGCGCACGTGATCGCCAGCCCCACCCCCACGCCGCGCCGTGCTCGATCTCCCTTCTCTCTGCATAAAGCATAGCAGAGGCAGCTGCCAGCCTCACCCTCCTCAACTACCCCCTCCACCATCTGGATCGACATCTCTCCTGCCATCCCTCATCCATCTCCCCCTCCCCAGGTTCTGCCTCCCCAAGACACACGGACCTCGCAGCCGTTGTCCGCTTCCACCGGAGCAGCAACCTGAGAAGGAGTAGGTCGCAGCGCTGGCGACACGTTGTAGCACCAGGAGCGTACCAGGGCCTCGCCATCTTCCTCCCGCCGTTGCCGCGCACACAGGCACGCACCCGACGCTCGCCATCGCCGGCTCCTTCCTTCGTCACCGTTGCCACCACCTCGCCCCCTCCCCTCGCCTTGGTGAGCCTCTGCTCGCCCAGCTTCCTCTTTCCCTAGCCCACCTCCTCTCCCTAGCTCGTCCCCGTTCCCCTTGTTTCCTCTCGCCTGTCGCTCGCCGCGCGCACGTTGCTCTCGCACACCGCGGACAGCAGCAGCAGCAGCAAGCATCTCGCGGGCCTCTGAACTTCATCGATTTTCGGTGAATCCGCTCCGCCTCCGATGTAATCCCCAACTTTGCGACGACTCCTGGTAGATCCAGCAACCCGTAGGTCCAAACCTCGCTTGAAACGATGATCTACGGCAGTGGGAATCGTCTGGAGAAGATCCGGATAGTTTCTACGTTTTCTGGGCGTTTTCGGCCAGTCCGACTCTACCTCCTGCCTCTCTGTTCGTCAGTGTTTATCCGGAGATACATATGTTTTCCAGCGACGATTCGTGAACAAAAGATGAAGACCTTGATCTCGTCTACACTTTTTCCCTTTGCGGTATCGCCAAATTCGCTTTGGATCGATCGCAATCCTCTCGCCAAGATCGCTCCAGCTAGCTCGTGTTAGTGGATCAAGTTGCAGTTCATAGGTCTTTTTCCACAAACCCCCCCAGCAATTTCTATCCGTCACGGACAGGTCCCTCGCGCCCCAGCCTCGCCCACATGTCACATGCCCACGGGCCCCGCGCGCGTGTGGCCCCACATCCGGCCGGGCCCTTCTGTCACTGGCTACGGGTAAGGTCTCCGTGGGTGAGAAAAGTTGCCCGCTGTTTTCTTTTGCCAGCACAGTATCTCTCAGCATCTCGGGCCCACCCGTAAGCGTCTGTGGCTAGCTTCTTCCGAGTATAAAAAGTATTTGTTCCTTTTTCGGTTTAATAAAAATATTTTCAGAATTTGTTTAAATGATTTTAAATCCAGAAATTAATAAATTTTAATTGGTAATTCCAAATAATACAAATAATATATGATTTTGAATCAGAAAAAATGTAAGGAATTCAAATATGCCATCCAAAATAATGTTTGACTAATTTAAATTTTCGAGATGATTAAATTGCAATAAAAATGCCTTTTCTCAATTAATTAATAACTTGAATTCTATAACTCCAAATTTGACAAATAATATGTCTAAATCGATCAGCGCGACGAGCTCATCCTGATTATGCATCCCACGATATCAATTGCAGCATGCATCATATAAATATTAAATAATCAGAACTGTTTATGGTAATAAAACTTGACCAAATAATTAATAAAATGATTTATTCTTGTCCCCACACCTCACCCTTGCCATGCTACATTATTGCCATGTAAATTGTGCATCATTCATCATGGAATGCTTGGTTTCTTGTCGCATTTTATTTATATGCTTGTGCACTTTATTTATGTTGGCCCTTGTTTGTTTGGTTCTTCTTTCGAATAGACGCTGAGCAGGGGAATTATCAGGAATCCCAGGAGTACTACCCAGATCCATCTCTCGCTTCAACTGAGCTGCCAGGCAAGCGCTACCACAAGCTTGCATACATATAGTACCTATTGCTTGTATCTTATTCTTGCATCAAGGAGTCGCGATTGCATTAAACTGAATCCCAAGTATTGCATGGCCTTTACTTTTAAAGCCCACCGAAGCTTGTTCCTCCATCCTATGAACCATTACTACTGGAGTTGCTTGAGCCTTGCGAGTCGTAGAATTTCATGTGTAGGGTTTGTGAGTGTCTGATGGATAACGAGGTACCTAAACAACTTAACCTGAGTAGTAATGGGATAACTAATGAAAGAGGCACCGGTGGGCAATATCTGTTATTTGGTTTTTCATGCTCACTTGTGTCCCGTAGGACCCCGAGTACTTGATACCTGTTCCTTGACTATTCGCACTATCCACATACGGGAGACTCTATGAATCCCCCTTTGCATGAGCTTGATTTGCACTTTATTTCTTGGGGCCACAAAGTAGTTTGGGGCTTTATTACTATCCTGTACTTATGACATGCTTTACCGCTTTATTTACGATTGTGCGTGGAGGACCTGTACTATTTAGGATCGCGGAACGATTTCGGTATCGACAAGCCTAGTTACACTTTCGGGTTTCCGGTCGTTTACATCTGTTCTCGCAAACCCTGGGTCCGTCTCGGAGCCGGCCAACTTCGTTGCGGGTAGCTTATTGGGGTGGCCCCCTGAAATGATTTATGAATCCTGTGATTGCTTTGTCGTGAAAGCCTCGTTGGGTTTTGATTTGGTTTTTCCAAGGTTGATAATGTGTGTGTTGCTATTTGTGCACCCCTGCAGGGTAAATCTTTCTGAAAGCCGTGTCCGCGGTTATGGACGACTTGGAGGACAGTTTCTCGATCATAGACAAGTATAACTAAAGTACCGTCTTTAATTTGACTAAATATCTGACTGGTAATTAGTGCAATATTCATGGAATGATTAATAAAACTGCCAACGGATGGGTTGTTCGTCCGCTTTCTCGTTGGTAAGCGAGAAGGAGGATGTATCTGTTACTTTATACTGCCATAACTGTTGTTTCTAATTAACAGACATCTGCCTATCTTTGGTTAGGCGGATGGTTAGCGAGTATCTATAAACTTGTTAGTTATTATCTTTTGCTGCAATTGTGTCACCCCGGGTATATGTCCCCTTTAGAGGCATAAAGACTTGCTGAGTACCCCTAGGGTATCACACGATAAATTGTTTGATTCGGATGAAAAGGTGTATTCATAAGATGTATACTGGGTGGAGGAGACAGATGATGTTGGCAACGATCACTCGGTGTAGAGATTCCGGGGATGGGAATCCGTGAGATCTGTGGGCAGGATGTGCTTATTTATGTGGCATCTTATGCCAATTTGCTTCTTATCCGTACTCAGATCTTGTTTCCCGCTTCCGCTTGTTATTCTGTTGATTGATGTATGAGGAGCTATCCTACACTATTATCTCTATCTAGGATATTTGGATCTTGCCGTATGGTGTTGCAATATTTCTATTTCTTTTAGATGGTATGGCTCTGAGAACTGTTGTCAAGTAGCTTCCATACATACTCACTTATGTATGTATTTGATCTCTTCGCCTGTTGCCTACGCCGCTCGCTCTTGTCCCGATGTTCTTGGAAGTAGTTAGGGCGGTCGACGGGCCTACACGTGGGTGGCCCTGGGCCCCTGCTGTAAAATCCCTTAACCACTTTTCGTTCATCCAGGCTTGAACTTAGAGCGTAGGGTCCGAGGTTGTTACAATTGGTATCAGAGCCATTCCGCCCTTCATGGTCTCAGCCAAAATGGTCGTTGTCAGTCTAGCAAATATTTTGGTAGTTATGTATACTAAGGAAAAACAAAAACGTGAGAGTAGGACTGCTTCCACTTTTCTTCTTACCCACCCACCCACCCTTTTCTGGTAAGGAAGTGTAACGTTTTCAATCCTCTTCTAAAAATTCAAACTAGGATTCACGTGTTCTGGGTTCCGTAGTACCATAGGTGTGAGTGTGTGTGTGTGTAATTCTTTGTCTATCTGTTGCATCCAACTTGTTGTCACTATCTACCTTTTGGTTATCAACTGTTGGTACATTCCATACCGACAGGCTTTTCTAAAAAGACGCGGTCTGTCTTACTCTTTGTTATCCGACGCTATCTTGTTAGGGGTGTTTGTTTTCGTAGTTGCTAATCTTTAGGTTCATCTTAAGAAGGAAGAGAGTCGGGATATGTGTTTTACTTATTCATGTGCGGAGTAATGTTTTGAGTGCGGGATGGAGTCGCGACCATACCACTACTTTTATCATTCGCTCTTATATATTGAATTGGTAGAGTGCTAATCTTGATTTCGTTAAGTGGTTTTGCGCATATAGTGGTATTTTAATGCCGAAATTTTGCGGAGTTTTTTTCTTTGATAGCTTTGTGTACCACACTCCTTGTTCAGTCGTGTGCGATATGCTTACTATCTTCTAGGTGCTTTGAACTTTGTTGATATTTTAATATCACCTCAGCAAATTGTATCCTTTAATCTTGGTTAATTCCATTTTGGTACTATTTTGGATTATTATTATTTCCATTATGGTACTGACTTGAGTTTTATATCAATCACAGGATGACACCACCACGCCACACTGAGGATGACATACCACCTGAACTGGGGGCGGCGTTGGCAAGTATTGCTAATGCGTTGGGAAGAATGCAACAGAACCATCAACACTTTGAAGAAAGTGTCAGGAGGAATGAGTTTGCCCCACTACCTCCACCACCCAAGCGAGGAGACATCAAGGGTTTTCTGAAGTTTAACCCGCGCCACTTTGAGGTGTCTGATCAGCCACTGGATGCTGATGATTGGCTTCGTGAGATGTCAAGGTTGCTGATGACTGCTGATGTTCCTGAACAAGAATGGGTAAAATGCGCCACTCACCTTCTGAAAGGAGACGCAGCTCTATGGTGGGAGAATTACTTGAAGGCAAACCACTCTGGTTTTCAGCCTACTTGGGAGTAGTTCGCTAGGGCTTTCAAAGAGCAATACCTGTCAGAAATTGTCATGGAGAGAATGAAGGAGGTATTTCTCAACCTCAAGCAGGGCAATGACAATGTCAACACCTATATCAGAAACTTCATGAATCTTTCTCGGTATGGTGGCGATGAGATCTTTGATGACAAGAAGAAACAAAAGAGGTTCAGGCAAGGGCTCAATGCATCTATCAAATATGCAATCACTCATGCAAGGCCGGGGTCCTTTCTAGAACTCCAACATACAGCTCTACAGGAAGAAGCCAGTAGGCAAGTGTTCGAGGAGTCCAAGAAACACAGTCATGACGCAGCAAGCTCTTCAGCTATGACAGCTCCTTCTAAGCGCCGCGTGTGGGTTCCTAATACCGCACCACTGCTCTCGGCTCCACCAAGACCTTCAAGCTACGCGGCAAGGCCACCAAACTCCTTCAACGCTACTCCTAGGGGCTACAACCACAACTACCCTGGAGCGCCTGGTGGAGTCCCTGGCTACGCTGCTCCACGTCCACCCGGTGCTTGTTACACTTGTGGGAACACTGGGCATCAACACTAGAGTTGTCCCATGAACAACAAAGCTCTTCCTCCTCCACCTCCAAGACCTGCAGCAAGTCCTTCTATGGTTCGTGCACCTCCACCTCGGGCTCTCAACATCAACACCAAGCCCGGGTCCACTGTTGCTCGTGCCAACTGTGTCAACGTCGCTCAAGCCGAGCATGCACCTGGAGTTGTGCTGGGTACGCTTTCTGTTAACTCAGTTTCTGCATGAGTGTTATTCGATACTGGTGCATCGCATTCTTTTGTGACTCAGAGGTTCTCTCAGCAACAAGGTCTTCCGATTCAATCCTTGTCCAAGATTCTTAGGGTGCAATCATCGGGGACAACTATGAAGGCTTCTCAAATAAGCCATGGGAACCAAATTGAAATTGGCAACCAAACTTTTCCTGCATCCCTCATTGAATTGGGCAATTCGGATATTGATGTCATATTGGGCATGGATTGGTTGAAAGCCAATGAAGCTGTGATTGATTGTGCTGAACACTCGGTTTCTTTGAAAATTCCTGAAGGCCACATAGTCTATTCTCCAAAGCAAACTCCTATTCAGCTCTACTCTTTGGGTGTCCGAGACATTGATGCTATGGAAGCTTTGCAAAATGTTCCGCGTGTGGGTTCCTAATACTGCACCGCCGCTCCCGACTCCACCAAGACCTTCAAGCTACGCGGCAAGGCCACCAATCTCCTTTAACGCTGCTCCTAGGGGCTACAACCACAACTACCCTGGAGCGCCTGGTGGAGTCCCTGGCTACGCTGCTCCACGTCCACCTGGTGCTTGTTACACTTGTGGGAACACTAGGCATCAACACTGGAGTTGTCCCATGAACAACAAAGCTCTTCCTCCTCCACCTCCAAGACCTGAAGCAAGTCCTTCTATGGTTCGTGCACCTCCACCTCGGGCTCTCAACATCAACACCAAGCCCAGGTCCACTATTGCTCGTGCCAACTGTGTCAACGTCGCTCAAGCCGAGCATGCACCTGGAGTTGTGCTGGGTACGCTTTCTATTAACTCAGTTGTTGCACGAGTGTTATTCGATACTGGTGCATCGCATTCTTTTGTGTCTCAGAGGTTCTCTCACCAACAAGGACTTCCGATTCAATCCTTGTCCAAGGTTCTTAGGGTGCAATCATCGGGGACAACTATGAAGGCTTCTCAAATAAGCCATGGGAACCAAATTGAAATTGGCAACCAAATTTTTCCTGCATCCCTCATTGAATTGGGCAATTCGGATATTGATGTCATATTGGGCATGGATTGGTTGAAAGCCAATGAAGCTGTGATTGATTGTGCTGATGTTCTTGGAAGTGGTTAGGGCGGTCGACGGGCCTACACGTGGGTGGCCTTGGGCCCCCGCTGTAAAATCCCTTGACCACTTTTCGTTCATCTAGGCTTGAACTTAGAGCGTAGGGTCCGAGGTTGTTACATGACTCCACCAGTGTCATTGCATGTGTGTTCTTTTAACAATCCACCTATGGATCCACCAGTGTCATTGCATGTGTGTTCCTTTTACTCACAACAACCAGAGTAATTGCATGTGTGTTCTTTTGACATACCACATATGGATCCACTAGTGTCATTGCATGTGTTCTCTTTTCACAATCCACCTTTGGATCCACCAGTGTCATTGCATGTGTGTTCTTTTAACTAACAACAACCAGATTCATTGAAATGTGTGTTCTTTTCACATACCACATATGGATCCACCAGTTTCTATGAAATGTGTTTTCTTTTCACAGTCCACCTATTGATCCACCAGTGTCATTGCATGTGTGCTCTTTTTACTAACAACAACCAGATCATTGCATGTGTGTTCTCTTCAGAGACCACACATGGATCCACCAGTGTCATTGCATGTGTGTTCTTTTTACTAATAAGAACTAGAGTTATTGAAATGTGTGTTCTCTTCAGAGACCACACATGGATCCACCAGTGTCATTGCATGTGTGTTCTTTTTACTAACAACAACCAGAGTCATTGCATGTGTGTTCTCTTAAGAGACCACAGATGGATCCACCAGTATCATTGCATGTGTGTTCTTTTTATTAACAACAACTTGAGTCATTGCATGTGTGCTCTTTTCACAATCCACCTATGGATCCACCAGTGTCATTGCATGTGTGTTCTTTTTACTGACAACAACCAGAGTCCTTGCATGTGTGTTCTTTTCACATACGACATATGGATCCACTAGTGTCATTGCATGTGTGTTCTTTTTACTAACAACAACTGGAGTCATTGCATGTGTGTTCTTTTCACATACCACACATGGATCCACCAGTGTCATTGCATGTGTGCTCCTTTCAAAATCCACCTATGGATCCACCAGTGTCATTGCATGTGTGTTCTTTTTACTAACAACTAGAGTCATTGACATGTGTGTTCTTTTCACATACCACATATGAATCCACCAGTGTCATTGCATGTGTGTTCTTTTCACAATCCACCTATGGATCCACCAGTGTCATTGCATGTGTGTTCTTTTTACTAAAAACAACTGGAGGCATTGCATGTGTGTTCTTTTCACATACCACATATGGATCCACCAGTGTCATTGCATGTGTTCTCTTTTCACAATCCACCTATGGATCCACCAATGTCATGGCATGTATGTTCTTTTTACTAACAACAACTAGAGTCATTGAAATGTGTGTTCTTTTCACATACGACATATGGATCCACTAGTGACATTGCATGTGTGTTCTTTTCACAATCCACATATGGATCCACAAGTGTCATTGCATGTGGGTTCTTTTTACTAACAACAACTGGAGTCATTGCATGCGTGTTCTTTTCACATACCACATATGGATCCACCAGTGTCATTGCATGTGTGTTCTTTTTACTGACAACAACCAGAGTCCTTGCATGTGTGTTCTTTTCACATACGACATATGGATCCACTAGTGTCATTGCATGTGTGTTCTTTTTACTAACAACAACTGGAGTCATTGCATGTGTCTTCTTTTCACATACCACACATGGATCCACCAGTGTCATTGCATGTGTGCTCCTTTCAAAATGCACCTATGGATCCACTAGTGTCATTGCATGTGTGTTCTTTTTACTAACAACCAGAGTCATTGACATGTGTGTTCTTTTCACATACCACATATGAATCCACCAGTGTCATTGCATGTGTGTTCTTTTCACAATCCACCTATGGATCCACCAGTGTCATTGCATGTGTGTTCTTTTTACTAAAAACAACTAGAGGCATTGCATGTGTGTTCTTTTCACATACCACATATGGATCCACCAGTGTCATTGCATGTGTTCTCTTTTCACAATCCACCTATGGATCCACCAATGTCATGGCATGTATGTTCTTTTTACTAACAACAACTAGAGTCATTGAAATGTGTGTTCTTTTCACATACGACATATGGATCCACTAGTGTCATTGCATGTGTGTTCTTTTCACAATCCACATATGGATCCACAAGTGTCATTGCATGTGGGTTCTTTTAACTAACAACAACTGGAGTCATTGCATGCGTGTTCTTTTCACATACCACATATGGATCCACCAGTGTCATTGGATGTGTTCTCTTTTCACAATCCACCTATGGATCCACCAGTGTCATTGCATGTGTGTTCTTTTTACTAACAACTGGAGTCATTTCATGACTATTCTTTTCACATACCACATATGGATCCACCAGTGTCATTGAAATGTGTGTTCTCTTTAGAGACCACACATGGATCCACTAGTGTCATTGCATGTGTGTTCTTTTTACTAACAACAACCAGAGTCATTGCATGTGTGTTCTTTTTAGATACCACATATGGATCCACTAGTGTCATTGCATGTGTGCTCTTTATACTAACAACAACCAGAGCCATTGCATATGTGCTCTTTTCACAATCCACCTATGGATCCACCAGTGGCATTGCATCTGTGTTCCTTTTACTAACAACCAGAGTCATTGCATGTGTGTTCTTTTCACATACCACATATGGATCCACCAGTGTCATTGCATGTGTGTTCTTTTCACAATCCACCTATGGAACCACTAGTGTCATTGCATGTGTGTTCTTTTTACTAACAACAACCAGAGTCATTGCATGTGTGTTCTTTTCACATACCACATATGGATCCACCAGTGTCATTGCATGTGTTCGCTTTTCACAATCCACCTATGGATCCACCAGTTTCATTGCATGTGTGTTCTTTTTACTAACAACAACTTGAGTCATTGAAATGTGTGTTCTTTTCACATACCACATATGGATCCACCAGTGTCATTGAAATGTGTGTTCTCTTCAGAGATCACACATGGATCCACCAATGTCATTGCATGTGTGTTCTTTTTACTAACAACAACCAGAGTCATTGCATGTGTGTTCTCTTTAGAGACCACACATGGATCCACCTGTGTCATTGCATGTGTGTTCTTTTGATTAACAACAACTGGAGTCATTGCATTTGTGTTCTCTTCAGAGACCACACATGGATCCACCAATGTCATTGCATGTGTGTTCTTTTTACTAACAACATTTGGAGTCATTGCATGTGTGTTCTTTTCACATACCACATATGGATCCACTAGTGTCATTGCATGTGTTCTCTTTTCACAATCCACCTTGGATCCACTAGTGTCATTACATGTGTGTTCTTTTTACTAACAACTGGAGTCATTTCATGACTATTCTTTTCACATAACACATATTGATCCACCAGTGTCATTGAAATGTGTGTTCTCTTCAGAGACCACACATGGATCCACCAGTGTCATTGCATGTGTGTTCTTTTTACTAACAACAACCAGAGTCATTGCATGTGTGTTCTTTTTCGAGACCACATATGGAGCCACTAGTGTCATTGCATGTGTGCTCTTTATACTAACAACAACCAGAGCCATTGCATGTGTGCTCTTTTCACAATCCACCTATGGATCCACCAGTGTCATTGCATGTGTGTTATTTTTACTAACAACCAGAGTAATTGGATGTGTGTTCTTTTCACATACCACATATGGATCCACCAGTGTCATTGCATGTGTGTTCTTTTCACAATCCACCTTCGGAACCACCAGTGTCATTGCATGTGTGTTCTTTTTACTAACAACAACTGGAGTCATTGCATGTGTGTTCTTTTCACATACCACATATGGATCCACCAGTGTCATTGCATGTGTTCTCTTTTCACAATCCACCAATGGATCCACCAGTGTCATTGCATGTGTGTTATTTTTACTAACAACAACCAGAGTCATTGAAATGTGTGTTCTTTTCACATACCACATATGACTCCACCAGTGTCATTGCATGTGTGTTCTTTTCACAATCCACCTATTGATCCACCAGTGTCATTGCATGTGTGTTCTTTTTACTGACAACAACCAGAGTCATTACATGTGTGTTCTTTTGACATACAACGTATGGATCCACCAGTGTCATTGCTTGTGTTCTCTTTTCACAATCCACCTATGGATCCACCAGTGTCATTGCATGTGTGTTCTTTTTACTAACAACAACCAGAGTCATTGAAATGTGTGTTCTTTTCACATACCACAAATGGATCCACTAGTGTCATTGAAATGTGTGTTCTTTTCACAATCCACCTATTTATCCAATAGTGTCATTGTATGTGTTCTCTTTTTACTAACAACAACCAGATCATTGCATGTGTGTTCTCTTTAGAGAGCACACATGGATCCACCAGTGTCATTGCATGTGTGTTCTTTTTACTAATAACAACCAGAGTCATTGAAATGTGTGTTCTCTTCAGAGACCACACATGGATCTACCAGTGCCATTGCATGTGTGTTCTTTTTACTAACAACAACTAGAGTCATTGCATGTGTGTTCTCTTTAGAGACCACACATGGATCCACCCGTGTCATTGCATGTGTGTTCTTTTTATTAAAAACAACTGGAGTCATTGCATGTGTGTTCTCTTCAGAGACCACACATGGATCCATAAGTGTCATTGCATGTGTGTTCTTTTTACTAACAACAACCAGAGTCATTGCATGTGCGTTCTTTTCACATACCACATATGGATCCACTAGTGTCATTGCATGTGTGTTCTTTTTACTAAAAACAACTTGAGTCATTGCATGTGTGTTCTTTTCACATACCACATATGGATCCACCAGTGTCATTGCATGTGTGCTCTTTTCACAATCCACCTATGGATCCACCAGTGTCATTTCATGTGTGTTCTTTTTACTAACAACAACCAGAGTCATTGAAATGTGTGTTGTTTTCATATACCACATATGGATCCACCAGTGTCATTGCATGTGTGTTCTTTTCACAATCCACCTATGGATCCACTAGTGTCATTGCATGTGTGTTCTTTTTACTAACAACAACTAGAGGCATTGCATGTGTGTTATTTTCACATACACATATGGATCCACCAGTGTCATTCCATGTGTTCTCTTTTCACAATAAACCTATGGATCCACCAGTGTCATTGCATGTGTGTTCTTTTTACTAACAACAACCAGAGTCATTGAAATGTGTGCTATATACCACATATGGATCCACCAGTGTCATTGCATGTGTGTTCTTTTCATAATCCACCTATGGATCCACCAGTGTCATTGCATATGTGTTCTTTTTACTAACAACAACTGGAGTCATTGCATGTGTGTTCTTTTCACATACCACATATGGATCCAGCAGTGTCATTGAAATGTGTGTTCTTTTCACAATCCACCTATTTATCCACCAGTGTCATTGCATGTGTTCTCTTTTTACTAACAACAACCTGATCATTGCATGTGTGTTCTCTTCACAGACCACACATGGATCCACCAGTGTCATTGCATGTGTGTTCTTTTCACTGATAACAACTAGGGTCATTGAAATGTGTGTTTTCTTCAGAGAACACACATGGATCCACCAGTGTCATTGCATGTGTGTTCTCTTTAGAGACCACACATGGATCCACCAGTGTCATTGCATGTGTGTTCTTTTTATTAAAAACAGCTGGAGTCATTGCATGTGTGTTCTCTTCAGAGACCACACATGGATCCACGAGTGTCATTGCATGTGTGTTCTTTTTACTAACAACAACCAGAGTCATTGCATGTGTGTTCTTTTCACATACCACATATGGATCCACCAGTGCCATTGCATGTGTGTTCTTTTTACTAACAACAACTTGAGTCATTGCATGTGTGTTCTTTTTACTAACAACAACTTGAGTCATTGCATGTGTGTTCTTTTCACATACCACATATGGATCCACCAGTGTCATTGCATGTGTGCTCTTTTCACAATCCACCTATGGATCCACCAGTGTCATTGCATGTGTGTTCTTTTTACTAACAACAACTAGAGTCATTGAAATGTGTGTTCTTTTCACATACCACATATGGATCCACTAGTGTAATTGCTTGTGTGTTCTTTTCAAGTCCACCTATGGATCCACCAGTGTCATTGCATGTGTGTTCTGTTTACTAACAACAACCAGAGTCATTGAAATGTGTGTTCTTTTCACATTCCACATATGGATCCACCAGTGTCATTGCATGTGTGTTCTTTTCATAATCCACCTATGGATCCACCAGTGTCATTGCATGTGTGTTCTTTTTACTAACAAAAACCAGAGTCATTGCATGTGTGTTCTTTTCACATTCCACATATGGATCCACCAGTGTCATTGAAATGTGTGTTCTCTTTAGAGACCACACATGGATCCACCAGTGTCATTGCATGTGTGTTCTTTTTCACAATGCACCTATGGATCCACCAGTGTCATTGCATGTGTGTTCTTTTTACTAACAACAACTGGAGTCATTTCATGACTATTCTTTTCACATACCATATATGGATCCACCGGTGTCATTGAAATGTGTGTTCTTCTCATTAATCACAGCTAGAGTCATTGGATGTGTGTTCTCTTTGGAGACCTCATATTTATTCACTAGTGTCATTGAAATGTGTATTATTTTCAACTACAAACGTTGGCCACAAACAATTGGGACGCAGAGCTAACCAGCAACCACTCTGGGCTTCTAGAAGACCCGATCCCCGATTGTTAGGCACCGTTGGATCGGGGTGCATGGACAATAGTGATGTCCTTCGCGAGGGCGATCCGCGAGAAGTCTGTTCTGCGAACTGATTGGCCGTGGCAACTACGCTAGGCCTACGTCCTTGCCCTTATCCCCTTAACGTCGAGGCCGAAGATCAGACCGTGTTCCTTCATTGCCATGGAGAGGGAGAGGCCCGAACTCAGCTTGCACGATGCTCAGATGTTCGCCCACTACGACATACTCGCGCCGCCGTTCGCGAGGCTTCCAGCTGGCTTCGAGCTCAGCTACGACGGGGTTCCTGTCGTGCCGCTCTTGTGCGACAATGCGTTGGCGATGCAGATCGAGGAGCGCCACCGCAAGCTGTCGGAGCGGAAGCGGGCAATGGTACGGTACTCGCGTACAAGCGCGTACTGGCGAAAGCTGTTCAAGAAGGAGCGGGTTGCGTTGATTGGGCTGTGCGGAAGCCACCGGTGGGAGGTCCACCCGGATCTACGTAACCCCGAAGGGAGGCAACGCTTCTGGACAGTGCATGGGCGTACGACCTCCACCATTATCGATGCAGCACGCCGTGAAGAATCCATGAGGAGGAGGAACACTGCCGGGAACGTCGGCATCGATTCCGACGCGGAGGAGGCTGGCGGCGACGCGGACAACGTCGTCAATGATGGAGACTGCGGGAGCGTCATAGTAGATTAGGGCCACTTAAGCATAAATTAAATCTATGTACGGTATCTTAATGCGCTCTTTGGATCTGGGTCACTTGAGTCATGGTCAATTATCATCATAATCTATATATGTTGGCCATGTTTTAGTTGTCTTTGTCTTTGAAACTAGTCGATCAAAACTCGTCCAATCCTGAAAATAAAGTTCGCGTGTTCCTGGCATATCTGATGGGATAATACGCTGACTCTGCTACTAGCACTTGATGGCACAGCCATAATTTAGAGTGTGCCAGAGGAGAAGGGATCGAGTGTGTTGTAATAGTGTACTACTCATGTCTAGATATAACTGACTTAGTTTTTTTAGATATTTAATAAATGTGTCTATACCCAAAACATGTCTAGATACATGTTTTAGATTTCTCTGTCTTTCAAACTAATCAAAAGTCGTCAAATTCTGAACAAACAAAGTCATTGCGTTCACACCTGATGGGACAATACGCTGACTCTGCTACTTGATGGCATAGCCATAATTCTGGAGTGCACCGGAGGAGATGGGAATGCAAGGGAGATGGGAACTAGTAGCTAGGGGTGGGCATTTTAACCGAGAACCGATTTACCGAACCGTATTGACCTGAACCGAAACCGAGAAAACCAACACCGAAATTATTGGTACCAATCTCGATTAGAGTTTCTAACTAACCGAATCTCCTTCAGTGATTCGGTCGTGGCCCTCGGTCCACCGAACAGACCGAGCACCTAATCCATATATCTATTTGCATGTTATACATCGCATATGCTGGATGTTACCAATTGCAATTTGGGCTATCTTTATCAATTCTTTATTGACTGGAACCCGTGTCTCTCATGCATGTTTGCTAGCCCAGACAAACTCACAGGGTGTGTTAGCTTTCCCAGCAGTAGAGCCCATTGTGGCAGCTTCCCAGCCCAACGCAACTGTTCCCTAGATACCCACTTCGGTCCATTCGGTACAAACAGTACCGAACCGAAAAATATGGTCACCCGAAGCCTCGATTCCGTTAAATTTTAGACACCGATCGGTCACCAATTTCTAAGATCCGAAATATTCATACGACCGAGGCACTAGACCGTTCGTTTCGGTGGAACCGAACGCCCACCCCTACTAGTAGCCGTGTCCAAACGCAGGTAAAAAATTAATGTAATAATATTTAAAAAAATTGTAATCTGGTCCACATGACCCCATCACAGACACGTTGCACGCGCCAAATATAAATAAAGACGACATGGCTAGTTTAGTTTCAGTGATATAATTCAACATACGACGTTACTATGCCCGCATCTTTCTGCTCCTCTTATTAGTCTGCTAGCCCACGCTGCAGTAAGCATCAGTTGATGAGGATAAAAAATGATAAAATGGCAAATAAAACAATTTTTAAGCTTACCTTTCATCCGGAGAATCGTACAAAGATGAAATTGGCAGGGATTTATTATTTCTCCTGCAGTTAGCCGAAAGATCCTCAAGAACATCCTCAATCACCCCTGCAACTTCTTCATATTTTAATACATCTCCATTATTTGCCCTTTCCTCCCCGTTCCGCTTACCCTTTTGTTTCTTTTCACACCCTTTTCTCGCCGGCACCTCCACTTCTTCATAAATTGGCTGCTTACATACGTTTTCCTCCGAGTGCTCACACCGTCTTCACGCTGCTGTTCCACCAGTTCTGGCCGAGAAGCCTCATTTTCTGCCACCGGGGTGTGAACAGGGACAATATCATGTGTAATTGGGTTTTTGCACAACCTCTTGATATGGTCGAATCCGCCACAACGTTTGCATTTCCTTTTCCTAGCTCCTAGCCTTGGACCTTTATAGGTGGAGGCTTCGATCCTTAGCTTTCTAGGCCTCCCATGCGGCTCCTAAGAACTGGTGGTTGAAGTTTGAACCCTAGATCGACAATCTCCCAATCATTTTCATCGGCCATAGGTGGTACGTTTTCTGCATAAGTTGCAGCAAACTTGTCTATGGAGAAATAGTTGTCGACATAGTTCTCTATTTCAGCTCCGTTACCTCTAAGCTTTAAGATGAAGTAAATTGCATGGTGACATGGCAGACCAGTAATCTTCCACTGCCTGCATGAACAAGTCTTGTTTCCAATGTCTACAGTGTACCTCCGTTCACTTCCATGCTTGTATTCTGCATAAACCTCAACCAATGTTCTGGAACTTCTGACCATCCTCATCTTTATCATTCTCATTGCCCTGTTTCTTGCATTCAGTAACATAACCACCTTTGGAACTATTTTATGGCCTAAAAATTTCTTGCACAAATTCTTTGCCTTAACTCTATCTTCACCATTATGCACTGTCTTATTGCATCCAACAAAATAACAATTTCAAGTGTCTTCATGCCCAAAATCTTATCATTGAAACTCTCTGCCAAATTATTGCAAACAAAATCCACCTTGCTTAACTCACCAAACTTGCTTCTGGCCCATAGCTTGGTGTGATGTTCTTCAAGGTATTGTTTCACCTTTGGCACTACATACATGTTCTACAAGTAAGTAGCATGCGTGCTTGGGGTGTATGTGTATGCTGATCGCCACAAGTCCTCTTCAAAGATCTTTCCTTTGAACTTCTTCATGAAGTTAGTAGCGAGGTGTCGCATGCATTCCCTATGCTCAACCCCAGGAAACATAGCATCAACAACATTCTCAAGACCCTCGCATGCACCAGTGTGTATCACCAAGCCTTCAGGGTGACTAATTTTCCCGTAGTCTCTGCATGAACCATGTATAGCTTTCATTCGATTCACCCTCAAGAATAGCATAAGCTACGGGTAGGAGCCAATTATGCGCGTCCAAAGCACAAGCAGAAGCAACATGTCCCCTGAACTTCCCTGTTAAAGAAGTTGTGCCTATTGCCAAGTATGGCCTGCAGCCATCTAGGAACCCCTTCCAGCATGCCTTCAGGCAGACAAAACATCTCCTAAAGCATATCTTATCTGCCTGCTTATACCTGACCCCCTCGAGACCTTTTCTCTCCCTTTCACAACCTCATAATCTATGTCAACAACACTACCAGGTGATGTTTTCTCTACCTAAGCTTTGAAACTATACAACATATGAAAACTGTCATTCCACTTGCCTTGAATGAAGTCTAGAGCCATCTCGTTCCCATCAAAGACTCTGTGGTAAGGAATCATAATGTTAAACTTTTTGCTAATCTTTGCTCTGAGTTCAGCAGGTCCAATGTTATGATCTTGCCTCACCCAGTCAAGTACAGTAGCAGCAATCCACTTGGTAGTTGTCGGTCTAATTTTACCACTTAAAGAAGTATTAGGGCAGTTGTGTTTCTTCGTGTTTACTTTGATCTGCATTCGATAAGAATCCAAATAATTCAGAGCTAGTTATCAGTAGAATAAATATGAGAAAGACGGAAACTAAATGTAGCTATTGCAACCTGAAATGGGTGTCCACCCCGCATTGGAGATGCATGTAATCTCCATTTACACACATTAATTTCCCTACAGTGCACCCTAAATCTCTTTTGGTCGCTCTTTTCAATGATAAATTCGAACCCAACTCTGATTACATAGGTTGCAACTGCATATTTGCAGTCCTCCACATTATCAAAGACAGTCCCCTCATCAATTGTAGGATTGTCCCTATCAAAGTGTATCACTGGCCTATCCATGTCTTTGTTGTCGTATCTACATCCCATTTCCACATCTTCACATTCCTCTCCCTCACCAGTCCCATAGTCAGGCTCAAAGTTCGAATCAACCAAATATTCCCTACTCGCCATCCTATCAAGGTCAGCAGCCACGTCTGGATATGCTTTCTCATCATCATCCGCACCGCCACACATTTCAGTGCCTTCATGCTCGCTTGACAAAGCATCATGCTCAAGGACAAGCTGTACAGATGTCCTGCGGTTACCAACACATATCCTTGCCATCACCACGGGACTAGAAATGCTAATTGGGGTATGCAGAAAAGGAATCATAGTTCTTACCCTTCAATGTGGATGCACGTCACCTTCTCTAGGCTCCATACCTCCAAAGCTCTGCACCCCGCGTCCTCTCCCCTGTTTCGTTGTCCTCTATGCTCTCAAGACTTGAAGGAGATCCCGTGCTCTCCAGCCGCGTAGGACCCATATCCTTGCTCTCAAGCCTTGTAGGATCCACCTCCGAGCGGGATCCGGATCACCAGCGTCGTTGGGCCCCTAACCCAACGGACGACTCTTGATTTTTGTTTCTAGACGCGCCTGGGCGGTTGGCGGCGGCAATGAGACAAGGCAGGGAGGGGAAGGGAGGGGACGTGAGGGGATGGCAGGGAAGGGAGGGCGAGAGGACGACGGCCCAAGGGGATGACGAGAGCGGTGCACGACTGAGTGGAGTGGCGGCGGCAGGAGTAGAGGAGCAGAGCGGAGCGGAGCTGGTTGCGACAAAGCATGGAAAATTGCACAATAATGTATTGGTGGGCGGCACTAGCCCTCGAACCTGGGACGCGCACCGTCGAAGGTGGAGGAGGCGGGCCCGCTAGTCAGAAAACATGCCACCTGTCAGCGCACTCTGCACGGGAGCACTTCACGGAATTTTTAGCAGGTCCCACATGTTAGTCTATTTGATCAAAACTTGCATGCAGTGCATGGCTAGTTCACGCGCTAGTTCCGAAAAAAGCCCCATTGATCCAAACTTGAATTGGCAGTTCCGCTTCTTCTCCCCCGTCTCCTCGTCCTCTCGTAGTGGCAGTTCCGCTTCATCTCCCTCGTCTGTTATCCTCTTCTTCTTCTCCTCATAGTGGTAGTTCTTCTTTCTTGCTCGATCAAAATATTCCCGCACGTAAGCCATGGCCAATAGCCGGATGAAGAGGAATTGGTCCGATCTCCCGGCCGACCCACTTTGCAAGATCGCCGACTACTTTCTGGAGAAAGAGGAGTACATCGACACTTATGCTGCTTGTCGGGAAGTCTGCACCGATTGGCACCGCACTTTACCCGAATTCCATCTCAACAACTAGATCATGATAGATCACACACTTGCAGACGTTGGTGACTTCACCGTCCTCAACCTCGCCACTGGTCGTTGCTTTAGGACAAATCTAATGGACGTCCATCGTAGGTTCACATTCACATCCGATATTTATTGGTATTTTCCATTGTAAACATCTTAGTGCTAACTGATGCCCTCTTCTTCCAAAAGATTCTACTTCGTCGGTGTTTCTCGTGGCGTCATCGTGCTTGCTCAGAGGGTGGAGCCGTACTAGATTCGGCTTCTGAACCCAATCACTCATAAGTCTAACACTGAGTTTCAAGCACACATACCATCTGATCTTCTGCAATCTGTCATCCTGATGAAGTCCCCGACGATGGTGTTCGTTTGCACTGATTATCCAGATCATATTGCATGGGCGGATGAGATCACCCCAACGGGGAAAATCAATGGATCATTTGGAGAAGGATTGTATTTGCCACCTCCTGATACGCTTTTGGTCTGCATGACGGCATTCCGAGGGGAAGTATATGCATTACTTGAGAATGGAGACATCTTGTCGACCAACATCTAGTTAGAGCAGCGCGCGAGCACTGTCATGATGGCCAAAATAATTTCGGCCCCAGTCTTTGAACAAGTACGCGAAACCTACAAATTTTACCTTATGGAGTCAGATGGTGATCTACTTCTTTTGTTGAACGGGGATTTCGCCAAAGGGCAACCAGTGTTGTACCGGATGGACATGGAGAACCGCTCTCTCGAGGCCGTCGGTGACATTGGAAGTCGTGCCATCTTCATTGGTTACAATCGGTATATCTCCATTGACACCAGGTTACACCCCACAATCAAACCTGGTTGCATATACTATAGGAATTTTATCAGACTGTATGATCATGAGGTTCAAGCCTGGGAAGAGGAACTAACAATGGTAATGTATGGCTTAAGTCTGGAACATACACCGAGGCCTTACCCTCTAGACGAGATACTGGCATCACATTGTAGACAGAGAGAGTTCTCTGACCATGTGTTGCAGCACACGTTAGCTGACGACGACGAAATATATAGGGGAGAATGAATCCTATATTCATCCTAGGTTATTTGCTAGCATTTTCAGGTCTATTTTCGAAGTAGAAATTTGTACTGTATTTATATTATTTCGATCAGCAGTATGCGTATTACCTTTCAGACAAAATTGTAATGTACTTAATTTTAGTACTCTCAGAATTCAAAGTATTTATTTTTAGTAGCTTCTTTCAGAATTCTCTATGTTCGACATGGGCATCATCTCAGTGCCGGAATTCAGGTTCCACATGGAAAATTGCACAATAATGTGTTGGTGGGTGGCACCAGTCCTCGAACCTGGGATGCGCGCCATCGAAGGTGGAGGGGGCAGGCCTGCCAGTCAGAAAACATGCCACGTCGGCATCCCCTGTTTCTGATGCCCTTTAAAAAAAGAAAACACGCCACGTCGTTATCCCCTGTTTCTGATGGTGTTGCTACAATCGAGGTACATGGTGGCATATAAATAATATCGTATAAACATAAGGGCACAGTCGTCAACATTTCTAAAACGAAACCCGGTCCCGTCTCCTACCTGTCCTAGTACGTTGCCCGATGAGGTGGATAGCCACGACCGATCTTTTTAATACTTTCACACTCTTATGCTGAGAAGGGAAATAAAGATTGAGCTGTTAATGCAATGAGTGTCGAATTATTACCCTCTAAGGAAATGGGAAATGGTTATTTTCACACGTGCCCGTAGTCCAAACCTACTGTCAGTCTTTCACTCCCCTTCTCCGACTAACCATAGTTCACCTTGCGCAGCTCCTCCGCGCCGCACCAACTAGGGTAACATAGCCCCGCCTAAGCAGCCACCGCCACCGCCGCGACAACCGCCGAAACTGGGGTATTTAGCCCCTCTAAGGCAGGCCATGAAGCTCTAGTTCAAGGCCGGTCTCCCAAAGCCTTGCCAGGCGGATGATTTCCCCGAATGTGCTGAATCGGCCTCCGCGGCGACTTCGGCGTCGTCGGCGCCAGATGCGGCAAGCAGGGCCAAGAGAGCGATGTGGAGAAATCGCGCGGTGGCATTACGGCATGCTCTAGGCAGTGGGAACACGGTACGTATCAAATCGTTCACAAGAGCATGCTGCCGAGGGTACACACCCTCGAACAGGGCAGTGCCAAGGTCTAGGAACTCTCGCGTCCACGCTTCGGCGCGGACTACCTTACCTCAGTGGGGGAGGCTGCGAGCATGCCGTTTGCGGCAAAGACGCTCCATCCTACGCACCGTCGGAGGCCGTACCGTGGCGGCGACCAAGCGTGTACACTCAGCATGCTGGATTGTTCGACAGATGGAGCCAGCGGCGGGCATCAGCTCAGCCCCAGAATTCAGGTTCGAGTTCACACGGACCTACGATCCCAAGAAGGAGATGCCAAATTTCAGTTTTGAAGAAATCGTTGCGGCGGCGCGGATGGTCCAACTGAACCGGGACTAGCGCACGCAAATCGCTCGTGCATGAACGATGTAGATTTCTTGTAGTTTGGCGGGAAGGTAATAGATCAGTTTGGGTTAAATGATCAAAGAACTTATGTCCTCTCAAGGCAATTGGCCAGCCAACTTTTCTGGTGGAGATCTGTAGTTTCTTCAGTGTAGAATAGTTAAGTTCAGACTAAAGAATGGCTTTTGTAGATGAAATGTTGACGAATTGTTCTATAAACTAGTAGGAAGTTTAACCCACTTTTGTGCAGGTATAAGACCCTTTTGTATGGAAGTACTACTGTTGTAAGCAAATACTATCAAGTATCTATTTCCCTCAATTACTAGTCGTGGTTCAATCCAGTTAACTGGTATCTTTTTATCCCAGACTACAGATTTTGTGTCTACTGTCTGTGCTGTAAACCATTTTTCCTTTGTCTTGTGTTGCTTGCAAAATGGTCCTGCAGTTCAACGTGTTACACATGTAGCTACCTTGTACTTGAAGAGGAGATGGACTACATTTTCCCGACATCCACAGAATTGACATTGATCATTGCCAGACCACCCTCTTTTCATGAGGTTGTCCTTGGTTATTCATAGAAATTATAAAGCACGGTGTTCAACTACATCGATTCAAACTATTACACACACACTACATAAAATTCATTACCCACACATACTACATCGATTCAAACTATTACACTCACATACTACTTCAAACTATTACACACACGTACTACATCGATTCAAACTATTACACATTTTTAGTCGATGCTAACTTCCTGCTATGCTCTCCATACTACAAATTCATTAGCCACATATACCACGGCAATTCACTAGAGCTTTGTCTTCACTCGAGGGAAATCAGAACCACCAGCTCATCCAAGCCCGGTTCCCCCCACCAAAACTGTCTGTCGTGTCGCGAAAAGGTGGTGGTCCTGTGCCATCGATCCTTCCACGCCAAAACTGCAGGCGACGAGGATGCGTTCTGGCAGCCTCTTCGGGGTCCTGAATGCCATGTACCGATTCCAGAACTTCCTCTAGGTGGATGATGACTGGGTTCTTCCAGCAAAGCTGTCGCCCTGCCCTCCTTGGAATCTGCACCTCGTACATCTTAGGAATGGTGTTAGGATCTTTCAGCCATGCCTTTACCTCGATGAGCCATCTATCGCTCGGTGGCACGATTTCCACCAGCTCGCTGCCAAGGCTACTGACGACCTGCTTGAGGGCCTCCCGCTCCCAAGCATCCAATGGGAGGCCGTCAAAGCCGAGATTGGAGAAGAAACGAAGCTGCCCCAAGCGATCGTCCCACCCATAGGCGCGATGCCAATGCACGAAGCTCATTTTCTCCCCGCAGCACTCGAAAGAATGAGAAGAATGCAGAACGCGCTTGGTGTCTGAGCTGTGCTCGAACTGGACAAAAAAATCGAATGGCGGCACACATAACTCAATGTTGAAGTCATTTCGTCTGATCCCAAAACGAGACCTGAAAGCCGACAGCAACTCTGCCGGCGACACGGCAGGACGGACGCCCAGCACAGTGGCCATGAGAGCGTGGTCGTCGAACTGCTGTGCCAGGGCTACCATGCCTGGGGTTCGCGGCAGCACACAACTTCCCGAGGCCGGTCGCCGGCCTGGATCGCCCGACGGGACACGCTCCACCGTGCAAGAAGGACTAGCTAGATGCGAGATATTAGTCCGGGGACACGAAGCTCCGATACAGCGGACGATGCAACGTCGATGGCTGCGAGCTTTGATTAGAGGCATGGGAGGTTGACCGGACATGGCGGGGACGCAAATTAGAGCAAGTGCGAGCTCCTATCTGAGACTAGCAGCCGGAGCTGAGCAAATGTTATGGGGCGGGGAGAAGGGGAGAAGACCAGAGCAAAGAAATAGATCTGGTCCACTCAGGGATCTGGTCCACGCAGGGGTAAGCTAGTCAACGACCGCAAAAGATTACGGGGAATACTGACATGGCAGGCCAAGAAGAGTTGACCTAACAGTGGTATTTGAGTTCAACCGTTTTTCGTCTAGTTCAAACGATCATTTGGCCGTTAGATTTGTATTCACCCCCATTTGGCCCTTCTGGACAATTGGCGATTCTAATATGGCCCCTCCGCGCGATTGATGACAACTCGGGTACCGCGGTGCGCTCACCCACGGAGTTTGGTACCGCAAACGAACATTACCCAAAGCTTGGGGATGCCCAAGGCATCCCCCTCTTCATCAATAAAAATTCTAGATTTCTTCCAAACGCTTCATTTTTATTGTTTCATGCACAGTTGTGTTATTCTTGGAGCGTCTTCTTTTTCGTTTTTGTTTTGGTTTTTCGTTTGCTTTGTTTGCTGAATAAATTGGTTGGACCCCCTCTTTCATACATTGGTTTTCAAATAGTTTGGTTTGGATTGGAAAAGAGTAGGAAAGTTCATGCTTAAGTGGTAAAGAGAGTTTGTTTTTGACTGTGGCCTATGCTTTGTCATGCCATGCTTGCTATTGTTTTGGATTTATGCTTAGTATTCTTTGCTGTAGCATGACTTGTTATAAACAATTGAGATTTCTTAATGTGCCTTGGATGAATCATGCGTTGTTTTAGCATATTAAAGCATAGTATAGTGGTATTCTCCTTTGATGCTTTATTTGGGTTGACTTGGCACATGCTCACACCATGTTATGACTATCCCAAGTCACCATATCCTTGATGATCCTTTAGTTTTCAACTTGTAGTATCACTTTATGCTTTGATCAATGATGTTTTGTCGCTCTGCATGATTATGGCCATTATTGCTCTCTTAGTTGGTCGCTCCCAGTCTTTTGCTAGCCTCCATAACCAAGTATGAGTTCCACTCATGCATCCAACACCTTAAACCAAATTATTCCAAAGAATCCACCATACCTACCTACTAGCATATGCTATTCCAAGTATATTCATGTTTTTATCTACCTTCCGAATTAAACTTGTTATGTGAAAATTAGTGATTAAAGCTCTCGCGAACTTGATGGCACACTTTACTTTCTTGCATTTAATAAACTTGAACCATTGGGTCCTTATTTGTTGCGTATATGCTTGCGCTTTATAAGTTGAAATTAGCAGAACCATGTATCATGGGGAATGCTTTCAACATTGCACTTGTACTTTGTACCCCGTTGATATCATGTTCTTTTCCTTATGGATCCTGACGGTGTGAAATAAAAGTGGAACTTGTAAGATCATGGAGTTTGTATGTGTGTTAGAGAAACACCTGGGCCGCTAGCCTAAGCCATGCCTAATCATGGTGGAAACTTGCAGCA
This sequence comes from Avena eriantha, assembly GCA_910589775.1. Classification (NCBI taxonomy): domain Eukaryota; kingdom Viridiplantae; phylum Streptophyta; class Magnoliopsida; order Poales; family Poaceae; genus Avena; species Avena eriantha. Next base: position 311,757,509 of record OU342744.1, on the reverse strand, counting down.
ACACCATAATGAGCACTCTATGAAGCATCCTCAATAAAACCCTATGCAAATAGCAAATCAAAAGATCGCTGAGATGCTCATTGTCTGCTTGCCTTGTCATTTTGATTATGGGATAGCTCCTGTATCATGTGCAAGGGGTACCCCGTTGGCGGTTCTTTATGATACATATGTACTTAAAATGACAAGAGCTTACTCGTGACTAAATTTGAGTAGCATGAGGTTCAATCTTCGTAAGTAATGGGCATGAGATTTCAGCTTATAAATTGTCAAGCATATCCTCTTAGTTGTGTCACTTTAATCTTAATCACTTCAATATGCTTATGATAGGGGCAATGAGAGCTGAAAGCTAATAAGTACCATAATTTTTGGAAGCTCTTTATGAAACTTGAATCCCTACTTCCTTCTATGAAGGCCTTTCTTTTACTTTTATGTTGAGTATCCACCTTCTATCTTTATGCACCTTCTTTGAGAGCATAGTGGCCATTCTTAGTTCTATGTGCATTGTCCCAAGACTAGTTGATTGATGCATAACTTGATATTGCTTGTTTTAAATTATTTGTATCTAGTCACTCTTATGAACTTTGAAGGTGTCCTATGCATTTATGTTTTGCTACTCTATGAGGGACAAGCTGAGTGCCATTATGCTTTGTTTTCTTTATGTGAAACAAACAAACGTCTTGCAAAGTATTGTTATTCATGAATCTTTTGTTTGTGCCTTTTCATGTTGCAACATAGTTTCTTTTTCTTATTGCTAGGACTTTGTCTTTCATGTTATGATTGAAGTACTATGATCCTAGCTATCAATGTTTTACAAATACTTTGATCAAGTTTATGATGGTGCATGTCACCTAAAAAATTATTCTTTCTTTTTATCACTTACCTACTCGAGGACGAGCAGGAGTTAAGCTTGGGGATGTTGATACATTGCAAATGTATCTATAATTTTTGATGTTCCATGCTTGGTTTTATCTACTTTCTTATGTTTTGTTCCAACTTTGGAGTACTTTTAATAGACTTTCTTGGACTAACCTATTAACAAGATGCCACAGTGCTAGTTGCCTATTTTCTGTTGTTTTTGGTTCTAGGAAAGTCAGAAAATCAATATTCTCGGAATTGGACCGGACAAAAGCCAAAGTCGATATTTTACCGGAAGACTCATGGATCCAGAAGACGAGACGGAGAGGGTCCAGGGGCTGGCCACACCACCTGGTGGCGCAGGCCAGGCCAAGCCGCGCCAGGGGGTGGTGTGGGCCCCTCCGGCACCCCTTGGTCTCCCCTCTCGCCTATAAGAGCCTCCCGATGCATAAACCCTAAATCGTCAAGTCTCCAGCCATGAAAAGTTCCGCAGTGCCGCCTCCACCGAAGGGGAGATTCGGGGGACAAAAAGTCTCTGTTCTGTCACCCTGCCGGGACGGGGAAGTGCCCCCGGAGCCATCTCCATCGATCTCCACCACCATCTCCATCACCATTGCTGATTCCCATGATGAGGAGGGAGTAGTTCTTCCTCGAGGCTAAGGGTTCTACCGGTAGCTATGTGTTCATCTCTCTCTATGCGTGATCATATTGTGATCATGAGCTTTGTAATCAAGTAAATCTACCTTGCTACTCAAGTGCTTTAATAGATCTCTGCTCTCCCCATTTGTGTGAAGTTGACAGTGTGCACACCATGGTGGCACTTAGGCTAGAGATTACAAATACTTGTTATGAGTTATATTTGGAGTTGGATGTCTTTATGAAATTGTGGTGTTTGTTGGAACCATCTAGTGCTCAAGTTGACAGTGTGGGGTTATCTAGATGGGAAAGGCTTACTTTGACGTGTGTTGTTATAGCACTACCATCGATTAGAGTATCCAACCGGAGAGTAGTTAAGAGTAGTATCATAAAGAGAAGATATTTATATGAGAGTGTTCACTAGTGAAAGTATGATCCCCGGGCCTTGTTTCTAAACATGGAAACACCGTTCGCAACTAGATCTGTTACATGTTTGCTTGCTTCCATCTTTATTTCAGTTTGCCTTTAGTCTCTTCCACGCCATCAAGCTATTTTCTATCACCATTACCACTTATAATTATCTTTACCACTTGTATTTCCCTATCTCTTTGCCGAACTAGTGCACCTATACACCTGACAAGTGTATTGGGTGTGTTGGAGACACAAGAGACTTCTTGTATCTTGATTGCAGGGTTGCTTGAGAGGGGATACCTTTGACCACTTCCTCCCTAAGTTTGATAAACCTTGGGTCATCCACTTAAGGGAAAACTTGTTGCTTTTCTACAAACCTCTGCACTTGGAGGCCCAACAACTATCTAAAAGAATAGAAGTGCGTAGACATCAATCATCTAGCCATCCACCGGCGGCTTGTTCGAGTGGTCGGAGGAGCCTTTTCTTGATTCCATCGAAGACGAGGCCGTTGGCCTTTTCGACTTGACCGTTGGTCTGAGGGTGGGCCACCGAAGCGTAGCTGATGTTTTTCCAAGTTTCGCAGAATCCCTGGAAATCCTTGGAGGTGAAATTTGTCCCATTGTCCGTTATGATGCTATGTGGCACCCCAAAATGGTAGACGATGGAGTCGAAAAACTTGACGGCGCTGGCTCCTGATAGATTCGTCTCCGGCATGGCCTCGATCCACTTGGTGAATTTTTCAACTGCGACGAGGAGGTAAACATAGCCTCCTCGCGAGGACCTCAGGAGCTTGCTAACCATGTCGAGTCCCCATTGTGCAAAGGGCCAAGCCCACTGGTATTGGTCTGAGCTCCGCGCCATGTGCGTGCGGTTTGTCCGCAAATCGCTGGCAAGCATTGCAGCGCTGGACGGTGTTCTTGGCGTCTCGCATGGCCGTTGGCCAGTAGAATCCAACTCGCAAAGCCTTGGTGATGAGGGTGCGACTACTGGCATGGTTCCCGCAAGTGCCTTCGTGTATGTTGAGGAGGACGACCCTTCCATCCCCATTGGATACGCACCGTTGAAGTACTCCTGTGATGCTGTGTTTGTAAAGTTTGCCGTTGATGATGGCGAATGCCTTGGATCGTCGCGCTATGTGACGAGCATCAGTTGGATCATCTGGCAGCCTCTTGCTGAGTAGGTATGTGATGTATGGCTGTGTCCAAGATGGCTCAATCATCATGACCTCCATGGGGCCTTCGAGTCCTGTGTCAGACTCCATGTTGTTGATTTCCATAGGCTTTCTCGGTGACATAGCCCCCAAGTCGTTTGTCGCACTAGTTTTAGGCTCTGTGGCCTTTTGCTTGATGGAGCGCTTGCATATGCGTTCCAAAAATATGCCAGGTGGCACTTTGGCGCAGGTGGAGCCAATGCTGGCGAGTATGTCTGCCTCCTCGTTGCTTTCGCAACCAACATGGCATAGCTCGTAGCCATCGAAATCCCCTTCGAGTATGTTGTAGAGGTTGCGATAATGGATCATGTTGTCGCTCAAAGCATCATACCCGTTCATTGTTTGGTTGACCACCAGTTTGGAGTCGCCATAGATTATGAGTCGCTTGGTGCCGCAGGTTTTCGCCATCCGCATCCCATGGATCAAGGCATCGTATTCAGCTTCATTGTTGGAGGCTGTGAACTTCATTCGCAGAACATACCTCATCTTGTCGCCTTGGGGTGATGTCAGTATGACACCTGCGCCAGCTCCTTCCTTGCGCTTTGATCCGTCATGTCTAGCTTGTCGGGAGATGGTTCTCCATCTAGTGCACGAGGAAGTCTGGGAGAACTTGCGACTTGATCGTATCGCGCTTCTCGTATGTGATGTCTCGTGGAGACAGCTCTATGCCCCAGAGCGTGACACGTTCAGTAGCGTCAAGATTATTGAGTATGTGCCCGAGTGGGGCGTCATTGACCACCATGATTGCGTGCTCCTAGAAGTAGTGGCACAATCGCCTGGCTGTCATGAAGATGCTGTATGCCAGTTTCTGGTAGTGCGGGTACTGCTGTTTTGTTGGCGTCAGGACCTCGCTGAGGTAGTAGACTGGGCGTTGTACCCCATGGACTTTATTTTCTTCCGCTTGCTCCACCACGAGCATAGTGTTGACCACTTGGTTGGTGGCGGAGATATATAGCAACATCGGCTCCTTTTCGCGAGGCGTCACCAATACTGGCGAGGTGGACATTACACATTTGAGGTCTTCGAATGCTTCTTGTGCTTCGTCTGTCCACTCGAACTTGTCAGACTTGCGGAGAAGTTGGTAGAAGGGCAGTGCCTTTTCACCCATTTGACTGATGAATCGACTGAGCGCCGCAATTCGCCCTGCCAACTACTGGATGCCTTTTATATTCATCGGCTTCTCCATGGCTAATATGGCCTTTATTTTCTTCGGGTTTGCTTCGACCCCTCTCGTAGAGATGAGATACCCGAGCATTTGCCCAGATGGTACGCCAAAGGCGCATTTGTCCGGATTGAGCTTGACCCGGTAGCGGTCGAGGTAATCGAAGGTCTCACGGAGATTGTCGAGTAACGCGGCTTCCTCCTTGGTTTGGATGATGATGTTATTGACGTAGACTTGGATATTGCGACCAAGTTGGCTCTTGAGGCAGGCCTGCATACACCACTGATAGGTGGCTCCTGCGTTTTTTAGCCCGAAGGGCATTGTGTTGTAGCAGAACACGCCAAAGGGTGTCGTGAACGCTGTCTTCTCTTGGTCTTCCTCCTTCATTTGAATTTGATTGTAGCCTGAGTAGCCGTCGAGGAAGCAGAGGCGCTCAGATACCATAGTGGAGTCGATTATTTGGTCGATTCATGGTAACGGGAAGTGATCCTTTGGGCAGTGCTTGTTAAAGGAGGAGAAATCCACACACATCCACAGGATGTCCGTGTCCTTTTTAGGCACAAGCACTGGATTTGTGAGCCAGGTTCTTTCCTTAATATCGCGTATGAAGTTTGCGTCGAGGAGTCTGTTGATCTCCATACCGATCGCTTTTGCTCTTGGTTCAAACAGTCGCTGTATTGTTTGCTTGACTAGCCTTGCATCTGGATTTACGTTGAGTGAGTGCTCGGCGAATTCCCTGGGAACTCCTGGCATGCCCGCTGGACACCAGGCGAAGATTTCACAGCGCTCACGGAGGAATTCGACGAGCGCGAGTTCCTATGTGGGACTCAAGTTATTTGCGATGAGGGCCGTCTTGGTCAGGTCCGTTGGGTGGACCTAGACTTTCTTGGTGTGTACCAACGAGTCAAAGGATAGGTTGGGTGAACTTGGCATGCTCAGGGGAGGCAGACTGTTGTTTATCGACTCCTTCAATTTTGCGAGTTCCTCTTGCATGCCGAAGGACTAGGAGATTCTGTTGAATTCCCGATCGCAGCTGTCAGATCTCTCGAAGCTTCCGTTGATTGTGATGACGCTGTTCGGGCCTGGCATTTTCATCAGCAAGTAGGCGTAGTGTGGCACTACCATGAACCTCGTGAATGCAACATGCCCGAGGATGAAGTGGTACTGCGAGGGCCAGTCGACAACTTCGAATTCGATGCGCTCTTGTTGAAAGTTTTGCGGCGTGCCAAAGATGACGTCGAGGTTGATCTTGCCCAGGGGGTAGACGCCTTCCCTGGGATGATGCAGTGGAATGTCGTCTCTGACACTTCCAAACATGTCAGAGGAATCCTCATTGCTCGCAAGGTACTCGCGAACATGAGGTTGATGCTGCTTCCACCGTCCATAAAGACGCGACTCATCTAGAACCCTCCGATATGTGCCTCGAGTACCAGGGGACATTGGCCTAGGCGAGGTACTTGACGCGGGTTTTCGCTCTTGTCGAAGGTGATGCAGGACTCGCTGCCACTAAGGTACTCATTAATGGAGGGCGGAGAATTCATCGCCAAATTGACTTGGCGAGTGATCGATTTCTGCACTTGATTTGAGGGGCGACCCTTCTGGATCATCCCCATGTTCCCTAGTGGTCGGGGGTATGGTTCGCCTCCATGATTTTGGACTGGTGCAGCCGCAGAAGGTAACGGGCCTAGCGGTGGTGGAGGAACTCCGTGTGCCACAACACCTGGGGAAGCTCCGTAGCCTTGATTAATCGCGTCACGACTCATCTGGGCTAGACCCTCGTGGAGCTTGAGGAATTTGCGGTAGTCCTTTAGGAGGTGGCAGGACTTTTTCTTGCCATCGATGTAGAAGTGCATGTTGCATGGTTCAGACAGTTTGTTCTAGATGGAAGTTGCGGGTGCCTTATTGCGAATGTGGTGCTGCCACACTTGCGTGGTTTTTCCGCTGTCGCGGTATCCACCACTGCGATATCCGCTATTGCGGTTGTCGTTGCGTTTGTCGGCGTAGCCGGCTGCGACCATGTTGACCTCTTCACGGTCCTCATATCCGTGCATATGACGTTTCCCTTGGCGGTCGCGTCATCGACCGAGGTCGTCATCATCGTCGGAGTTGGCACGGTTTTTTACCGAGTCCTCTCCATCGTCCCACCTATTCATGATCTCCATCAGGTGGTCAATTTTCTTGGGCTTCGAGCGGCCCAGTTCTTCCCCGAGCTCTCTACGGCGCACGACGCCATTGAACGCGTCGATTGCGCGATCCTCGAAGATGTCTTCTGCGGAGTTCTTGATGATAGACCATCTCTAGATGTATGAGCGCAGCGACTCACCAGATCTCTGATGGCAGCCTCTTAGCTCTTCGATTGATGCGGGCATTTTGTAAATTCCCTTGAAGTTCCGCACCAAGCTGTAGACCAGCTCTTCCTAGTTGCGAATTGATCCGCGCAGGAGATTGTTGAGCCATGCGGGGGCGGCACCTTGCAGCTGCAGCTGTAGGCATTGCATCGCCGTACTCGAGCTTCCGCCATGTAGTCTGACAGAAGAGATGTGATCCTCTAGCCAGATCTTCGGGTCCTGCATGCCATCAAATTTTGGGTTCTCCGATGGAAGGTTGAACCCCTTAGGCATTCGCTTCTGCCTGATGGCTCTGCTGAAGCATCTGGCGCCGCAGAGCTCTATGTCGTCGTCCTCTAAGTCAGTCGAACATGCGCGCCTTGCCCGCATCTTGTCGACCTTGTGCTACGTGATGTCATCACGAGCGTCGTAGTCGTGGTCATGATACCGTGAGCGGCAACGTTGACACAAATCGTGGCTATCATCGCTAGATGAGGGAGAGGAGTAGCGTTTGACCAGAGCCTTGCTTTTCTTCGGTTCCAGTGTTGGCTCTTTGACGAGGGCAGCTTTGATTAGCCCCAGGCCTGCAATCGTAGATTGGTGCATTGCAGCTCGTGGATCTCTACAGGTGGCTGGTTGTTGAAGAGATACATGGTGGCCGCTGTCACCACTGCTTGCAGCGTCTTCGGGAGCACGTTGCCCCGTGTATCCACCGTAGTAGAGCCAAAGTCGAGGACTTTCGCAGCTTCTTCGTGCTCTTTATTGGTGAGGTGGGCCAGTCGAGATCGTATTTTGTTGGCCACGTAGTCATTTCCCTTGGAGGAGGATCCTCCCATGGAAAAGAGTTGAGCCTACTGAAGACTCGACTCATCCGCTGCCTTTCTGCGTGCCTCAAGTTGCACGATTACTTGTTGCTAGCGCATGCACTCCTCCTTGAGCAGCCAATGGTAACACATCAACATCTTTGTGATGAGTTCAGAGGGAGGGGATTGCCCCACAGAGCCTCCCAACAGCGGATCGACTCGTTGTCATTGAGGTGGATATGCATGCGCTCGTCGGTATTCTAATTCATCGTGAATTGCGGTTCTCCTCCCGTCCCATCGTTGGTGGGCACGCCATCTGTGGGACCACCGTTCGCGACTAGGATGCCGCCATTTGCGATCGGGATGCCGCCATTGGTCGGACCAGTGCCGGTACTGGTGTTTTCGCGATTGACACTAGTGTCGCCTGCGTTGATGACGACGCACATGAAGTGATTGGGGAAGCTGTTGCTCCCACAACTTTCATATCTAGGGCCATAGGCTCCATCTTTTGTGGCCAAGTCACCCAGATCAGATCCACGACTGTTGTCGCTGTCCGTGCTCCCAACTGTTGTCGAGGCATTGAGATCGCTGAGGGTGCTGATTGGTGGTGGAAACCACGATGCTGGAGAAATCACGGGACTCGTTGGCTGATCAGGGAGGCGAAGAGTGCCCAGCTGACCGACTTGGAAGCGCAAGCTCCCAATCGCCAGGCCGATCCCATCGCCCATGGACTCAAAAGACGGGAGAGTGGCTGGCGCGTGGACGGTGAAGTCGAAGGCGCCGAAGAGCTGGAGAATCTCCGCTGTTGCAGAGTTGTAGATCGCGATTGACGGGGCCGAAGAAGCCGCACCATCAGCATTCCCAATTCCCATAGACGACGCCAATTGACGAGGGTTTAACTCGTCAATGCCCATTGTTATGGACTTGGGTTTTGGAGAAGGAGGGAGCACTGGAGGCATCAATAGGCTAGCAAACAAGCAAATAGGGACGCAAGGTTTACCCAGGTTCAGGCCAAAGAGTTTTTTCCCTCAGGTAATCTCGGGTTTACCCTAGGTAAACCTTGTGTCCTGTGTGCTTGTTTGCTAGTCGATTGACATAGGTATGCCCTACAAGCACCTACTATAGGCCTACCTGGTGCGGCTCAACAGAAGGCCCACTCGAAGATATATCAAGGTCCATGACGCTCAAGACAGTTCGGGTGGTATGAAGCCCATTTGGACACGGACTCCCAAACGCACAAGATAAGGAAGTCTCAATACTAGAGTTTGAATCTAACTTGTAACCAACTCATATTGGTACCTGAGACCTAGCCTCCCCATATATAAAGGCTAGGAGGGTCCAATGAGGAGGGCGACTCACCCCAATAGACAGATCCACGACTCCCACAATACCGAATAGACAGATCTACGATCGCCATAATAGATAGAACACAATAGATCTAGACATAGGCCAGATCCAATCTGCACATCCACCGCCATCAGGGACATTGTAATCCTTCGGATCATCATCAATCAAGAGCAGACAAGCAGGAGTATGGTCCTCTATGAGGCCTGAACCAGGGTAAAACTTGCATCCCTGTGTGCTTGTTTGCTAGTTGATTGATCCCTCCAGCGCTCCCTCATTCTTCAAAACCCAAGTCCATAACAATGGGCATTGACGAGTTAAACCCTCGTCAATTGGTGCCGTCTGTGGGAATTGGGAGTGCTGATGTCGCGGCTTCTTCGACCCCGTCAACCGCGATCTACAAATTTGCAATAGCGGAGATTCGCTAGCTCTTCGGCGCCTTCAACTTCACTATCCACGCGCCAGCCACTCGCCCGGCTTTCGAGTTCGTGGGCGATGGGATCAGCCTGGCGATTGGGAGCTTGCGCTTCCAGGTCGGTCAGCTAGGCACTCTTCGCCTCCCTGGTCAGCCGATGAGTCCTGCGATTGCTCCAGCATCATGGTTTCCACCACCAATCGGCACCCTCAGCGAGCTCAACGCCCCGGCAACAGTTGGGAACACGGACAGCGACAACAGTCGCAGATCCGATCTAGGTGACCTGGCTACAGAATATGGAGCCTACGACTCTAGATCTAAAAGTTGTGGGAGCAACAGCTTCCGCAATCACTTCATGTGCGTCGTCATCAACAAAGGCGACACTAGTGTCAATCGCGAAAATGCCGGTACCGGCATTGGTTCGACCAACAGCAGCATCCCTATCGCAAATGGCGGCATCCCAGTTGCGAATGGCGGTCCCACCAATGGCGCGCCCACCAACGATGGGACGGGAGGAGAACCGCACCTCACGACGAATGAGAATACCGGCGAGCGCGTGCAGATCCACCTCAACAACAATGAGTGGGCCCGCTGTCGAGAGGCTCTGCGGGGCAATCCCCTCCCTCTGAACTCATCACAATAGATGCTGATGGGTTACCATTGGCTGCTCAAAGAGGAGTACAAGAGACAGCAACAAGTAATCGCGCAACTCGAGGCATGCTGAAAGGCGGCAGACGAATCGAGTCTTTGGCGGGCTCAACTCTCTTCCATGGGAGGATCCTCCTCCAAGGGCAATGACTACGTGGCCAACAAAAGACGATCTCGACTGACCCTCACCGATAAAGAGCGTGAAGAAGCTGCGAAAGTCCTCGACTTCGGCTCTATGATGGTGAATACGTGGGGCAACATGCTCCCGAAGACATTGCAAGTAGCGGTGACAGCGGCCACCATGTATCTCCTCAACAACTAGCCACCGGCTGGAGATCCACGAGCTGCCATGCACCGATATATGATCGCAGCCCTAGGGCTAATCGAAGCTGCCCTCATCAAAGAGCCAACACCGGAGCCAAAGAAAAGCAAGGCTCTGGCCAAACGCTACTCCTCTCCCTCGTCCAGCAATAATAGCCATGATTTGTCTCAACGTCGCCGCTCACGGTGACATGACCACGACTACGACGCCCATGATGACGCAGCGCAAGGTCGACAAGATGCGCGCAAGGCGTGCTCGTTCGACTGACTGGGAGGACAATGACATAGAGCTCTACGGTGCCAGATGCTCCAGCAGAGCCATTAGGCAGAAGCAAATGCCTAAGGGGTTCAAGCTTCCATCGGAGAACCCAAAATTTGACGGCCTGCAGGACCCGAAGATCTGGCTGGAGGATCACATCTCTTCCATCAGACTACACGACAGAAGCTCGAGTACGGTGATGCAATGGCTACAGCTGTAGCTGCAAGGCGCCGCTCGTGCATGGCTCAACAATCTCCCGCGCGGATCAATTCATGGCTGGGAAGAGCTGGTCTACAGCTTCGTGCACAACTTCAAGGGCGCTTACAAAAGGCCCGCATCAATCGAAGAGCTAAGAGGCTGCCATTAGAGATCTGGTGAGTCGTTGCGCTCATACATCCAGAGATGGTCTATCTTCAAGAACTCCGTAGAAGACATCTCCGAGGATCGCGCAATCGACGAGTTCAATGGCCGCGTGCGCCACAGAGAGCTCAGGGAAGAACTGGGTCGCTCGAAGCCCAAGACGATTGACCACCTGATAGAGATCGTGAATAGGTGGGCCGATGGAGAGGACTCGGTAAAAAACCGTGCCTACTCCAATGATGATGACGACCTCGGGCGAAGACGCGACCGCCGAGGGAAACATCGTATGCGCGGATATGAGGACCGCGAAGAGGTCGACATAGTCGCAGCCGGCTACGCCGACAAACACGACAACAACCGCAACATCGGATACCGCAGCGGTGGATACTGCGACAGCGGAAAAACCACGCATGTGTGGCAGCGCCGCATTAGCGATGAGGCACCCGCGACTTCCATCTAGGACAAACTGTCCGAACCATGCAACATGCACTTCTACATCGACAAACACGACGGCAAGAAAAATTCCAACCACCTCCTAAACGACTGTCGCGAATTCCTCAAGCTCCACGAGGGTCTGGCCTAGATGAATCGCGACGTGATTAATCAAGGCTACGGAGCTTCCCCAAGCGCTGTAGCATACGAAGCTCCTCCACCACCGCCATGCCCGATACCTCCTGCGGCTGCACCAGTCCAGAATCATGGAGGCGAACCATACCCCCGACCACTGGGAAACATGGGGATGATCCAGCAAGGTCGCCCCTCAAATCGAGTGCAGAAATCGATCACTCGCCAAGTCAATTTGGCGATGAAATCTTCTCCCTCCACCACTAAGTACCTCAGTGGCAGCGAGTCATGCATCGCCTTCGACATGAGCGACCACCCGCGTCAAGTACCTCGCCCATGCCACTGTCCCCTAGTACTCGAGGCACAAATCGGCGGATTCGAGATGAGTCGCGTGTTCATGGACGGTGGAAGCGGGATCAACCTCATGTTCGTGAGTACCTTGCGAGCAATGAGGATTCCTCTGACATGTCTAGAAGTGTGAGACACAAAGTTCGACGGCATCGGCCCAGGGAAGGGTGTCTACCCCCTAGGCAAGATCAACCTCGGCGTCATCATCGACACGCCACAAAAATTTCGATGAGAGCGCATCAACTTTAGAGTTCTCACTGGCCCTCGCAGTACCACTGCATGCTCGGATGCGTCGCATTCGCGAGGTTCATGGCAGTGCCACACTACGCCTACCTGTAGATGAAAATGCCAGGCCCGAAAGGCGTCATCACAATCAACGGAAGCTTGGAGAGATCCGACAGATGCAATTGGGAATTCAATAGAATCTCCTAGTCCTTTGGCATGCAAGAGGAACTCGCAAAATTGAAGGAGTCGATAGACAATAGTATGCCTCCCCTGAGCAGGCCAAGTTCACCTGACCTATCCTTCGACTCGTCGGTACACACCAAGAAATTCCAGGTCCACCCCACGGACCTGACCAAGACGACCCTCATCGCCAATAATTTGAGTCTCATGTAGGAACTCGCGCTCGTGGAATTCCTTCGTGAGTGCTTGGAAATCTTCGCCTGGTGTCCAGCGGACATGCCAGGAGTTCCCAGGGAATTCGCCGAGCACTCACTCAACATAAATCCAGACGCAAGGCCAGTCAAGCAAACAATACGGCGACTGTCTGAACCAAGAGCAAAAGCCGTCGGTATGGAGATCAACAGACTCCTCGACGCAAACTTCATACGTGAGATCAAGGAAAGCACCTGGCTCGCAAATCCAATGATTGTGCCTAAAAAGGACACGGACATCCTACGGATGTGTGTGGATTTCACCACCTTGAAAAAGCATTGCCCAAAGGATCACTTCCCGTTACCACGAATCGACCAAATAATCGACTCCCCTGTGGGATGTGAGCGCCTCTGCTTCCTCGACGCCTACTCAGGCTACAATCAGATTCAATTGAAGGAGGAAGACCAAGAGAAGACAGCGTTCATGACACTCTTTGGCGTGTTCTGCTACAACACGATGCCCTTCGGGCTAAAAAACGCAGGAGCCACCTATCAGTGGTGTATGCAGGACTGCCTCAAGAGGCAACTTGGTCGCAATATCCAAGTCTACGTCAACGACATCGTCGTCAAAACCAAGGAGGAAGCCACGTTACTCGACAATCTCCGCGAGACCTTCGATAACCTCGATCGCTACCGGATCAAGCTCAATCCGGACAAATGCGCCTTCGGCGTACCATCTGGGGAACTGCTCGGGTATCTCATCTCTGCGAGAGGGATCGAAGCAAACCCGAAGAAAACAAAGGCCATACTGGCCATGGAGAAGCCCAAGAACGTAAAAGGCGTCCAACAGTTGGCTGGGCGAATCGCGGCGCTCAGTCGATTCATCACTTGAATGGGTGAAAAGGCACTACCCTTCTACCAACTTCTACGCAAGGCTGACAAGTTCGAGTGGACAGACGAAGCACAAGAAGCATTCGAAGACCTCAAACGTCTATTTTCCACCTCGCCAGTATTGGTGACGCCTCGCGAAAAGGAGCTGTTGTTGCTATATATCTCCGCCACCAACCAAGTCGTCAGCACTGTGCTCGTGGTTGAGCAAGCCAAAGAAAATAAAGTCCATGGGGTACAACGCCCAGTCTACTACCTCAGCGAGGTGCTGACGCCAACAAAACAGTGGTACCCGCACCACTAGAAACTGGCATACGACGTCTTCATCACAGCCAGGTGATGTCTACGCACTTCTATTCTTGTAGACAGTTGTTGGGCCTCCAAGTGCAGAGGTTTGTAGAACAACATCAAGTTTTCCCTTAAGTGGACCAGCCAAGGTTTATTGAACTCGGGGAGGAAGTGGTCAAAGGTATTCCCTCTCAAGCAACCCCGCAATCAAGATACAAGAAGTCTCTTGTGTCCCCAACACACCCAATACACTTGTCAGGTGTATAGGTGCACTAGTTCGGCGAAGAGATAGTGAAATACAAGTGGTATGGATAATTGTAAGTGGTAACAGTGCGAGAAAAGAGCTTGATGGCGTGGAAGAGACTAAAGGCAAACTAAAATAAAGATGGAAGCAAGCAAACATGTAACAGATCTAATAGCAAACGGTGTATCAATGCTTAGAAACAAGGCCTAGGGATCATACTTTCACTAGTGAACACTCTCATATAAATATATTCTTCTTTATGATACTACGCTGAACTACTCTCCGGTTGGACACTCTAATCGATGGCAGGGCTATAACATCACACCTCAAAGTAAGCCTTTCCCATCTAGAAAACCCCACACTGTCACCTTGAGTACTAGATGAGTCCAACAAACACCACAATTTCATAAAGATATCCAACTCCAAATATAACTCATAACAAGTATTTGTAATCTCTAGCCTAAGTGCCACCATGGTGAGCACGCTGTCACTTTCACACACATGGGGAGAGCAGAGATTCATTAAAGGACTTGAGTAGCAAGGTAGATCTATAGATTACAAGCTCATGATCTCAATAAGATCATGCATAGAGAGAGAGATGAACACATAGCTACTGGTAGAACCCTTAGCCTCGAGAGAGAACTACTCCCTCCTCATCATGGGAATCAGCAACAGTGATGGAGATGGTGGTGGAGATCGATGGAGATGGTTCCAGGGGCACTTCCCCGTCCCGGCAGGGTGCCAGAACAGAGACTTTCTGTCCCCCGAATATCCCCTTCGGTGGCGCCGGCACTGTGGAACTTTTCGTGGCTGGAGGCTTGATTTTTAGGGTTTTGGTATCGGGAGGCTCTTATAGGCGAAGGAGGCAAGGTCGGTGGAGTGCCAGGGGGCCCACACTACCTGGTGGCGCGGCCAGGGGTAGCCCGCGCCACCACATGGTGTGGCCAGGCCCTAGCCCTCCGCCGTCTAGTATTTTGGCTCCGTGAGTCTTCCGGTAAAATATTAACTTTAGCTTTTGTCCCGTCCAATTCCGAGAATATTGATTTTCTGACTTTCCTGGAACCAAAAACAACAGAAAACAGGCAACTGGCATTGTGGCTCTTGTTAATAGGTTAGTCCAAGAAATCATATGAAAAGCACTCCAAAGTGTGGACAAAACATAAGAAAGTAAATAAAACCAAGCATGGAACATCAAAAATTATGGATACGTTAGCAACGTATCAACATCCCCAACCTTTACTCCTGCTTGTCCTCGAGTAGGTAAGTGATAAAAAGAAATAATAATTTTTGAGGTGACATGCACCATCATAAACTTGATCAAAGTATTTGTAAAACATTCAAAGCTAGGATCATAGTACATCAATCATAACATGAAAGACAAAGTTCTAGCAATAAGACAAAGAATACTAAGCATAAAGCCAAAACAATATCAAGCATGGCATGACAGAGCATAGGCCACAGTCAAAAACAAGCTCTCTTTACCACTTAAGCATGAACTTTCCTACTCTTTTCCAAACCAAACCAAACCAAACCAAACTATTTGAAAGCCAATGTATGAAAGAGGGGGTCCAAACAATTTATTCAGAAAACTAAGCAAACCACGCAAACTAAAAACCAAAACAAAAACAAAAAAGAAGACGCTCCAAGAAAAACACAACTATGCATGAAACAATAAAAATGAAGCGTTTGGAAGAAACCTGGGATTTTTATTGATGAAGAAGGGGATGCCTTGGGCATCCCCAAGCTTTCATGCTTGTACTTCTTGGATATTTCTTGGGGTGACACGCGTGGCATCCCCAAGCTTGAGCTTTAGTCCATCCTTCATCTCATTACTCATTCCTTCCATACACCTGAAATTTTTCCTTCATACAAAGCTTCACACAATCTTTATTAGCAACATTAGTGTACTCAAGATAAATAAGTCTTAAGGTTCAGTTTTAACACCAAATAAACTTCCATTAGAACACTGGCTACTGTAGCACTTCCCTCAAAAAGCTCAATTCCCCAAAAGAACTCAAAAAGGAACCCACAAGAAGCAAATGTAGAAAATGGCAGAAATCTGTCAAAACAGACCAGCAGGTAAAGACGGATTTTTTCGAAGACATTCTGTTGCTCAAATCGAAAAGTGTTGAACTAATGAAAGTTAGATAACAACCTGGGGCAGAAGCAAAAAACGTTACAGCTCAATCCAACATACAGAGCTCTCTCACGAATTTTTATGGTGAAGCACACAAATATGTTTCGGGACAGCAACTTTCCCAATCATTACTTCTCTCTCATTAGAGGTTACCCTTGGCACAAAAAGCAAATAAAAAGGATAAGGAGCGGTTATTACAGATGTAATAACTTCCAAGACTCATCTGAAACTTTTGGGTTATCTCTCAATAAGTACTTTTCTTTAACGCCTTTAAGTTAGGCATGATAGTTTGAGAAGATGCTCACATAAGAAATATGAATTGAAGTAAAAGAGAGCATCTAGAAGCAAATTCAAAACACATTTAAGTCTAACCCACTACCTATGCGTAGGAATCTTGTAAAGAAACAAGTCATGAAAGCACAAAGCAACAAGCATAGGAAAGCAAAACAAGTGCAACTTTAAGGCTTTCAACATAAAGAGGGGAAACTTAATATTATTGAGATGCATAAAACCATGTTTCCCTCTCTCATAATAACTTTTAGTAGCATCATGAATAAAATTAACAATATAACTATCACATAAAATATTCTTATCATGAGCCACATGCATAAAAGAGTTAATACTCCCCACATAAACATAGTCATTCTTATTAATTATAGTGGGAGCAAATTCAAGAAAATAGCTATCATTCTCATCACCATAATCATCAAATATAGGAGGCATATTGTAATCATAATTAATTTCCTCCTCAATAGTAGGTGCACTGAAAATATTATAATCATCATTGCAATCATCATTGGAGGTATAGAACCATCATAAGCAATATAATAGTTATCTTCCCAAGTGTGTTCATTTGTAAACCTATCATCATTGGAAGGATCATGGATAGCACTAATAGTATAGCAATTGTTAATATCATCATTTTCAGAATTGGTACCGAAGAGATTTTCAATATCAAAGGTAGTGTGCTTTTCCCAATCATGATCACTACTATAGGTAATAGGCATAGAAACATCATCGAGTTCAGACTCATCAAAAACTATAATAGGGGCAACATGCTTAGGGGAAAATACCGTTTCCTCTCTTCTTTTACTCCTCCTCTTCTTCTTTTTCTTCCTCTCTTTAGGAGGGAGAGGCTTGAAAGGAAGCTTCTCCATATACCCTGGTTCATTGTTATAGACAATAGAAGAAACTTTGGAGGAATCCTCCTTCTCATTAATAAGAACAAAACACATATTTGTCCTATCATATTTTGGTAAAATATCATCTTCTATAATATTTTGTATGTAAGTATTTGTGTGACAATTACCAACACAATAAAGATGACAACCATGCATGACACTATTCATACCAAAAGCACTCATATCTACCAAAGAAGTTTTTCTTGATAATTCTTCACACCCCAAAAATAATGTAAGTTCATCATGCTGATTAGGAGTGATCATGTCATTACAATACAAACTTGCAGTACTCATTGGATTAGAAGGGCTATTATTATGGCCTGAGCATTGAAAATTGAAATGACCCACTTCGAAGCAAAGTTCACAAATGAAAGGATAAAGGGGACAAACGTTTTTACCAAGATCATTTAAAGCCTTATACCACATTCTAGATTTTTTATTCCTGTGGGTGATACAATATTCTTCTTCAATTTGATTATTCCCACAAGGTCTATGTATTCCAAAAAAATTAACATTCTTATAAGAAATAGTACTTTCAGAGGTTTGAGCATGTTTATTTCTATCATTAACAACAATTTCATTTTCCATGCAAGTGTCTTTAAAAGGCTCATGATACATGTCCCACTTTTCTTTAGGAGCATTAATATGAGAAGCAAAGGTTTTAAAACAATCAATAAGAATTTGAGGATCAAGACCATATTTAGCACTAATCTCTTGAAAATCAGCAGTTTCAGCAAAAGACTTAATGCAATCATACTCATAGTTTATACCTGGTTCTTTACCTTTGTTGTTATCCCAATCTTCGGTATTGCTTTGAATTGTTTCAAGAAGATCCCACTTAGCTTTGACCTCCTTACTCGTGAACGATCCCTCTAAACAAGTATCTAGATAGTCCTTGTAATGTCCTGAAAGCCTTGCATAGAAATTATTAATAACAATATTACGGGGGAGCTCATGAATGGGACATTTGAGCATTAGTGACTTCAATCTCCCGCATGCTTGGGTGAAACTTTCTCCATCATGAGGATGAAAATTATAAATGTAATTCCTATCTTTATGAATTTCATGAGGAGGATAAAATTTAGAGTAAACGAGAGATTCAAGTTCCTTCCAATCCAAATGATGAGGATCATCTAGTAGCTCATACCACTCCCTTGCTTTGCCCTTAAGTGAAAAAGAGAATAACTTCTTCTTGACGTGATCTCTTGTAATACCTGCACACTTGAACAACCCGCATAATTCGTGTATAAAGAGCAAATGATCACCGGGATGGAAAGTTCCATCTCCAAAATAGTAGTTATCCATAACACGATCAATAATTTTTATAGGTATTTTAAAAGGGATGCTTTCAGTGTGTGGATTTAAAATATCACAAGTATCATTAGAATTACCACATATAGGAGATAAAGTATCACCAGAGAAAATTTTCTTCCTTAAAACTGGGGAACTAAAGAGATCATTTTCATAAGAACCAACTTCCCCAAGCTTAGACGTTTCCATAGCATTAGTAACAAAGGTGTTCAAAAGATTCATACTAATAACATTGCTATTAGCATGCAAAGAAAGTTCCATGGGTTTTTTAATTTTCTTTTCAGAATATTCAAGTTCTAACTCAAGATAAATACTATAAAGCTCTCTAATTTTGTTGTCGTTTTCCATTAAGCCTAACTAGTGAAAACAAGAAACAAAAAGACAAAATTGCAGAATCTAAAGGAAATAACTTCGAGCACTCACACCAGAAAATAGGCGTTTGCCGTGGGAGGTTCTTCTTCTTTAATCCTTCGGTGTGAATACCTTTTACCTTTCCTCCCCGGCAACGGCGCCAGAAAATAGCTTGATGTCTACGCACTTCTATTCTTGTAGACAGTTGTTGGGCCTCCAAGTGCAGAGGTTTGTAGAATAGCAGCAAGTTTTCCCTTAAGTGGATCACCCAAGGTTTATCGAACTCAGGGAGGAAGTGGTCAAAGGTATTCCCTCTCAAGCAGCCCCGCAATCAAGATACAAGAAGTCTCTTGTGTCCCCAACACACCCAATACACTTGTTAGGTGTATAGGTGCACTAGTTCGGCGAAGAGATAGTGAAATACAAGTGGTATGGATAATTGTAAGTGGTAACATTGCGAGAAAAGAGCTTGATGGTGTGGAAGAGACTAAAGGCAAACTGAAATAAAGATGGAAGCAAGCAAACATGTAATAGATCTAATAGCAAATGGTGTATCAATGCTTAGAAACAAGGCCTAGGGATCATACTTTCACTAGTGAACACTCTCATATAAATATATTCTTCTTTATGATACTACGCTAAACTACTCTCCGGTTGGACACTCTAATCGATGGTAGGGCTATAACAGCACACCTCAAAGTAAGCCTTTCCCATCTAGAAAACCCCACACTGTCACCTTGAGTACTAGATGAGTCCAACAAACACCACAATTTCATAAAGATATCCAACTCCAAATATAACTCATAACAAGTATTTGTAATCTCTAGCCTAAGTGCCACCATGGTGAGCACGCTGTCACTTTCACACACATGGGGAGAGCAGGGATTCATTAAAGCACTTGAATAGCAAGGTAGATCTATAGATTACAAGCTCATTATCTCAATAAGATCAGGAATTGAGAGAGAGAGATGAACACTTAGCTACCGATAGAACCCTTAGCCTCGAGAGAGAACTACTCCCTCCTCATCATGGGAATCAGCAACGGTTATGGAGATGGTGGTGGAGATCGATGGAGATGGCTCCGAGGGCACTTCCCCGTCCCGGCAGGTGCCAGAACAGAGACTTTCTGTCCCCCGAATCTCCCCTTCGGTGGCGGTGGCGTTGTGGAACTTTTCGTGGCTGGAGGCTTGATTTTTTAGGGTTTTGGTATCGGGCGGCTCTTATAGGCGAAGGAGGCAAGGTCGGTGGAGTGCTAGGGGGCCCACACCACCTGGTGGCGCGGCCAGGGGTAGCCCGCGCCACCACATGGTGTGGCCAGGCCCTGGCCCTCCTCCGTCTCGTATTCTGGCTCCGTGAGTCCTCCGGTAAAATATCAACTTTGGCTTTTGTCCCGTCCTATTCCGAGAATATTGATTTTCTGACTTTCCTGGAGCCAAAAACAGCAGAAAACAGGCAACTGGCACTGTGGCTCTTGTTAATAGGTTAGTCCAAGAAATCATATGAAAAGTACTCCAAAGTGTGGATAAAACATAAGAAAGTAGATAAAACCAAGGATGGAACATCAAAAATTATGGATACGTTAGCAACGTATCACCAGGCTATTACGCCACTACTTCCAGGAGCACCCAATCGTGGTGGTCAACGACGCCCCACTCGGGAACATACTCAATAATCCTGACGCTACTAGACGAGTCGCGCTCTAGGGCATAGAGTTTTCTCCACTAGACATCACATACGAGAAGCGCGACGCGATGTAGTCGCAAGTTCTCCCGGACTTCCTCGTGCACTGGATGGAGAACCAGCTCCCCGACAAGCCATACATGTCCTACCTATGGACAATGCACTTCGATGGATCCAAGCGCTCGAGCGCCTCATACGCGACAGCCTGAGTAGTTGATTCTGCCTGATCGTCGAATCCTTGAACTCCAAGTACCTCGACAAGCTTACAAAGACGCCGATTGCATCGAGCTATTCTATCGGGTCCTCCAACAGAAGTCGACAAAACATCTGGCTACATATACATTCAAGACCCGAGTCGAGTCCCTCCTCGGATGGTTGCATCGCTTGATGCTACACACACGCGATGTTGGCTGCGCACCTGACAGAAGTGACTACACCAACTCCATCCGCATCGTCGATTCACCAGGCTAATCGCCACATGACTCCGCTATGTCGACCCCGGTTGCATCGTCGACTCTTGGTTCCTTATGCACTCGAGTCTGTGCCCGAGTCTACGACTCCGCTAGTCACTCGGGGGCTACTCCAAACTGGAGCATTGGTCGCGCACATGCAAAATATTCGAGTGGCATGCTCCGATTCCTCACTCGAATCAATGATTCGACTAAGGACTCGGGGGCTACTCCCATAGGGAGTGCTGGCCACGCATTCAAAAAAGCGCCAATGTTGATGGCACTCGCAATATCATCCGAAGCTCTTCTGGATTGTTGTGTCTACGCAACCAATGACTACAAGTCTCTGCTCGAGTCTACGACTCGAATAGACACTCGGGGGCTACTCCCATAGGGAGCACAGGTCGCGCACCCTATAGAAAACAAAAGATTTATAATACTGTCCATTGTGTCGACTGCGTCCACAATGTCAACTCGCTTACAGCAACCGCACTCATTGGCCACTCCGCCCCACTTACATACGAATGTCAAGTTTGGAGAAAATGTCTCCTTGGTCACCCAAAACACCTCCGCGGTGATAAACCTTCGGATGCTGCATCCACGATGTAAAGATAAGACCTACAGATCTAATCTGATGGCCTGGCAACCACATCCGCTGCGCTCTACAAGAATATACCATGTCTACGACATGAAGAAAATCCTGATAGACATGTTGGGTACATACTCATGAACTGGAGTTCGACTCAGCAAGGCCTCCATGGCATGAGTCGAACTACGCCAGCAATTTCCGGATTCGAGTCTGGGAACTCGAATTTGAGTAGGTAGCGTTCTTTTTTCCCTAAGAGCAATTAACTGGTCCGGATCCATCAAGCGCACCAGACACGTTTACCATCATGCCTATGAATGGCTATAAATTTCGGCTGACCCGATGAACTTCCCAGTGAGAGCTTCGCACTCGACACAATTGTCGACTCCGACATCCTAATGCAAGATTCAAGATCAATTAAGTCTCCACCCAAATCTACGATTCGGATGGACACTCGAGGGCTACTAACATAGGTATGCCCTACATGCACCTACTATAGGCCTACCTGGTGCGGCTCAACAGAAGGCCCACTCGAAGATATATCAAGGTCCATGATGCTCAAGACAGTTTGGGTGGTATGAAGCCCATATGGACACGGACTCCCAAACGCACAAGACAAGGAAGTCTCAATACTAGGGTGACTCCCTAACTTGTAACCAACTCGTATTGGTACCTGATACCTAGCCTCCCCATATATAAAGGCTAGGAGAGTCCAACGAGGAGGGTGACTCACCCCAATACACAGATCTACGACTCCTACAATACCGAATAGACAGATCTACGATCACCACAATAGATAGAACATAATAGATCTAGACATACGCCAGATCCAATCTGCGCATCCACCGCCATCTGCGACATTGTAATCCTTCGGATCGTCATCAATCAAGAGCAGACAAGCAGGAGTAGGGTCATCTACGAGGCCTGAACCTGGGTAAAACTTGCGTCCCTATGTGCTTGTTTGCTAGCCGATTGATGCCTCCATCGCTCTCTCCTTCAAAACCCAAGTCCATAACAATGGGCATTGACGAGTTAAACCCTTGTCAACTGACGTGGGCATACCCTATACGTACTCGAGTTTGGCATATACGGTCCAGATATGGCAGAAGCCCATGACGTTACCAAGGCCCAATACAGGATTCAGGTGATTCACGGAGGCTTTGATTACTTGCATCACAAGACAAAACTCAAGATAGAAAGTTTAAAGGGACATACCCTAATCTGTAACCGACTCGACCTGCTATCCGAGACCTAGCCTATCTATATAAAGGCTAGGAGGGGCGGCGAGGAGGACAATGACAACCCTAGTTTCCACAACCTCACCAGATTGCATCTACGCACCCTTGTAACTTTCGACTCCGTCAATAATTCCAAGAGCAGACAACCAGGAGTAGGGACCTCTACGAGGCATGAAACTGGGTAAACCTTGCATTCCTGTGTGCTTGTTTGTTAGCCGATTGATGCCTCTAGTGCTCCCTCCTTCTCCAAAACACAAGTCCATAAAAATGGGCATTGACGAGTTAACCCCTCGTCAATTGGCGCCACCTGTGGGAATTAGGAGTGCTGATGTTGTGTCTTCTTTGGCCCCGTCAACCGCGATCTACAACTCTGCAACAACGAAGATTCGCCACTGTCCACACACCGACCACTCGCCCGGCTTTTGAGTTCGTGGGCGATGGGATCAGCCTGGCAATTGGGAGCTTGCGCTTCCATGTCGGTCAGCTGGCCACTCTTCGCCTCCCTGGTCAGCCGATGAGTCCTGCGATTGCTCCAGCATCGTGGTTTCCACCACCATCAATGCCACAACAACAGTTGGGAGCGCGGACAGCGACAACAGTCGCGGATCCGATATGGGTGACCTGACCATAGAAGATGGAGCCTACGACTCTAGATCTAAAAGTTGTTGGAGCAACAGCTTCTCCAATCACTTCATGTGCGCCATCATCAACGCAGGTGACACCTGTGTCAATCGCGAAAACATGGTACCATCACTAGTCTGACCAAAGGCGGCATACCAGTCGTCAACGGTGGCATCCCAGTCACGAACGGATAAATTAGTTTGAGTAGATTGCGTAGTTTTTCCCTAAGGCAGTTAACTAATACTGATACATCGGATAAATCAGGCACGTATGTCAACAATCCCTGTGACACAAAACAGAACACTCAAAAATATGCTCTGCAATTCCACTGGATACTCGAGGGCTACTGACGTGGGCATACCCTATAGGTACTCGAGTTTGGCATATGTGATTACTGAACTAATCCCAGGTGGCGCTTATCGCCTTAAAGACCTAGAAAGCGGAGTCACATACTCCAATCCCTAGAACATCGTGCAACTGCATCGTTTCTACCCTTAGACGTTTTTACTTTACAAATAAGGCTATTCAGCCAGGCTACTTAGCTACACATTGTACCTCGTACTATTCTGCGAATAAATAAAGCTAAGTGCCCCAAAACTTATTGTCTTTTCTGTTTTCTAGCAATTATATCACTCGGGGGCTACACCACCCTTTACACCTTCATTCTACGAACAAATTGCAGTATCCTGAGTAGCTGACACACTCCAATCAAACCCTTGATAAATACCAACCCAGCTGCAACGTATCTGATAGGTTAGCAAGGTGCTGAGATAAATACACGCCAGGCTAACGAAAGGGAACTGCAGAGTACCACACACTCGAAAATAGTTCAAGCTAGCAAGCTCTTCCGATATTAATGGGTATCAAATACACCTGCCACAATCATATGAACTTTACAACATTTATACATCTATGTGCAGGACACAAATCAAGCTACTTCTTCAAAATAAGAACGTTTGTTTGCTCTTCAAAGAAGTCAACGATATCCTCCGCTGGCCGATCAACCGCACGATAGTGCAGCACCATGTTCCAAGTCATCCCTTCTGGTGGCTGCGGCGGTCCGGTAGCAACAGATGCGACATCGACGTCCGGTCGATGCAGTTGAACCAGCGACAGTGCAACCTTCACACCTGCGACTAACTGTTGGCGCACGCACTCGCGAACCGCGCTTATATCCTGAAATTTTGCCAGAAGAGCCAACAGGCTTGAGGGCATAGCGTCCAACGGAAACATCATCTGGTAAATACACTTCAGGCACAACTGCGCCTTCTTCAAGCATTGAAGCACCCGCGACACACGATACTGCAAAGTCGCCAACACGACTGCACGGTCGTGGTCCACCTAGAAGTACCCACTAGCTTGTAGCTGCTCCTGGGTTAGGTCATTCATTCGAATGGCCACCCGGTCCTTCTCATCCTATGGATGGCGAGCGCTAACAACTACAAAATGCGAGACCAAAAGCATAAGCCAAGGCATCGCCGCGAATGGTTAAAGAAAGGATAAGAAGATAGAGAGCTAACATTTAAAGTGCTCGTTAAGCTGAGCAACCTCATCGAGAAGATACTTCTCATGAGCGGTGGCCTTCTCCGCCTTCGACATACACACATCCGCGTTACCGCGGATAATGGGAAACTCCCGCTCCAACTTCTTAATATGGTTGCGAAGTCGCGAGAGAAGCGACAACTCCTCCACCTTTGAACGCGGTTGCGCTGCTGTTTCATCGGTGGGAGGAGAGTCACAAGGACCACTTGAAGGACCCTATTACAATTGAGCAAGAAGCAAATAAGGGAACAAGAACACATTAATTAAAAGGGCGAACACATTCAAACGCGGCAAAGTATTAATAGGGACACTCCCACAAAGCATAGTTCAACCAAAAGGGAGCTACAATTATTACAGATGACAACTAAGGAGCAGTTTACTTCTTCAACTTGGACTTTGACTTTGGGGGATTCATCGAATCCGTGGCAGTCTCTGATGCCATGGAATTTCTAGTGGTAGCCCAAGACGCCACAGTCTTCGCCGCCTTCGCTTGCCCGGCTCCGTAGAGTATTTTGCGACTGTATCAATGAGCCGAGGCCCATACTTACCGCATATACTAGCGAAGGGAGCAAACACTACATGTTGACCATCTGCGTCGACGGGTATCACCTCCGAGATTGCGCCGTGGTCCAACTCCACTCCATGGGCTTGCGCCATCGCGAGTGCCATGGTGGCACCGACAGGCCGTTGGGAGTTTTTGAAGTCCATGGGAATACCTTCAGCGAAGGATTCCACCAAATCATCAAGGTTGTCGATTAAGCTGGCGTTGGGGATCAGGTCCTCTCGGAGATGGCTCATCACACCTTTGGCTTTCTCGAGCGTCTCTTGGAGAGAGACACTGCGTTCCTCGACTGCGGCCACGACGCCAGCCAAGGCCACTACGCGACGCAAGGTCTGGGCGTTGAAGCTTATGCCGGCGGTATCTGAACAGCACAAAGTATTAGCATAACGACACAAAAAATCAATCGAGAAAAATGCAGGTGAAGCAGCGCAAATACCTGATTGTGCTTTCGCAATAGAGAAAAGTTGTTCTACGAACAACTTCTCCCTCTTAGCAGTAGAGGTGCGCAGATCTTCTTCACGCCTCTGCGACTCCTCTAGCACGGCGACTGCCTAATCATGCTTCTTCTCTGCTGCAGCAAGTCCCTTCTCGAGGGAGGTAACGTGATGGAGAAGTTCGTTATGATCACCTGCAAAGGGCAGAGCACGACAAACACATGAGTCTACAAATTTCCATAGAAAAAGCAGAGCGAAGAGACAAGTTTTAGCACAAACCTTCGACTACGCGATGGCGGTTATCCAGCATAGCATGCTGGCGACTCGTGGCAAGGATGTTCTCCGCAAGGCGAGCGGAGTCCTTTATGATAGGTTGTACCAAAAGAAATGGAGTTTCAGCAATGACAAACAACACAAAAGCTCAAAACTCGACTGCCAGCAGAAAAAACGACACTTACGTGTTCCTCTAGGGACTCCGAAGATTCCTGTCGAGTGGGCGTCCGCCAACCATATGGTGCCCCCCAGTGTGGGGGGAACTCGAAGAATTGGCGCCGAAGTGGGCTGCCACTAGAGGAGAAGGAGACCGTGCTGCTACCTCCTTGTTCTTGGAGTCTGCGACTCTGGATTCTTTCACAGATTGGCAGTCTTCAGAAGATGATGACGCCGTTTGACTACAAATGTGACCAATGTCATTTCAGAAGGGAAACTTCAAGGAAAACAAGACGAATCCGCAAAATATAAAAACTCACCAGTTAAATTTGTCGAGGTTGAAGGAATCATCTGACGACTCATTTGGCAACCGCAGCTTCTTCTGAGTGGGAGGAGCCATGGCGCATACATGCACGGCGGGGATCGGCTCCTCTGCAGCAGCAGGGGAACTCTCCAGCGTCAACGGCGAGGAAGCATCCGAATCCTCGCTACGGGAGCGTTCGCGAGTCCCATGGTCACCGGACTCGGGGGCTTCCTCTTGTTCCTCTATGGGGACGGTGGAGCCTGACTCGTCATATTCATCTACCTTGCGAGGAATAATTCCTTCAAGTCGAGGAGGCAAATTGGTGACCACGACCCAGTCCTAACACAAGAAAAAGCATCAGTATACAAAGGCAGCTACAAGCAATCAAAAGGACAAGAAACTACGAAGAGAAATTCACCTCAGGTGAAGGATTGCTGGCACAGAACGGAGGCACGATTAAGTCACCAGGGAGATCCTCCTTGGCCATGTACTTGGTTAGTAGTCGCAACCTCCTGTCTACTTCACTTGAGGAGATGCCTTCCGCAGAAATGAGAGTGGCATCACCAGCACCGGTCCAGCGGAACATCGGGTGCGCCCTGGCCTACAGAGGCTGGACATGGCGGCACATCCAAGTGCGGATAAGCTCTGCTCCACCAACCTCTTTGCCTATGTGCTTCTCGAGGTCGCAGACATGTTGATAGAGAGCCTCTGTCTCTTTGACTTCGGCGGGCATCACATTGTTCTTCCACGACCTCCTTCGCTTGTAGGGTGCCACCGGATCGAAGGATAGAATTGGGGGACAGCTGATGCAGCTGAAGACCTTAGAAGCAAAGGAGACCCCTAACAAAAGGATGCAGGGGAAGAGAAAGACCGCGAATGATGAACGCAAGGAACATCACTCGAAAACCCGCTAGAGGATTAGGGATTACCTCGTCACCGGGCACGCGCGAGTCATCCTCAGCGGCGGAGAGCACCCCATCCTGGCGCTGGGTGAATAGCTCCGAAGACTTGATGATGGACGGGCGCCAAGACCCGTTGGTGACGCGAGTCCCCGCGGCCTTCTTATTCCTAGCGCCGGCGGCGCTGGTACCTGTGGTGGCGGCGCCTCCTTTCTTCTTGGCGGCCGCAGATCAAGTGGCGGAGCCTCCTTTCTTTTTGCCCATCTTGCACTAGCGATGTGAGCGTAGGAAATAGCTGGGGAAGGCGCACAGGTGGTCCTGTGCCATGGAGAAGATGTGCGCAAGGGAGCAGCAAGAACATCAATGGCGGAGGAAGCGCGAGCAAGAAGAGAGATGTGGGGAATTACCGCACGATGTGTCCCTACTTAACCTCCTAGCAGATGACATCCAGCGGCCAGAATAAAATCTACTAGACGCGTGGCGGACATCGACATTGACGCGTGGCAAGGGTAAACCACGAACCGTCCCCCACTAGTCCCATTACGCACCGAAATCAAGGAGACGCAGTTAAAACAGAAGATTACGCACGCCTAGTCAAATCCAAGTCAGAAAGTGGGACCCACTACTCGTTACGTCCCGTCAAAACCGCTCACACGGGCAACTGAGATCACCTCATCGTTAGCACTGACATCATCAACTCCAGCAGAAGAACGTTTTAACTACTTTAGTCCTTGCTCGAGTCTTTGACTCAACCAAGCACTCGGGGGCTACTCCTAATAGGAGCACTGGCCGTGCACCCGAAGAATTTTATGAAAATTTCCACGCATCATGAAAAACCTTCACTTGAATCAACGATTCGATTGTGGACTACGGGTTACTCCCATAGGGAGCACTAAAAGTACATTCGACCGAAACAAGCAACAAAAGATGACAGCAGTCGCAAAATGTTTTTAGTCCCTACTCGATTCTACGACTCGAATAGGCACTCGGAGGCTACTCCCATAGGGAGCACTGGCCGCGCACCCTCTGATTATTTTTCTTGTACATTATACCGTGTGTCGATAACATCCACACTCGAATGCTATGGCGACTCCACCTCATATCTTTCCCTACAAAGAGATTGCGTCTCCTGGGTCACCCGAATCATCTCCGCGATGGCAAAAATTCGGATGCCGCGCTTATAACGTGAAGATAAGACTGGAATAAGGCTTGAAAACGCATCTACTGGGCACTACCAGAAATATATCCGTGCCAACAGGTGAGATGAATATGCCTTGACGGACGCGTCGAGTGCTCACACTTACACACTGGGTTTCGACTCTTGTAAGACCTCCGCGGCCTGAGTCAAATTACTCCAGCAATTTTCCATATTTGAGTCCGGGGACTCGAGTTTGAGTAGATTGCGTTGTTTTTCCCTAAGGCAGTTAACTGACACCGATACATCGGATAAATCAGGCACATATATCAACAATCCCTATGACACAAAACAGAACACTCGAAAATATGATCAGCTATGCACTCGAATGACTTCATAAAGTCTCCACTCGAATCTTCGATTCCACTGGATACTTGGGGGCTACTGACGTGGGCATACCCTATAGGTACTCGAGTTTGGCATATACGGTCCGGATATGGCAGAAGTCCACGATGTTACCAAGGCCCAATACATGATTCAGGTGACTCACGGAGACTTCGATTGCTTGCAGCACAAGACAAAACTCAAGATAGAAAGTTTAAAAGGATGAACCCTAATCTGTAACCGACCCGACCTGCTACCCGCGACCTAGCCTATCTATATAAAGGCTATGAGGGGGCAGAGAGGAGGACAATCACAACCCTAGTTTCCACAACCTCGCCAGATTGCATCTGCGCACCCCTGTAACTTTCGACTGGCTCGATAATTCCTAGAGCAAACAAGTAGGAGTAGGGACCTCTACGAGGCCTGAACCTGGGTAAACCTTGCGTCCCTGTGTGCTTGTTTTCTAGCCGATTGATGCCTCCAGTGCTCCCGCCTTCTCGAAAATCCAAGTCCATAACAATGGGCATTGACGAGTTAAACCCTCGTCAATTGGTGCTGTCTGGGGGAATTCGTAGTGCTGATGTCGCGGATTCTTCGGCCCTATCAACCGCGATCTACAACTCTGCAAAAGCAGAGATTCGCCAGCTCTTCGGCGCCTTCAACTTCACCATCCATGTGCCGGCCACTCGCCTAGCTTTCGAGTCTGTGGGCAATGGGATTGGCCTGGCGATTGGGAGCTTGCGCTTCCAGGTCGGTCAGCTGGGCACTCTTCGCCTCCCTGATCAGCCGACGAGTCCCGCGTTTGCTCCACCATCGTGATTTCCACCACCAATCGGCACCCTCAGCAAGCTCAACTCCTCGACAATAGTTGGGAGCGCGGCTGATCTGGGCGACCTGACCACAAAAGATGGAGCCTACGGCTTTGGATCTAAAAGTTGTGGGAGCAACAGCTTCCCCAATCACTTCATGTGCACCATCATCAATGCAGGCGACACTAGTGTCAATCGCGAAAGTGCTGGTACCAGCACTGGTCCGACCAACAGCGGCATCCCAGTCGCATATGGCGGCATCCTAGTCACGAACGACCGTCCCACCAACGACGCGCCCACCAACGATGGGACGGGAGGAGAACCGCACCTCATGAAAAATGAGAATACCGGCGAGCGCGTGCAGATCCACCTCAACGACAATGAGTGGGCCCACTGTCGAGAGACTCTGTGGGGCAATCCCCTCCCTCTGAAATCATCGCAATAGATGTTGATAGGTTACCATTGGCTGCTCAAAGAGGAGTACAGGAGCTAGCAACAAGTAATCGCACAACTCGAGGCACGTAGAAAGGCGGCAGACGAATCGAGTCTTCGGCGGGCTCAACTCTCTTCTATTGGAGGATCCTCCTCCAAGGGCAATGACTATGTGGCCAACAAAAGACGATCTCGACTGGACCACCTCACCAATAAAGAGCGCGAAGAAGCTATGAAAGTCCTCGACTTCGGCTCTATGACGGTGGATACACGAGGCAACGCACTCCCGAAGACTCCGCAAGCAGCGGTGACAGCGCTCACCATGTACCTCCTCAACAACCAGCCACCGGCTGGAGATCCGTGACCTGCCATGCACCAATCTACGATCGCAGGCCTTGGGCTAGTCGAAGCTGCCCTCACCAAAGAGCCAACACTAGAGCCGAAGAGAAATAAGGCTCTGGCCAAACACTACTCCTAGCCCTCATGCAGCAATGATAGCCACGACTTGTCCCGACGTCGCCGCTCACGGCGACATGACCACGACTACGACGCTCGTGATGACATCACGCAGCGCAAGGTCGACAAGATGCGCGCAAGGTGTGCCTGTTCGACAGACTCAGACGATGACGACATAGAGCTCTGCAGCTCCAGATGCTTCAGCAGAGCCATTAGGCAGAAGCAAATGCCTAAGGGGTTCAAGCTTCCATCAGAGAACCCAAAAATTTGACGGCCTGCAGGACCCGAAGATCTGGCTGGAGGATCACATCTCTTCTGTCAGGCTACACGGCGGAAGCTCGAGTACGATGATGCAATGCCTACAGCTACAGCTGCAATGCGCCACCCGCGCATGGCTCAACAATCTCCCGCGCGGATCAATTCATAGCTGAGAAGAGCTGGTCTATAGCTTCCTGCGCAACTTCAAGGGCACTTACAAAATGCCCACATCAATCGAAGATCTAAGAGGCTACCATCAGAGATCTGGCAAGACGTTGTGCTCATACATCCAGAGATGGTCTATCATCAAGAACTCCGCATAAGAGAACTCCAAAGATAACGCAAGCGACGCGTCCAACGGCGGCGTGCGCCGCAGAGAGCTCAGGGAAGAACTGGGCCGCTTAAAGCCCAAGACGATTGACCACCTGATGGAGATCGCGAATAGGTGGGCCAATGGAGAGGACTCCGTCAAAAACCATGCCTACTCCGACGATGATGATGACCTCGGGCGAAGACGCGACCGCTAAGGGAAACGTCGTATGTGTGGATATGTAGACCGCGAAGAGGTCGACATGGTCGCAGCCGGCTACGCTGACGAACGCGACGACAACTGCAACAGCGGATACCGTAGCAGTGGATACCGCGACAGCGGAAAAACCACGCAAGTGTGGCAGCACTGCATTCGCGATGAGGCACCCGCAACTTCCATCCAGGACAAACTGTCCGGACCATGCAACATGCACTTCTACATCAACAAACACGACGACAAGAAAAAGTCCACCCACCTCCTAAAGGACTGCTGTGAATTCCTCAAGCTCCACGAGGGTTTGGCCCAGATGAATTGCGACGTGATTAATCAAGGCTACGGAGCTGCCCCAGGCGCTGTAGCACACGGAGCTCCTCCACCACCGCCAGGCCCGATAACTCCTATGGCTGCACCAGTCCAGAACCGTGGAGGCGAACCATAGCCCCGACCACTGGGGAACATGAGGATGATCTAGAAGGGTCGCCCCTCAAATCGAGTGCAGAAATTGATCACTCGCCAAGTCAATTTGGCGATGAATTCTACACCCTCCACCACTAAGTACCTTAGTGGCAGCGAGTCCTGCATCACCTTTGACAAGAGCGACCACCCACGTCAACTACCTCGCCCAAGCCACTGTCCCCTGGGACTCGAGGCACAGATCGGCGGGTTCAAGATGAGTCACGTCTTCATGGACGGTGGAAGCGGCATCAACCTCATGTTCGTGAGTACCTTGCGAGCAATGAGGATTCCTATGACATGTCTGGAAGTGTCAGACACGATGTTCCATGACATCGTCCTAGGGAAGGGCGTCTACCCCTGGGCAAGATCAACCTCGAGGTCATCTTCGGCATGACGCAAAACTTTCGATGAGAGCGCATCGACTTCGAAGTTGTCGACTGGCCCTCGCAGTACCACTGCATCCTCGGATGCCTCGCGTTCATGAGGTTCATGGCAGTGCCACACTACGCCTACCTACAGATTAAAATGCCAGGCCCGAACATCGTCATCACAATCAACAGAAGCTTCAAGAGATCCGACAAGCGCGATCGAGAATTCAACAGAATCTCCCAGTCCTTTGACATGCAAGAGGAACTCACAAAATTGAAGGAGTCGACAGACGACAGTCTACCTCCCCTGAGCAGGCCAAGTTCACCTGGCCTATCCTTCGACTCGTTGGTAGACACCAAGAAAGTCCAGGTCCACCCAACGGACCCGACCAAGATGGCCCTCATCACCAATACTTTGGGTCCTGCATAGGAACTCACGCTCGTCGAATTCCTTCATGAGCGCTGGGAAATCTTCGCCTAGTGTCCAACGAACATGCCAACAGTTCCCAGGGAATTCGCCGAGCACTCACTCCACATAAATCCAGATGCAAGGCCAGTTAAGCAAACAATACGGCGACTGTCTGAACCAAGAGCAAACGCCATCGGTATGGAGATCAACAGACTCCTCGACGCAAACTTCATACGCGCGATCAAGGGAAGGACCTGGCTCGCAAATCCAGTGCTTGTGCCTAAAATGGACACGGATATCCTGCGGGTGTGTGTGGATTTCACCTCCTTGAACAAGCACTGCCCAAAGGATCACTTCCCGTTACCACAAATCGACCAAATAATTGACTTCACTACGGGATGTGAGCATCTCTACTTCCTCGACGCCTACTCAGGCTACAATCATATTTGAATGAAGGAGGAAAACCAAGAGAAGACAGCATTCACAACACCCTTTGGCGTGTTCTGCTACAACACGATGCGCTTCGGGCTAAAAAATGCAGGATCCACTTATCAGCGGTGTATGCAGGCTTGCCTCAAGAGCCAACTTGGTCGCAATATCCAAGTCTATGTCGACGACATCATCGTCAAAACCAAGGAGGAAGCCGCATTACTTGACGATCTCCGCGAGACCTTCGATAACCTTGACCGCTACCGGATCAAGCTCAATCCGGACAAATGCGCCTTCGGCGTACCATCTGGGCAACTGCTCGCGTATCTCATCTCTGCGAGAGGGACCGAAGCAAAATCAAAGAAAATAAAGGCCATACTGGCCATGGAGAACCCGAAGAATGTAAAAGGCATCCAACAGTTGGCTAGGCGAATCGCGGCGCTCAGTCGATTCATCAGTGGAATGGGTGAAAAGGCACTGCCCTTCTACCAACTTCTCCACAAGGCTGACAAGTTCGAGTGGACAGACAAAGCATAAGAAGCACTCGAAGACCTCAAACGTCTACTGTCCACCTCGCCAGTATTGGTGACACCTCGTGAAAAGGAGCCACTATTGATATATATCTCCGCCACCAACCAGGTGGTCAGCACTGTGCTTGTGGTAGAACGAGCCGAAGAAAATAAAGTCCATGGGGTACAACGCCCAGTCTACTACCTCAGCGAGGTGCTGACGCCAACAAAACAATGGTACCCACACTACTAGAAACTGGCATACGGCGTCTTCATGATAGCCAGGCGATTGCGCCACTAGTTTCAGGAGCACCCAATCGTGGTGGTCAACGACGCCCCACTCGGGCACATACTCAATAATCCTGACGC
Source organism: Avena eriantha (assembly GCA_910589775.1). NCBI lineage: Eukaryota > Viridiplantae > Streptophyta > Magnoliopsida > Poales > Poaceae > Avena > Avena eriantha. The sequence continues at coordinate 311,723,563 of OU342744.1, read as the reverse complement.
TACTGGATGAGTCGTGCTTTGGGGAATAGAGTTGTGTCCACGAGACATCACATACGAGAAGCACGACGCGATCAAGTCGCAAGTTCTCCCGGACTTCCTCGTGCACTGGATGGAGAACCAGCTCCCCGACAAGCTAGACATGTCCTACCTATGGATAATGCACTTCAATGGATCCAAGCGCAAGGAAGGAGCTAGCACAAGTGTCATACTGACATCACCCCAAGGCGACAAGATGAGGTATGTTCTGCAAATGCAGTTCACAACCTCCAACAATTAAGCTGAATAGGAAGCCTTGATCCATGGGATGCGGATGGAGAAAGCCTGCGGCGCCAAGCGACTTGTAATCTATGACGACTCCAAACTGGTGGTCAACCAAACAATGAACGAGTGCGATGCTCTGAGCGACAACATGATCGCTTATCGTAGCCTCTATGACACACTCGAAGGGGATTTCGATGGGTGCGAGTTGTGCCACATTGGCCGCGAAAGCAACGAGGAGGCGGACATCCTCGCCAACATTGGCTTCACCTGTGCCAAAGTGCCACCTGGAGTATTTTTGGAACGCTTCTGCGAGCGCTCCATCAAGCAAAAGGCCACAGATCCTAAAACTAGTGCGACAAAGGACTCGGGGGTTACGCCACTGAGCGAGCCTATGGCAATCGACAACATGGATTCTGACACAGGACTCGAAGGCCCCATGGAGGTCATGATGATCGAGCCATCCTGGACACAGCCATACATCACATACCTGGTCAGCAAGAAGCTGCTAGATGACTCGACTGATGCTCGTCACATAGCGCGATGATCCAAGGCATTCGCCCTCATCAACAACGAACTTTACAAACGCAGCATCATAGGAGTCCTTCAATGGTGCGTCTCTAACGGGGATGGAAGGGCCGTCCTCCTCGACATACACGAAGGCACTTGCGGGAACCATGCCGGCAGTCGCGCCCTCACGCCAAGGCTCTGCGAGCTGGATTCTACTGGCCAACAGCCATGCGAGACACCAAGGACATCGTCCAGCACTGCAATGCTTGCAAGCGATTTGCGGACAAACCGCACGCACCTGGCGTGGAGCTCAGGCCAATACCAGTGGCTTGGCCCTTTACACAATGGGGACTCGGCATGGTTGGCAAGCTCCCGAGGTCCTCGCGAGGAGGCTATGTTTACCTCCTCGTCGCAGTCGACAAATTCACCAAGTGGATCAAGGCCATGCCGGTGACGAATCAATCAGGAGCCAGCGCCGTCAAGTTTTTTGAATCCACCGTCTACCGTTTTGGGGTGCCACATAGCATCATAACGGACAATGGGACAAACTTCACCTCCAAGGAGTTCCAGGGATTCTGCGAAAACCTGGGAATAAACATCAGCTATGCTTCGGTGGCCCACCCTCAGACCAACGGTCAAGTCGAAAAGGCCAACAGCCTCATCTACGGTGGAATCAAGAAAAGCTAATCCGACCACTCGAACAAGCCGCTAGTGGCTGGCCAAACGAGCTGCAATCAGTACTTTGGAGCCTGCGCACAACTCCAAATAGCACCACAGGCTACACTCCGTTCTTCATGGTGCATGGCGCTGAAGCGGTTCTACCCGCAGAAGTGCGCTACAAAACCCCGTGAGTGGTTGCATATAGCGAGCAGGAGTCAACTCTAACACTCGAAGACTCCATCGACATCCTCGATGAGGCAAGCGAGATCGCAGCGGAGAGATCAACGATCTACCAGCAGAACCTCCGCAACTACCACAGCAGAAGGCTATGCCCTAGATCCTTTGTCGAAGGAGAACTGGTCCTATGACTGAAGCAGCAAGGGCACCTCAAACTCGAGTCCCCTTGGGAAGGACCTTATGTGATTACCGAAGTAATCCCAGGTGGCGCCTATCGCCTTAAAGACCTAGAAAGCATTGAAGCATTCGCGACGCCTCTTGAAGTGATTGGGGAAAGCTAGAGTACGGCGATACACATGAAGAAACTCCCTGTGATTACCTGAGAGTTTCTTTTTTTCTTTTCTTTTCTTTTTTCCCGCAGACAGCGCCAGTTGACGAGGGTTTAACTCGTCAATGCCCATTGTTATGGACTTGGGTTTTGGAGAAGGAGGGAGCACTTGAGGCATCAATCGGATAGCAAACAACCACACATGGACGCAAGGTTTACCCAAGTTCAGGCCTCGTAGAGGTCCCTACTCCTGGTTGTCTGCTCTTGGAATTATCGAGGGAGTCGAAAGTTACAGGGGTGCGTAGATGCAATCTGGCGAGGTTGTGGAAACTAGGGTTGTGATTGTCCTCCTCACCGCCCCCTCCTAGCCTTTATATAGATAGGCTAGGTCTCGGGTAGTAGGTCGAGTCGGTTACAGATTAGGGTTCATCCCTTTAAACTTTCTATCTTGAGTTTTGTCTTGTGCTGCAAGCAATCGAAGTCTCCGCGAGTCACCCGGATCCTGTATTGGGCCTTGGTAACATTGTGGGCTTCTGCCATATCTGGACCATATATGCCAAACTCGAGTACCTATAGGGTATGCGCACGTCAGGTTCTGTGGCAGAAAACAAAAACTTCCTACTACGAGAACACACCAACCCAACATCTATCTATGGGGAAGTACAATAACGAGCGATACGGTAGTCATACCTTTGAAGGCCAAAGGTGGGATTACGTTCCCGCACAAACGTTGTTGATGAAGACGAGCATAGCAGTCCTCAAGGTCTAGATGGCTTCAAGCATCCATCACCACTAAATGAAGTGCCTCATCAAGTTTTACACACGTCCAATGTAAAAGACATCTCACGGGCCCTAGTCTAGCAAGGAAGCAGAAGAAGAAGATCCAGACCGATTCTCGCAGCAAGGAAGCGGAAGAAGAAGGAGGTGGAGAATTCTCTGCCGCATGGAGCATGTCTCAAACTTGGGAACACGCACAAGAGGGTGAGAGGGAGGGAGAGAGAGAACAACAAAGGCCAATTATTGGATGAGATTTCGGCTGGCATGACACCCTTTATATAGGAAAAATGTAGGTACTCCCACCTGAAGGGAATATGCCCGAGAGGCAATAATAAAGTGGTTATTATCTAATTCCTTGTTTATGATAAATGTTTATTTTTTATGCTATAATTATATTAATTGGAAATGTTAATACACGTGTGTTTAATAAACAAATAAAGGGTTCCTAGTTATGCCTATCTTATAAACTAGCTCGTTGATTAACAAGATGATCATGGTTTCCTAATCATGGGCATTGGATGTTGTTAATAACAAGGTGACAACATTGGTGAATTATGTGATGAACATTCATCCGAAGTATAGCATTACGCTCAAAGTCATTATGTTTATATTGTTATAACATCATACAAATTAATCTTAGTCCATAGACCATGAGATCATGTTAATTGCTAACACCAGAAGAGTACTTTGATAACATCAAACGTCACACCATAACAGGGTGACTATAAAGGTGGGTTTGGGTACTCAAAAAGTGTTATGTTGAGGCTCATGGATCAAGAGTGGGATTTTTCCATCCCGATGGAAGATAAATATAATCAGGTCCCTCTCGGTGATATCACATTGAGATAGCTTGCAAGCAAGTGATGTGATCACTAGAATGTTATATCACGGGAACGAGAAAAGAGTGCATGTCGGTAACGGAGATCAAACTACGTATTGAGATACCGATGATCAAATTTCGGACATGTAATATATCGCGAGACAAAGGGATTTATTTATGATGTTAAAGGTTCACACGATCACTAGAGTCATCGTTAAATGAGTGGGACTTAGTACGGATCTCCAGGTCTCGCTGCTGATTATTGATCTGAGAGGGGTCTCGATCATGTCTGCATTATTCACAAACCATAGGGTGACACACTTAAGGGATACCGATACCATTTGGAGCAAATGTGTTCCAGAGAAAAGACTAACAAAGCGCTAGAATTACTTCAATGGACACCAAAATTGTTTCGGGTGAAATTGCTGAAATTGGTTCTACATGTGATATTGAAATATTGCAGGGGGTTTTACGTGAATAAATAAATAAAAGAGTTTTATTAAACGAGAGATTGCATTAAATTTGGTGGAAATTTAATGATTTTGAGTGGGATTTTGGGTGGAGAAAATGGAGGGGCATTTGTGTGAGTGGGAGCTCCATTCACATGAATGGAGGAAGAGGCGGGGGAACCACCTTGGGCGTCGTCCAAGGCCTTGGGGCAGCCCCCTCCTCCCTCCTTCTCACTTACGCCTCCTCATGAAGGATCTCTCTCCCACTCTAGAAATTATTCCTCATGGTCTCGGATTAGCGAGATACATGTTCCCGGTGGCTTTATCTGGAAAGGAGTTTCTGCTCCCGGTGCATCGCTGGAGCAAGGACGCGGAGGTTGTTGGGGTACCAGACGTGTCTGCGATCACGGATGCACCGCTGCTTTGTGGTGCTGGACTTGCTGGTGTTGGACCTGGTGGACTCGATGGACTTCATCACGATCTTGAGATCAGCAAGTGTATGACTACATCAACCATGAAATCAATTTCGTTAACAATGCTTTGTCTCTCTTCAAGGGTATGTTCTCTATGGATGTATATCCACCTGTTGATTGTATCTAGGAAGATAGATATTGGTGCTTAGATGTTCACATCATAGGAAATTTTTTGTTTCTATGTTGCGAACCCAACAGTGGTATCAGAGCCAGGTCTATGCGTAGATGCTTTGCGTGGGTAGAACACATATGAGTATGTGGGAGCTGATGATCATTTTATTACATATTCTAAGTATTTTGGATATTGGTGGCATAGTGGGATGAAGCGGCTCGGACTAACTTTACATGTCCTCGCACATGAGACATGTTCCACGCTTGACATGCAACTAGTTTTGCATAAGTGGCTAGCGGGTGTCTGCCTCTCCTACTATAGTCAATATCTGATTTACAACGAGTTCCTAATAATATGATTATCACCGTTGTGGTTCCATGTTCGTAGGTATGAACGGTTCTATCTTCGAAATCCCTAAGCCACATAAAACTTGCAATTGATAAATTAGAGCCGTCTAGTTTAGATTGTTGCTGGGTGACATAGGTATGATTACTCAAGTCCTTATGATTTTCTACCTAGGACCTACAGAAAGGCTTACGGCCCATGAAGAGTCAAGATGAAGATCCAATGAAGCAACCCACAAAGATTATAGTAGTATTAGGAAAGAGGAACAAAGACCGACATAGATTTGGTGTTGTAATCATGTAACCTATCCGCATACATCTTTGAGACCTGACCTATTATATATAGGGCGGGAGAAGCCTAGGAAACCCACCGAACAATCTCCAAGTGATTTGTAACAGAGCGATCCCTCATAATATTCAGGCGACTTTGATTCCATTGTTTCCTAACATCCGACGAAATCCCTAGCGTTCTGTTTTCCGCAAAACCCTAAGTCCTTCTTCATGGACATTGCCGAGATCACCCCTCGTCAATTGGTGCCGTCTATGGGAAACTTGAACGCTGGAACCATGGATTCGGCGGAATTCTTTTTGCCAAACAACAACCCACAAACGAAGATCCACGCTCGCCCACCCCTGTGATAGTACCCACCGATTTCAACGACGGGTCCGATCTGATCATAGAAAGCTTCCACTTCCAAGTTGAAGACCCTCAAGAGCCACACCCCTTGGCCCTGATTGCATCAGAACCGTCGGCAGAGCAAACTACACTTACATCAATTCCAGCATCATCTGTCAGATCCTCCATGGATGTTATGGCGAAAATCGAAGCACCCGACAAAAACAAGCAAGATGAGACAGATCTGGGGGGCCTTGATGGTCTTTACGACAATCTCTCCTTTGGATCAGATTCCCCACTAACTCCACCACGCGGAACAAGTCTAGCAAACTCCGAACCTAAAGAAAGTAGCAAAAGCATCGACTTTGGAATAAGGATGGTAGAAATATACCCGGAGCAGAAATTTATGGACTTCGCTGATCCACCCAACAGTGTCTCCCCCAATTTGGATGACGATGCCACAAGTCCATATACTACCCAGCACCAAGTATGCGTGATCATCGGCGACGCATCGGCCTAGCAAGACTCCAATGGTAATCCTATTTTTAACCTTGATGATATCCTATCAAGCAATAATGCATGAAACCACGGAAATGAAGGAAATCGCGGAAACGAGGAAGACCCAATAAACAACTGTGTAACCCCGAGAGGAGGAGAGCCACGTGGAAGCGAAAGGCAAACTCTCCGGCAGCCAGCCAAAGCATGGGAAAAAGCAAGAGTAGCAATTTCGGGCGCAATTCCCATGATAGCTAACGCTACGCGCGAAGATCTACTGGCATACCAATATTTGCTCCATCACAAAAAAAAGGACATGCTAAGGACGCAGAGGCAGCTTGACGATCGAAAGAGGCTTGCCAACAAAACTAGCCTACGATGGGCCCAACTAAGCTCTACCGGAGGATCAGGGAGCATGACAGGAGGAGCACCGCCAAGAAGGGGAACATCTCGACTACAGAACATCCCCAAAGGAGACAGAAGTGAACTGATCCGAGATCTGGATCTGTCTTTCATGTCAATAGATCAAGCAGGAAATATGAAGGCGAAAACAGCTCAAGCAGCAATCGTGGCCGCACAAACATACCTGAGAACAACTCAACCTGCATCTGACGATCCTCGTGCAGCCCTCCACTGCTCCACCCCGATGAACCTCAGCATGGTGGGAGCATCTCTCGCACAGGCAGAGCAGGGAACCATACGGCAACCCGACAGATCCCCGCGCCATCACCGTAGCCCTCGGCAAATAGGGCACACCCGACGATCACGAACACCACATCAGGTCCACTTCTCGGCATCAGAACCGCGAAATGATGCAAGAAATTACATTACACAGTGAAGGATCGATCGATCCAGGGAAGAGCGTAGCAGCCGAAGGTATTATGATAGTGAAAGCAAGGAAGAGCAAGAACTATGCGGAGCCAGTTGCTTTACCCGACGGCTTCGCATGACTCCAGTACCAAAAGATTTCAAACTACCTCACGATCATCAAAAATACGATGACCTCCAAGAGCCCGAAGCTTGGTTGACAGATTATCTGGCCACAGTTAAACTACAAGGCGGCTCCAAGGCCACCACGATGCAAAGCTTGCAACTGCATTTAACCGGCATGGCTCGCTCTTGGTTAAGACAATTACCCAAAGACTCTACCAGCAGTTGGAACGACCTGGAGGACAAGTTTATTAGAAATTTCAATTCCACCTTCAAGTGACCCGCATCTCTAGAACAACTACGAGCTTGTAAACAAAAGCAAGGATAATCAATACAAGTTTTCGTTCAACGCTGGAGAATTATCAAAAACTCGGCTGGGACGATATCTGATGAAAGAGCAATTGATGCTTTCAACGACAGACTTTGTCAACAAGAGTTCATTGAAGAACTAGGACGAATCAAACCAAAGACAATTTCACAGCTGATGGAAATAGCAAATCGTTCGGCCGATGGAGAAGATGCATTACACAACAAAAGAGCCCGCTCACCCAAAGAAGATAGGGAGCATCGCAATAACGATAGAAGGTGACGAAACTGTAGGGGTTCCACGTATAGAAACAATAAAATTTTACCCTATGCACCTAAACCCCTGAAGCTGCCAAGACCTATCTATTAGTAATATAGTAACGGGAGGGGCTTTTCGCAAACTTACCCTTGAAGACCGAAAAGCGTTGCCACCACGATGCAAAGCTTGCAACTGCATTTAACCGGCATGGCTCGCTCTTGGTTAAGACAATTACCCAAAGACTCTACCAGCAGTTGGAACGACCTGGAGGACAAGTTTATCAGAAATTTCAATTCCACCTTCAAGTGACCCGCATCTCTAGAACAACTACGAGCTTGTAAACAAAAGCAAGGATAATCAATACAAGTTTTTGTTCAACGCTGGAGAATTATCAAAAACTTGGCTGGGACGATATCTGATGAAAGAGCAATTGATGCTTTCAACGACAGACTTTGTCAACAAGAGTTCATTGAAGAACTAGGACGAATCAAACCAAAGACAATTTCACAGCTGATGGAAATAGCAAATCGTTCGGCCGATGGAGAAGATGCATTACACAACAAAAGAGCCCGCTCACCCAAAGAAGATAGGGAGCATCGCAATAACGATAGAAGGTGACGAAACTGTAGGGGTTCCACGTATAGAAACAATAAAATTTTACCCTATGCACCTAAACCCCTGAAGCTGCCAAGACCTATCTATTAGTAATATAGTAACGGGAGGGGCTTTTCGCAAACTTACCCTTGAAGACTGAAAAGCGTTGTCAACACTCACGAGAGTGTGGTTGATGTAGACGAGCCGAAGCCGACCTCAAGGTCGTGATGAAGTCCTCACGCTCCTTTGGCTCCAACGACTTGAGTGCCTCACGTGCGACACCTCGCGGGGAGTTACACACGTCCAGTGCCTGACGATGACTCCCGCTTCCCCGATCTAGCAGCAGTTGCAGAAGTAGAGCTCCTGGATCTGAATCCCGCAGCGCGACGGTGCTCCGCAGTGAAGATGTCTCTCGTTCGCGCAATCCAGACTTGGGACCACGGTCACGAGAGAGAGAGAGAGAGAGAGAGGAGAGAGAAAATATCAATTAGAGGTCCTCCCAAAAGTTAGAAGACCTTTATTGATTATTGGTGTATTTTATTTGGCCAAATACCTCCACTATATATAGGGGAGGGGAGGTACTACCTCCCTCAAAGTCCCGGGGTGGGACTAAAGGAGAGGAGGGGGAGAGGTGGCACCGACGGCCACGCCCATCGGCCCTGCGTGGGGAGGGGGGCTAGCCCACTAGGGCGCCGGCCACCCCCTTGGCCCCTTCTCCCTCTCTCCTTTCCCTAATGGGCCCTCTCCCCTCCGGGAATTGGCCCATTAAGCCTTTGACCATTTAAATTGATTTTTCTCTTTATTAAATAATTACGAATATATGATTAAATCAATATTTAACATTCATTCACATATTATTCAACCTTCGTGGTTGTGGAACAGTTCCACCTCCACTCCGGACATCCTCCGGACTTACCGAAACCCTTCCAGTTTTCTCTCTACTATTCTTTGATGATTCTACCGATCCTATAAACACTCCCTAAGCATCATCAACCCCTTAAGCGTGATACCCCACGGTTCAGGAACACTCCAGACATGGTCGGGACACTCCCGCACCAATGATCGATAGAGGGACCTGGATGGCCATGTGACCCCTATGCGTTCCACGAAGATCTTTCGTCGTTTGAACAAGGACAATCGTGTCTTATTCCCTTTGTCTCTCGATACTTGCATTGCCCGAGATCTGATCAATGACATCACCATGTCGTGTTCAATCTCATTACCGAACAATGCTACTTGACTCGTTCCGACAACTAATATCCCTGTGATCAAATCACACGCTGCGCAGCTATTGGATATAACCTCTCCGAGTGGGCCCTTTAGTATCTTCCCGTCACATGGACGGACAAATCCTGCTCTTGAAATATATTGCCTCTATGGTTTCCTCCGAGTACCTGAACACACCTTTATAACCACTGTATTACCAAGTGGCGTTTGATATATCTAAGCACTCTCAGGAGACAGTGATTAATATAGCCTCACGGTCTAAGGAATAGTCTATGAGGATCCATTTCTAATCATCGTAACTTGAACTTCGTGACATGATCGGGTCACGATGTTTAGGTTGGGTATTGGTTCATCATCTCATTCTCGAAATGAGATGACTCCATTTCCAACTGGCATAAATGCCACATGATCAGGAAACATGATCATCTGTTGACCAATGAACCAGTGACTAGAGTTTCACTGGGAACCCCTGGTTGTTTGTATATCACACGTGTATTGATGTTTCCACTCAATACAGTTATAGCATGATATAAAACTTAATCATAAACTATATGAAATATGATAATAGTCCTTATAACTATTTGTCTCTAGGGCATATTTCCAACAGAAACAACAATGGGTATAGCACACCAAGTTATGTGGCAGCCGGTTTTTCTGGAGGAGACAACCGACGAAACGATGACTACAATAGCGTGTACCATAGCAACAGGGACAACGCCGAAGGAAGCCAGCCACATCAATGATACCAGCCAGCAAATCGAGACCCACCTATGTCAGTAGGACAAATGTCGGGAGGGCCATGCAATATGCACTTCTATGTAGACTCGACAAGGAAAAGACGATCCAATCACCTCCTAAAGGACTGCCGAACATTCTTAAAAATGCAAGAGCTATGAAATGCAAGGACAACCGAAGCAGCAAACTGGGGCTACGCCACTACACCTGGTGCTTTTGCTACCGGGGCACCACCACCAGGGCACCCGCCAGCAGGACAACCACGAAACACAACAAACCAAGAATATGAGTACACCGGGTCAAAATGAGCTATGTCGATGATCTAGAAGGGGCGAACATCTAATAGAACACAGAAGCTGATCACTAGACAAGTAAACATGGCAGAAACAGTGCCACCACCTACACCGGAGTATCTTCATTGGTAAAAACACGAGATAACCTTCAATAGAGCAGACCAGCCACTTTGGGTCTACGACCTGGTCAATTAGCACTAATAGTGGAGGCACAAATCTGCGGGTTTGACATGGGCAAAGTTTTCTTGGATGCAGGAAGTAGCATAAATCTCATCTACGCCAAAATTCTACGGGCAATGAACTAGTCCATGACGAATCTAGCACCGACAGATACAACTTTCCACGGAATAGTCCCAGGCAAAGCCGAAACTCCTCTAGGCAAAGTATACCTCAACATAGTCTTCAGGTGAAGAAGCAACTTTAGGCGCGTAAAACTGGAGTTTGAAGTCATGGATTAGCCATCACAGTACCACACGATCCTGGGTGACCAGCTTTAGCTTGATTCATGGTTGTACCCCACTACGCATACCTGGTACTGAAAATGCCAGCACCCAATGGGATCATAATAGTTAAAGGAAGCTTCAGCCACTCGGACAGATGCGATCACAAATTCAACAAAATATCAGAATCCTTCGGGATGGAGAAGCAATTTGGCCAACTAAAAATAGCGGATGAAGAACTACTACACGACAAATGCAGCGAGCAAAATCTAGAAAATCAAGGGCACCCTGCACCCACAAAATGCACAGACTCCACCCCTGGTCTCGTGTAGGAACAAGCACTCGTCAGCTCTCCCAAGTACAAGCAACCCAGAAAATCAACTACTTTTCTCTCTGGTCCACCGAACAGACATGGTGTCTCTAGTCGAAAAATTGCAGTTACCACGAAGAAGCATGATGGAACACCTCAAGAAAGAAGCCGCACTTTTAGGAAGATTAGCTACTTTTATACCCAATAAGGCCAACGGCCAGGCGATTAAGCCTATGCAATGTATCCATTTATACTTATCAATGAATAAATAAAGTACTTCTCAGCATAGAAATTTCTAAGACACATACAGGCATTTGTGCAAAGAAACATGAGTTCATTGGGTCCTCAATGAAAAGAACATAATTTAAAATCAAAATCTTGTATAAAGCATACGACCTTTTTGACAAGAATAAAATAAGATCTATACAATATCTATCCTACAAAAGTACAAAGCTACACAATAGAAGGAGAAATGATCAGATAGCAAAATCCATAAAAAAACTCCTCGTCTGCCTCTAGGAACTTTCGAACAATTCTAATTGTAGGTCTATTGGCGGCAGCATAATGAGGCTCCATGTCGATAAGACCATCATCAGCAAGAGAAGGCAGCCCTGATGATATGACGTCCAAATCTAGCATCGGATGATGCACATGCACCCAAGACAGTGGAAGATTGGCACCCGCCACAAGTTGA